>OZ030013.1:69247688-69667688 GCA_964023405.1 Apodemus agrarius | reverse complement strand
ATATACTTTCCAGGGTTTAACATCAAGGCACAGGCTCAGCCAGGACCTTCACTGCTTAAATATCTTGGGAGTCTAATTAGTTTTCTTCCATTTCCTATACTTCAGAACTTGCACCCATTTTTGAAGATCAAAAACAAATTTTTTAAGAACTTGAAAAACAGAACAAACAAGATGTAAATCCCTCCAATTACTAGGAGGGAGATAGAGAATGGAAAGAAATATTGCCACTTTTTGAGTTGGAGCCCAAGAAAGTAGGCAGTCTAATCTCCTCAATAGAGGAAGGCAGGCAGCTGAACAGTGGGAAATCAGAGGCACTGCAGAAAAGGGTTAAAGGGAGCCTCAGAAGAATTAAAAAGACAAGAGTGTGGGGAACGCCATGTATAGACCTGAATCCAAGTATCTCAAGGAAAAAGAGGTAGAAAGAAATTCACTCAAAAAAGCCATACAGGGACTGGAAAGATAGCTTGGCAGTTAATATTACTGCTCTTGCAAAAGACCAGAATTAGATTTCCAGCACCCATGCTGGGTACCTCATAACTGCCTAATCCCAACTTCAGGGCTCTGAAACCCCACTCTAGCTTTTCTATCCACATGCACACACATAGATACAAAATCTGAATGGAAACAACGAAGCAGGCAGGCTGCAGTGCTGCATGAGAAAAGCTTGCAAAGTGACTACTATTTTCTTATTACTTATTTTTGAAACTTGCTCTCATTAATTCAGGTTACCCCCAAGCCCACTGTATTGTTGCTACCTCTCAAGCATTTATTTTCTTATTTGCATGCTGGGATTATATGCATGTACCACCATGCCTTTGAAAAACTAAATGATTGTTTTTGCTTTGTTTTGTTTGAACATAATTTTCATGTGAGTGTAGAGGTCCATGTACGCCAGAGCCCTTGCATGAAGGTCAGAAGACACCTTTGTGGGAGCAGACTCTGTCCTTCCACCTTGTTGAGACAGGGCTCTCAATTCTGCCTTCCTACTGTATCCTCCAGGTTACTACATGACCTAAGAGTCCACATTCTACTGTGTCTGCCTTCTATCTTTAAATAGAAGGGCTGGGATTACAGACAAGTACCACCCAAGCAAATTTTTCACCTGGGCTCAGGGATGCAATTCTGGTAAGGCTCGTACAAGTGCTTTTACCCACTAAGAAATCTCAGCGCTCTCCCCCTCTCTCTAAAATATATTTAAAAAAAAAAAAAAAAGCCATGCAGTGGTGGCACACACCTTTTATTACCAGCACATGGCAGAGGCAGGACAATCTCTGAGTGTAAAGCCAGTCTGGTCTATAGAGAGAGTGTCAGGACACCCAAGGACACAGAGAAGCCCTCACTTGAGAAACAAAACAAGCAGACAAAAATATTTATTTTTGTTTTTTGTTTTTGTTTCTTTTTTTTTTGTTTTTGGATTTTTGGTTTTTTCGAGACAGGGTTTCTCTGTATAGCCCTGGCTGTCCTGGAACTCACTCTGTAGACCAGGCTGGCCTCGATCTCAGAAATCTGCCTGCCTCTGCCTCCCAGAGTGCTGGGATTACAGGCGTGTGCCACCAACGCCCGGCTAAAAGATTTATTTATTTTAGCCAAGTGTGGTAGCAAACACCTTTAATCCCAGCACTTAGAAGTCAGAGGTAGGCAAATCTCTGAATTTAAAGCCAACCTAGACTATAGAGTGAGTCTTAAGATAGCAAGGTTACTCAAAGACAAACTAACAAACAATTATTTTTTATTCTATGTGTATCAGTGTTTGCCTCTGTGCGTGCGTGCGTGCATGAGTGCGTTCGTGATGAGCATGGCTGTGGAGATCAGCAGATACCCTAGAGCTAGAGTTAAAGTTCTGAGCCACCCACCATATGGGTGCTGGGAGATGAACCCAGAATCTCTGCTCACTGAACCCCCTCTGCAGCTGGCTCTGACTTCATGGTAGTGGTCTAGTGTTTTCTCCTGATGACAATGAGGTTATGAATATTTTACCAAGAATGTCAGAGAAGATATCAGATGCTGAATCTTTACTGAGTAGTATCAACAGATATCTACTATGAACTGTCTCATTAGAATAATAGAAAATTTTGACATTTAGTTGTAGTACTGAGTCCTGGGTTTCTCTACTTTAAGTTTACTATTTTTCCACTTGACCTTAATACAAAACTTTTTATGTTTGTAAAAATAAATATATAAAAATGTAAAAAAATTATTATTTTTAATAATGTGTGAGTGTCTGTGTATGGGTATGTGAGTACAGATGCTCAAGAGGCCAGAAGTATCTTGTTCTCCTCAAGCTGGAGGTTGCCTAAAGTAGATGCTGAAATCAAACTTAGGTCTTCTGCAGAGCAGTACACTCAGGCTGGAGAGACTACTGGTCAGCGGTTAAGAACATTGGCTACTTGTCCAGAAACCATTTCCAACACCAACATGGCAACACAACCATTTGTAAACCCAGTCCCAAAGAGTTTGATTTCCCCTTCTAACTTCAAGGGCATTCCAGGCATGCATGTGGTACATAAACATGTAGGCAAAACGTCTATGCATATTACATAAATAAAATCAAAAAAGTGATTTAAAAAAAAACCTTTAAATTGAAAAGTATATGCTCTTAACCACTGATCCATTTCTCTAACGAATACAATTTTTATTTTATGAATATCTGTGCATCATGTGCATACACTGCCTAAGAAGGAAAGAAGAAGGTATTAGATCCTCTATAACTGGCGTTATACATGGTTGTTAGCTGCCATTTAAGTGTCATGAACTAAACTCAGGGTCCTATGAAAGAACAGCTAGTACTTCTAGCTACTGCATCATCTCTCCAGGCCCCAACAAATAAGCTGTTAATGATAGAAATATTTGTATTAACACTATGCAAAAATCCTGTTTTTCAATGTTTTACCTACTTTCATATTCATCAATATATCTTTTGTCTTGTGGGCATGAGTATGGCAGGTAGAGCCAGTCATGGGAAGACTGAAGTAAGAAGACCCCCCATAGAATACATGAGACACTGTCTCAAAAACAGTGATTGCTATATTATAGGTGTGGCATGTGGACTGAGCCACAAGAGGAACTGGCACAGAACTGGTAAGGTAGAGCATGTTAAAACCTCGGAAACCTCAAAACTTGAGACCAGAAAGAGTAGAGACTAGAAGTAAATGGAGAGTCTAGCTCTCCCTGTTTTTGTGCCTGCCTCAGAGCTTGTAAGCAGGCTACTCCAACCATGAGTAGTCATGTACTCAGCACTGAGGCAACTCAGTACATCAGCTTTTAGCCAAATAACCTTTTCCCATCCTGGATATTCTAACACCAATAAAGTTTACCCAAATAAAGTGTGTGCATTCAAACCCACCTCCAATGAAGAAATACAAACGAGTAGAAGTGCACACCTATAATCTCAGCACTTGAAAAATTGAAGCCCGTAAGCCTGAGCCCATTAAATATACACATTCACTTAAATGTACATGTGAGACACACACACACACACACACACACACACACACACACACATGAGTATATAAAGGAAGCAGTCTGGGAAGTGAGTGATAACAACACCTTTAAAACTAGATTAACGGGCTGGAGAGATGGCTCAGCAGTTAAGGGCACTGATCTGCTCTTCTGAAGGTCCTGAGTTCAATTCCCAGCAAACATGATGGCTCACAACCATCCGTGATGAGATTTGACAACCTCTTCTGGTGTGTCTGAAGACAGCTACAGTGTACTTATATAATAATAAATAAATCTTAAAAAAAAAAAACAAAACTAGATTAACAAGGTGGGAAAAAGTATGGAGTGTATAAAAATAAAAAATATTTAAAAAACTACATTAGCCAGGTGGTGGTGGTGCACGCCTGTAATCCCAGCACTGGGAGGCGGATTTCTGAGTTAGAGGCCAGCTTGGTCTACAGAGTGAGTTCCAGGGCAGCCAGGGCTATACTGAGAAACCCTGTCTCAAAAAAAAAAAAAAAAAAAAAACTAGATTAAAGAATAAATATATGATTTGTAGTGTATATGTAAATGCGTGGGTGTGGTGGGTGTGTGCCTGCGAGTGTGCTTGCTTGCTTGCTTGCTTGCTTGCTTATTTATTTTTGAGAGCAGTTATGGCTCAGAAGAAAACAGAGTGGTATATTGTATTCCCAAATACTTCCTCCACTCCTAAATCCATAACAACGTACTGTCAACATGTGCGATAGAGTGGCACATTTGTTAAAATACATGAACCCCAATGACAAATTATCATCCAGAGTTCAATGGTTCTATTAGGGTTCAGTTCTGATGTGCATATTCAAAGAAAGACAAAACGTTTTGATGTTCAAAGAAAGACAAAATATAGCGTCATACAAACCAGTCTTACTGCCCTAAACTTCTGATTTCCTAAAAAAGGCTCAGAGATTAAGAGCTGCTTCTGTGGAGGGCCTAGGCTCCCAGAATCCACAAGGAGGCTTACAACTAACTAACTGTAACTCCAGTTCTGGGGGATCTGATAAACGTTTCTGGTTTCTACTATATACAGAGGAACTGTCATATGCATACAAAAGTAAAATAAATCTTTAAAACAGTTTCCCTCATTCTCATATCTACTCACTAACTGTACAATCACAACATCTCCTTAACTTGCTGTTTCCAGAATAATTAGAGTCTGTGGTGGTTAACATATTCTTGGCCCACAGGGAAGTAGCACTATTAGCAGGTGTGGCTTTGTTGGAATAGTTGTGGAATTGTTGGAGAAAGTGTGTCACTTTGTAGGTGGGCTCTGAGGGCTCCTTGTACTCAAGCACAGGCAGAAGAGAGAGTCTCCTCCTGGCTAGCTATGGAAGGAAGTCTCCTTCTGGCTGTTTTTGGATTAAGATGTAGAATTCTCAGCGCCTCCTCCAGTACCATGCCTGCTTCCTATCGTGAATAACATGGATTGAGCCTCTGGAACTGTATGTCAGTCCCTATTAAATGTCCTTTGTAAGAGTTGCTTTGGTGATGGTGTCTCTTCATAACAATGAAACTATATCTAAAAGTCATACAGTACCTGGCCATTTTATATTGTTATCCTTTACTTAGCAATAAGCATATAAGGTTCCTTCCATGTCTTCTGACTTGATAGTTCATCCCTCTACATCATGTCAAATATTTCAGCTTATTTAAGTTCATTCTTTGTCAAGGTCAGCTGTAGCTACATAATAAATAATACTGGGGGAGGGGAGGCCCTTGTTTGTTTTTTATGTGTATTGGTGTTTTACCTCTGTGTGAGGATGTCAGATCCCCCAAAATTGGAGTTACAGACAGTTGTGAGCTGTCATATGGGTGCTGGAAATTGAACCCAGATTCTTTATACAGTACTTTGAAAACAAAAAATTTGGGGGTCTGGAGAGAGGGCTCAGCAGTTAAGAGCACTGACTACTCTTCCAGAGGTCCTGAGTTCAAATCCCAGCAACCACATGGTGGCTCACAACCATCTGTAATAAGATCTGATGCCCTCTTCTGGTATGTCTGAAGACAGCTACAGTGAACTTAAATAAATGAATGAATGAATGAATGAATGAATAAATAAATAAATAAATAAATAAATAAATAAATAAATAAAATTTTTTTAAAAAGAGAAAAAGAAAACAAAAATTTTCCAAAACAAAAATATCAAGTTTGTTTCATCTAGCATTGCTTTGTTTAAAACACTAACTTTGGAGGATAAAGAGATAGCTCAGCAGTTAAGAACACTATCTGCTCTTCCAGAGGTCCTGAGTTCAAATCCCAGCAAACACATGGAGGTTCACAAGTATCTATACTAAGATCTGATGCCCTCTTTTGGCATGTAGGTGTACATTAAGATTAAGACACAGTGCCGGGCATGGTGGCGCACTCCTGTAATCCCAGCACTTGGGAGGCAGAGGCAGGCGGATTTCTGAGTTCGAGGCCAGCCTGGTCTACAGAGTGAGTTCCAGGACAGCCAGGACTACACAGAAAAACCCTGTCTCGAAAAACCAAAAAAAAAAAAAAAAAAAGATTAAGACACAGCACTCTAAAGCCTTTGGAATGTAAACAAAAAAATATAGAAAATAAAAATATATATATATAAAAAAGTAAATAATGTTGGGCAATACATATCCTTGCTAAGCAACTGGGAGCTATAACTCTGCTGAATCATTGCTGATTAGTGATCAAGTAAACCATATTAACAATCTAAAAAAAAAAAAAAGATACAGCAAATAAAAACAAACAACAACAATGGCACAAACCTGTACTTCTAACACTTAGAAAAAGTGAGGCAGGGAGGTCTAGACTTTGAAGCCAACCTGGTATACAATAATAAGCCAGCCCATTGTTACAGAGTGAGACCCTTTCTCAAAATAAACCAAGCCAAATAGCAATCCAAATGTATATATATCTGGAAAAACTGGCAAATCTTAACCATTCTTAAAATACATTGCAATGCAATCAAAGTGACCTTAACCAGCTAAAGAATCATAACAAACAAACAAACAAACAAACAAACAAAGAGTTATGGCATATCATACTTTTCTGTGTGGCCAAGAAAGAAAAAAAAAGTTTTCTTTTGTATTTCTACTATTTTTATGACTTGTTTATAATAAATGACTAGAAATTTTCTCAATTAAATACACACACATTTATATTAGAAGTTCTTTTACCTCAGTTGTATTTGCTTTCGTTTCTGCAGTTCTTGATTTCTGAGTTCTTCCAAGCGTCTGAGTTCTTCTTGACGTCTCATTAGATCTAGAAAATTATTAACTACATATTAATATAATTTAACCTTTCTTTTATGTGTTTTCAAATCAAAACACACAAAACACAATTCCAAAAGTGGAGTCTCTACTACTAGCAAATATAAGAACTACAGAAATATTGTTTCTACTGCTTCCTTTCTGTTTTTATTTTAAGGATTTATTTTTATTTTGTACATATGAACATTCTGCCTGCATGTATGTGTGTACAACATCATGGCTGGTATCCAAGGAAGCCAGAAGAGGATAATTAGAGCCCCTAGAACTGGAGTTACAGACAGTTCTAGACACAGTGATTGAAACTGGGTCTTCTAGAAGAGTAACCAGTGATCTTAACTGCTGAAACAGCTCTCCAGTCACCACTTTCTTTTTAATCTTTAAATTTTTTGTGAGATTTTTGAGATAAGATCATACCCTAGACAAATGGTTCTCAACCTATTAATTAATTGCAACCCCTTTGGTGGATCAAATGACCCTTTCACAGGGGTCACCTAAGACCACTAGAAAAAAAAGGTATTTACATTTCAATCCATAACAGTAACAAAATTACAATTATAAAGTAGCAATAAGAATAATTTTATGATAGGAAGTTACTAGACCATGAGGAACTATAGTACAGGGTTATAGCATTTAGGAAGGTTGAGAACCACTGCACTGGACCAAATGAGAACTCACTACATAGTCAAAGGTAGTTTCAAATTCACCACCACCTACCTACCTTTCTCACTTCAAAAGTGCTGGGATAATACACATGAGCAACCAAAACTTGCGATGGAAACATGGCTCACTATAGGGTACAGCACATACTGCTCTTGCAGAGCCACTCAGTTCCATTCTGGTACCCACATAAAAAATAAACTCTGGAACTGTAACCCCAGGGGACCCAATATTATCTTCTGGCCTCTTTGAGCCACAGACATACATGCCATATATTCAGGCAAAACCCCCATACACATAAAAAAAGCAATTCCTTCCCCCAACACCCAGAGAGGGTAGCCGTGGTTGTCTCCTAATTCCACTTCTGGGAGGGGCTGCAGACCCAGAGGTCTGCCTTGTGAACCTCCCCACCTTGATTTTTCAAATAAAGGCTAGAGCTAATGTGGACAGGAAGAAAGAGGAGGAGCTGAGAGGTGAGGGAGGAGAAAAGGATTGACAGGGAAGGAGGAGAAGCAAAGGAGGATGGACGGAGAGGATGGGGAGAAGTTCGAGGCCTGGAAAAACTGCAAGTTATATGGGATAACAGATGGGAATAGAGTAGTATAGTGGGAGATAAGCCCAATATATAGGCGTATAGCTTGTGTTGTTATTGATTGAGTTGAGTTTTCTTTCACTGGGTGGGTAATTGGGTTGGAAAAATATAGCAACAGTCTTGGAACTACCTCTATAGACCAGGCTAGCCTTAAACTCCCAGAGGTCTGCCTGCCTCTGCCTCCTGAGTGCCAGGATTAAAGGCTTGTACCGCCACTGCCTTGCTCTAACAGAAATTAGAGTCCAGTGAGACTGTTAGAAACACAGTAAAAGATCTGTATTTTATCGTGACAGAAAGAGAATTTACCAGCCAGGCGGTGGTGGCACACGCCTGTAATCCCAGCACTCTAGGAGGCAGAGGCAGAGGCAGGCGGATTTCTGAGTTCAAGGCCAGCCTGGTCTACAGAGTGAGTTCCAGGACAGCCAATACTACACAGAGAAACCCTGTCTCGAAAAACCAAAAAAAAAGGAAGAGAATTTACCAAAAGGATTCAGTCATCAATGTCTTCTACTTTCCTTCTGGTGGTAGGAGAGGAGCACGTTTGAGACTGGGTCTAATGGAGTCCAGCCAATTCTGAAACCACTTTATGAAGCCTAGGATAACCTTGAGCTGTCAAATGTTGGGAATACAGGTATGGGGTACCACATAGTAATAAGTATTTATTATACCAAATATAGTGGTTTACACCAATACTTCCAGGATTTGAGTGAAAAATCAGGAGTTCAAGTTTATCCTCCAGTATAAAACCAAGTTTGGCCGGCAGTGGTGGCACACGCCTGTAATCCCAGCACTTGGGAGGCAGAGGCAGGCGGATTTCTGAGTTCAAGGCCAGCCTGGTCTACAAAGTAAGTTCCAGGACAGCCAGGGCTACACAGAGAAACCCTGTCTCCAAAAAAACAAAAAACAAAAAAACAAAAACAAAAAACAAAAAAAAAACAAGTTTGAGGTAAGCCTGGGCTACATAAAACCTCACCCCATCTCAAAATATGTGAGGAAGTATGTAAGTAAGTAAATAAACACTCTACAATGTTTTTTAAAGCTAAAATAACGAAGAGGAGCTAGACAGTTAAACAATTCTAGCACGAGAGGTATCCGTTGAATTAGGAGATCAAGGTCATTCTTAGCTACACAGAGTTCAATGTCAGCTCAAGTTACTGGACCAGCATTTAAGAGCCTGGGCTGCTCTTCCAGAAGATTTGGATTCATTTCCCAGCACCCAAATGATAGCTTGCAAGCAACTATAATTCCAGCCTTAGGGGATCTGACAGCTTCTAGCCTCTGAAAAAGACTGCACACACAAGGCTCACAGACACAAATTAAAACAAACACCTATCTCAGCACTTGGGAGGCAGCCTGGTCTACAGAGTGAGTTCCAGGACAGTCAGGGAGGGCTACACAGAAAAACCCTGTCTGGGGGGATGGGGGTGGGGGTGGAAGGGGGGAAGACAAACACCTAATACACATAAAATAAAAACAAATAAAAACACATAAAATAAAAACAAAAGTAATTTAAAATAAACAAAAATCTCCAAAGAAGAGAAAAGGGAAATGTGAGCAAACAGCTAAAATGTAACTAAGAACAGAAGCCTCTGACATGCACACTTGTTACAAAGACATATGTGTAGACAACATCTGGTGATGAGCCAGAGATCCAAATCTGTAACAAATCCGTTCCCCTACTAAATTTCTAACATTAAAAAAAAAAAAATCTGAGCCGGGCGTCGGTGGCGCACGCCTTTAATCCCAGCACTTGGGAGGAAGAAGCAGGCGGATTTCTGAGTTCGAGGCCAGCCTGGTCTACAGAGTGAATTCCAGGACAGCCAGGGCTACACAGAGAAACCCTGTCTCGAAAAAAAAACAAAAAACAAAAACAAAATCAAACAAACAAACAAAAAGCTGCCAGTGGTGGTGGCACGTGCCTTTAATCCCAGCACTTGGGAGGCAGAGGCAGGCGGATTTCTGAGTTCTAGGCCAGCCTGGTCTACAGAGTGAGTTCCAGGACAGCCGGAGCTACACAAAGAAACCCTGTCTCGAAAAACCAAACCATACCAACCAAACCAAACCAAACCAAACCAAACCAAACCAAACAAAACAAAACTTGGGTCTAGACAGATGGCACTTCCCGCTCTTCCCAAGGTCCTGAGTTCAAATCCCAGCAACCACAAGGTGGCTCACAATCATCTGCAAAGAGATCTGATGCCCACTTCTGGTGTGTCTAAGGATAGCTACAGTGTACTTAGATATAATAAATAGGGAGTGGGGCCAACCAAAGTTCAGAATGAGTAGTCCTCAATTCAAAATTCTCAGCAACCATGGCTTACAACCATCAATACAGCTACAGTGTACTCGTACACGTAAAATAAATATTTTTTAAAAAAATCTCAATAAGCAGTGGCATTACATGCCTTTAATCCCAGCACTGGGGAAGCAGAAGGAGGTGGATCTCCATGTTCAAGGCCAGCCAGGTCTACAAGGCATATTCCAGGACAGCCAGGGCTACATAGAAAACCCTGCCTTGATTTAAAAAAACAAGAAAACAAAAAACAACAACAAAAAAAAAAAACAAAAAAAACCAAACAAATAAAGTTCTCAGTTGTTGTGGCTCTAAAATCCCAGTACAAGACAATACAATACAGGACAAGACAATAAGGTGTTGAAACAGCGCCTGAATTACGAGGTAAGATGACTCTGTCTTTAAAACAACAAAAAGTTCTCTCAGAAAAACTGTTTAATATATTGAATTACAACTCCTGTTTCTGAGCTGGCATTGGTGGCGCACGCCTTTAATCACAGCACTTGGGAGGCAGAGGCAGGTGGATTTCTGAGTTCAAGGACAGCCTGGTCTACAGAGTAAGTTCCAGGACAGCCAGGGCTACACAGAGAAACCCTGTCTCGAAAAAACAAAAACAAAACAAACTCCTGTTTCTGAACTCATAATTGGCAACTTAACACTAGCACACAGCACTCAAAAGGCAGAGAGAGATAAGCAGGTCTCTGCAAGTTCAAGGCTAGTCTGGTATATATATAAAGATCCTGTTCACAAAAACCACAACTAGTAATAAAGGACTAAAACACATCACTGGCACATCTCCTTTACCTTGCCTCATTAGCATTAGCTGGTGTTCATGTCTAGCTGCTTCCATCTCTGCCTCCAGTTTCTCTTTGGCTTCTCTGATGTTTCTATCAACTTGTTCACGCTGCTGCTTTTCCATTTCATCAAGAGCCTTCCACCGAGATGCATATTCAAATTCAAATGTCCCAGGTTGAGCAAACCGTGGTGGCTGTTCTCTTTCCCTGTATTAACATTAAAAACATACAAAAGTTGTATACTTAAGAGGTAAACACAGAAAATATCAGATATTAGATCTTTATGGCCTGAACAGTTAGGCACCATAGATTGTGTCTCATGGCAGGACCATGAAATAGATTCTATAAACACAAATTTATGAAATTTTCAAATAGCGCCCAATTAATAATGACATTATGATTCAAACTTACAAAATGCAATGCTCTGACCTATGCTATTATTACCACTCTCATAAAGACTTTCTAGTTTTAGTTCAACTACTACACATACTGAAACCTGCGACATATAAACCCAATGAGTCCTAAGTTAATAGTCTTAGAATCAGATTTTCTTAGTAATAAAAACGTTTTGTTATGTACCAAGCTAAGTGGCTGGGCTAAAGATAACAAACTAACTCTACCTGTAATTACATATTTAACAGTTATGCCCTTATAGGTCAGACATTACCAGTTGACTATTTAATTTCAAATGTGTAATACAAGTACTATTATAACATATAACTTAATGGGACAACTATACATATATACTTTTTCAAAAATTAAATAATAGATAAAACAAATGATTAAATAAAAAATAAAAATCAAACTTTGTGGTGGGGTATGCCTTTAATCCCAGCACTTAGGAAGTAGAAGGATCTATGAGTTCAAGGCCAGGCTGGTCTACACAGTATACTCCTGGCCACCAGGGGCTACCTAGTGAGTCCATGACTCAAAAAATACAATAAACAAGAGCTACAAATACAACTGAAACTCAAATAAAGTTTTCAATCATTCTCAACTGTGAAGAGTTTCTGGTGAAAGTATTAATACTAGCATAATTCTCATCTCACCTATAGAAACCTTACAGTTGGAATTTTTATTTTATTTGGGGTTAAAGGGAAGATGAGCTGATATAACTAAATTCCAAGTACTGATACAGAAAGTTATAACAGGGCAAAAACAGGTAGATCCCATCTCAAAATGGAAGAGAGGTAGGGAGGGAGGCTAGTAGGCATGGTGGTACATAAATTTAATAAATTTCAGCTGTCCTGAAACAGAGTCAGTCTGGGAGTTTGAAGCTAACTTGGTCTACAGAGTACGTTCCAGCCATCTAGGGCTACACAGTGAAATCCAGACTTAAAAACAAAACAAAACCCGGGCGGTGGTGGTGCACACCTTTAATCCCAGCACCTGGGAGGCAGAGGCAGGCGGATTTCTGAGTTCGAGGACAGCCTGGTCTACAGAATGAGATTCAGGACAGCCAGAGCTACACAGAGAAACCCTGTCTCAAAACAAAACAAAACAAAACAAAAAACAAAAAACAAAACAAAAAAAAAACAATCACAAAGGGAGGTGGGGAGGAAGGCCAAGCACTTCAAAGCACTGGTGTTCTTCTAGAGGACTCCCATGCTGGGCAGCTCAACAGCCTCCACTCCAGCTGATACCTCCACTGTCACCTGTACTCATGCAGACCCACATGCAAATTTCAGGCCAGCCATAAATATACAGTAAGACTGTCTTTAAAAAGAAAGATGGAGGCCGGGCGTGGTGGCGCATGCCTGTAATCCCAGCACTTGGGAGGCAGAGGCAGGCGGATTTCTGAGTTCGAGGCCAGCCTGGTCTACAGAGTGAGTTCCAGGACAGCCAGGGCTACACAGAGAAACCCTGTCTTGAAAAACCAAAAAAAAAAAAAAAAAAAAAGAAAGATGGGCCGGGCGGTGGTGGTGCACGCCTGTAATCCCAGCACTTGGGAGGCACAGGCGGGCGGATTTTTGAGTTTGAGGCCAGCCTGGTCTACAGTGTGAGTTCCAGGACAGTCAAGGCTACACAGAGAAACCCTGTCTCGGAAGAAAAAAAAAAAAAAAAAAAAAAGATGGAAGGAAGGAAGGAAGGAAGGAAGGAAGGAAGGAAGACAAAGACAGACAGACATAAAGGGAGGGAGGGAAAAGAAGCAAGCAAGCAAAGAAAGTTGTTCTAAGTAAAATTAGCATATTTTCCTCATGTATAAACAGAGGAACTAATGTGGCTGAAGAGACGGCTCAGCCATCTCTCAGTTAAGAACAATTACTACTCTTATAGAGGACCTAGGTTGGCTCTCATAAATCACCTCACAACCACCTATAACTCCAAGAGTTCCAATGCTTCTTCTGACATCTGTGGGCTCCTGCACACATGTAGTTCACCAGGGATACACATATATACATAAAATAGTTCTTTCAATAAAAATAACATTCCATCCATATAGACCAAACCTCTCTATGAACCAGATTATATTCTAATAGTACTTCATAAAAAAACATAATATATCCAAGACAATATATATCTAGAATATCTTTATTAACCAAGTCTTACTTATGGTACTGCTGAGTTTTCTGCATTAGCTTCTCTGGTAAACCATCTTCATCATCAAATTGCTCCATGGGTTCTACAATGACTGGACGAGGTGTTCTAGATAAAAGTATAAAGGGATTAATAAAAGTTAATTTCATGACTACAATTAACATCCTTTCCTAAGTTTTTATAATATTTATAATAAAAATGTTTAAAAAAATTTAGTTAAGAAAAATGTCTAACATGGTGGCGCACGCCTGTAATCCCAGCACTTGGGAGGCAGAGGCAGGTGGATTTCTGAGTTCGAGGCCAGCCTGGTCTACAGAGTGAGTTCCAGGACAGCCAGGACCACAGAGAAACCCTGTCTGAAAAAAAAAAAAGAACAATGTCTAAGCCGGGCAGTGGTGGCGCACACCTGTAATCCTAGCACTTGGGAGGCAGAGGCAGGCAGATTTCTGAGTTCGAGGCCAGCCTGGTCTACAGAGTGAGTTCCAGGACAGCCGGAGCTACACAGAGAAACCCTGTCAAGAAGAAGAAGAAGAAGAAGAAGAAAGAAGAAGAAAGAAGAAGAAAGAAGAAGAAAGAAGAAAGAAGAAAGAAGAAAGAAGAAGAAAGAAGAAGAAGAAAGAAGAAAGAAGAAAGAAGAAGAAAGAAGAAGAAAGAAGAAGAAAGAAGAAGAAGAAGAAGAAGAAGAAGAAGAAGAAGAAGAAGAAGAAGAAAGAAAAGAAAACTGTCTAAGTATCATGCATATTCATAGATAAAAATTATGCAAAGCATGGTGGCCCATACCTATAATCCCAGTGTCTTGGAAGAGGCAAGAGATCTGGGAGTTTGAGGCCAGCCTGGTCTACAGAACAAGTTCTATGATAGCCTGAGCTATGCAATGAGACCCTGACACAAAATTAGCTAATTAATTTTTTAAATCTTTATCAAAATAGGTAGGCAAGGTTGCTGTGATGGTAGATCTTGTCTACTTGAGACAAGCTATAGCCATTTAAGAAAGAATCTGTAGTAGTTTAAATGAGAAAAGCTCCCCCATAGTCTTGGACATTTGCACACTTGGCCCTTAGCTGGTAGCACTGTTTGGGTCGGCTTAGGAAGTATAGGTTAGAAGAAGTAGGTTATGGAAAGCTTTCAGTTTCAACAACTCCCACAATTCCCAGTTTGCTCTCTCTTCTCTGTGCTTTCAGTTCAAGATGTGAGCTTCTTGCTCAAACAGCCATGCCTTTTTCACTCCACCATCATAGAACTGATGGCTCCCTCTGGAACTGGATGCCCAAATATCCTTTCTAGTTGCCTTGGTCATAAGTGTTTTATCACACCAATAGAAAAGTAATTTGCCAGGCGGTGGTGGCGCACGCCTGTAATCCTAGCACTTGGGAGGCAGAGGCAGCCTGGAGGCCAGCCTGGTCTACAGAGTGAGTTCCAGGACAGCCAGGACTACACAGAAAAACCCTGTCTGGGGGGGGAAAAAAAAAAATCTGCAACAGAAGCAAAAGGCTCAGTGGTTAAGAGCACTGGCTACTCTTCCATAGGACCCAGGCTCAAATCCTAGAACCAAAACAGCAAAATCATCAACTCCAGTTCAAGAGGATCCAATACCTTCTTCTGTCTCCTCAGGCACTGCACACACATGATATACTGACATGCATACACACAAAACATCCACATAATATTTTTTTAATTTTTAAAGATTTATTTACTTATATATTTAATATACATGTTCTATCTATGTGTATGTCTACATGCCAGAGGAGGGCATCAGATCTCAGCAAAGATGGTTGTGAGCCATCATGTGGTTGCTGGGAATTGAACTAGGGACCTCTGGAAGAGCAGAAAATGCTCTTAAACACTGAGCCATCTCTCCAGGCCCCCCTTTTAAATTTTTTAAAAAATTCTATTACAGGTAATCCTCCCTCACACTTTCAACAGTTCTCAAGCTTCCTTAATAAATCCATGTTTTCTCTGTTCAAAAAAAAAAGAAAAAAGGCAAGCAGAGTGTGGTGGTGGTGCAAGCACTTGTTATTCTTAGGAGGTACAGGGGGAGGAGGAGGAGGAGGAGGAGGAGTTCATGTCATGTGATCCTTGAGCTACAGGAAGTGTTCTAGGCAAATCTGGGCTACAAAAGGCCATGGCCATGTCTCAAGTAAGACAGACAATAAATGAGAAAGCCTAAAATGAGACCTAAATCAGGTATGGTGGTGGTGGATAGAAGCCACAGGGCATTCAAGGAACAAATTAGGGTCTGAGAAGAAACAGGAATGCTTACTGACAGATATGCATAGAAACCCTTCTTACATTACTATGGATCTTAAGTAAAATGGAAGGGAGAGTTCATGAGAAGAGAACAGATGATGTAACATTAACATTTTTCCCTGCTATCAGCTCATCAGGATGCAAGCAATATGCCTTCGGAACAGTGATGCCTGAAGACAAACAAGCCAAGCTGCTAACATCTGAGGTGTGAGCCTAACTACAGGAAAAGCACAAAATGACTTCAATATTACTCAGCTGACAGAGGACTTGCCTATTATACATAAAATCTTGGGTTCTGACCCCAGAACTGAGTAAAACTGAACATGGCAGTGCCGATAATCTCAGCACTTAGGAAGCAGAAGCAGGAGAAACCTAAGCTAAAAGTCATCTTAAATTACATGGTAAGAGAGCTACAGAAGAACCCATTTAAAAAGGGGGAGAAAAAAAGGGTAGAGGGTGGGGCTGGAAAGAGGACTCAGGACTTAAGAGCACTGGTGTTCTTCCAAAGGACCCAGGTTCAATTCTTTTTTCCCCCCTTGGTTTTTCTAGACAGGGTTTCTCTGTGTAGCCCTGACTCTGTAGACCAGGCTGCCTCGAATTCGGAAATCCACCTGCCTCTGCCTCCCAAGTGCTGGGATTAAAGACTGCGCCTCCACCGCCCGGCCCAGGTTCAATTCTCGACAGCCACATGGCAGCTCAACAGACATCAACCCCCTCTTTCTGGCTCCACCAACAGTAGGCATGCACATGGTACAGAATACATGCAGTGGTGGCGCACGCCTGTAATCCCAGCACTTGGGAGGCAGAGGCAGGCAGATTTCTGGGTTCAAGGCCAGCCTGGTCTACAGAGTGAGTTCCAGGACAGCCAGGGCTATACAGAGAAACCCTGTCTCGGAAAAAAACCAAAATCGAAAAAAAAAAAAAAAAACCAACAACAACAGAATACATGCAGACAAAATACACAGACACATAAAATTAAAATTAAACAATTAGCCAGGCATAGTGGCACACGCCTGTAATCCCAGCACTTAGGAGGCAGAGGCAGGTGGATTTCTGAGTTTGAGGCCAGCCTGGTCTACAGAGTGAGTTCCAGAACAGCCAGGGCTACACAGAGAAACCCTGTCTGGGAAAAAAAATTAAATTAAATTAAATTAAAAGGAAGAAGGAAGAAGGGTAGAAAGGTTGAAAATTTTTCTTCAAAAAATGATTTCTAGCCAGGCGTAATCAGGAGGGAAGGACTGCCTCCTGTAACAGAACCAGACAAATACAAAATTTCCACTTTTCCCCAACTCTTTCTTTGTCTTGTTCCTTTGTTTGTCTTGTTGACACAGGAACAACAACAACAACAATAACAAAAAAGCCAAGATCAGTCACAAGCCTTTATATCACATCACATCACATAACAAAAGAAGAGGGATCTGAGGTATAACATACTTAAGGGACTTGCCCTTCCACGGTCTGTAGTCTCACCATGCTGCCACTCCGGTGGAAGGACGCTTCCTGTGTCCATTTTCTCACCTGTTTTTGTAACTTAAAAATTAGATTTGAGCCGGGTGTTGGTGGCACACACCTTTAATCCCAGCACTTGGGAGGCAGAGGCAGGCGGATTTCTGAGTTCCAGACCAGCCTGGTCTACAGAGTGAGTTCCAGGACAGCCCGGGCTACACAGAGAAACCCTGTCTCGAAAAACCAAAAAAAAAAAAAAAAAAAAAAAAAAAAAAACACAAAAACAAAAAATTAGATTTGAGCTCAATCCCCAGCATCCACTAACAAGGCAAGTGGGAGGTACCTGTAATTCATATCAGTGGGTCTCAGGTCTTAGTGAGAGCTTGTCTCAAAAACAAGGTAATCCACTCTAGAAGATGACAATCAACATTTATCTCTGTGCCCCCCCATGATATTTACATAGACACACTAAAACAAACAAAAAACAAAAACAAAACCCCCCTGAATTTTGTTAAAACGTCCCCCGCCCTATTTTCCTACCTAATGCATCATTTGTTCAAAACTTGGGGGGTGTTCTATTGTGGAGAATAATGGAGGGCTGGGGATCTCTGTGGGGCTATGCCAGACTGTGCTGCTAGGAAATGAAGGCACACATCAGATCTAGTGCAAGGTTTACTTTAGGAAGAAGGGGTGGCAAAAGGCCCCCTCGGAGTATGAACATGAGAGAGGCAGACAGGAGAAAAGACAAGGAGGGAGGTTAGGAGTAAGAAAGAAAGGGGGGCAGAGAGAGGAAGGAAGGGAGGGGGGGAGAACAGGAGAACACAGGCAAGGGACTCAACAAGACAAGTAGGGAATGGGGGTAGGGCGGGTGGTGCTTCCATGCACCTCACCTGTCAGCAGCAATGATCAGCAGGTGACCAGTAAGTGGGTGAGTGAGATGCCTCTAGGTCCCTGAGGGTAGAGATATGACTCAGCAGTTAAGTGCAATACTGCTCTTCCACAAGACCCTACCTCAAATCCCAAAACCCGCATCAGGTGATTCAGGAGCACCAGTAACTCCAGCTACTGCTGTTCTTTGAAATTACTATTTAAAAAATTAAAATGTGGACTGGAGAGATGGCTCAGCAGTTAAGAACTCTGGCTGTTCTTCTAGAGGTCCTGAGTTCAATTCCCAGCAACCACATGGTGGCTCATAACCATCTGTAATGGGATCTGATGCCCTCTTCTGGTGTGTCTGAAGAGAGCAATGGTGTATTCATATACATAAAAAAAAAAATTAAAATGTAGCTCTAGAGCAGAGGCTCTCAGTCTTCTTAATGCCATGATCCTTTAATACAGTTCCTCACACTGTTGTGACCCCCAAGCATAAAATTATTTTGTTACTACTCCTAACTAATTTTGCTACTGTTATGAACTGTAATGTAAATATCTGATGTGACACCACCCCCACAGGTTGAGAATCACTGTTCTAAAGAGATGGCTCAGTGGTTAAGAGTATATTCTGGCTCTACAGAAGAGACAAGTTCAGCTTCTAGCACCCAGATTTGGCAATTCCCAACTGCCTAAAACTCGAGGCTGAGGAGAATCTAATGCCTGACAACTATAGCCTCCAAGGGAAACTGAAGTCATGTGCACACATATCAACATATATATAGATAGAGATATCTTTATTTTCTTTGGAAATTACTAATTTTTATTTAAGTATATATAGATATATATATATATATATATATAATACACATTGTGTATATATATATATATATATATATATATACACACACACATACTTAAAAAATAAAAATTAGTAATCTCCAAAGAAAATAAAGTGTACACCACAGGGCCGACGCAGCTCAAGTAGAGAGATTGTCTACCAAATACAATGCCCTGGATTCCATCCCATGCACTGCCCCCACGTCCCAAAGCACAAGCCACAACAAGTTGGACATTCTATGGTGACATGAATCTTTAATCCTACTACTTGGGAGGCAGAGAGTGGAGTGGATCTCTGGGAATTCCAAGACTTCATAGTGAAACTCTACATCAAAACAAAACAAAAATGCAAGCCACAAACAAAAGAAATATTTGCAATACTGGCGTGAAGCTAGATTACTATATAATTTATGAAGAAGGCAAACTTAAAAATAATTGGGCAAGCCGGGCGGCTTGGTCTACAGAGTGAGTTCCAGAACAGCCAGGACTACACAGAGAAACCCTGTCTCAAAAAACCAAAAACAAAACAAAACAAAACAAAATCCTTGGGCTCTACATCTAAAACAATTTTTTTAAATTTTTTTATTTATTTATTATATCTAAGTACACTGTAGCTGTCTTCAGACAGACACACCAAAAGAGGGCATCAGATCTTGTTACAGATGGTTGTGCGCTACCATGTGGTTGCTGGGATTTGAACTCAGGACCTTAGGAAGAGCAGTCAGTGCTCTTAACCACTGAGCCATCTCTCCAGCCCTAAAACAATGGTTTTTGATATAAGAAAACTATACCCCAAGAAAACTACAATTTCTTAGGATTGCTCTATGACTTCTAGTGAATAGAACACACACACAAAAAATGAGAATTCAATATCTACTTTTTTTTCTTTTTTTCTTTTCTTTTTTTTTTTTTTTTTTTTTTTTGGTTTTTTCGAGACAGGGTTTCTCTGTGTAGTTCGGGCTGTCCTGGAACTCACTTTGTAGACCAAGTTGGCCTCAAACTCAGAAATCCACCTGCCTCTGCCTCCCAAGTGCTGGGATTAAAGGCGTGCGCCACCACCGCCCAGCCAATATCTACTTATCTTATGCAAACATGGACAAATATTCCAGAACAAACCACGCATAATGGCACACACTTACTTGTAAGCCCAGCACTCGGGAGGCTGAGGCAGAAGGACTGCTGCAAGTTCAAAGTCAACATCTGCAGCCTAGATTTCAAAAACAAAACATGGTCTTTAAAATAAAAAACCCAGGCTCTACTAGAAGCACATGCTCACCTTTAATCTCTGTGCTCACTGGACAGAGGCAGGCTGTTTCTCTGAGCTTGAGACCAGCCTGTCTCTATAGTGAGTTCGGGGCCATCAAGAGCTACATGCAGAGATCTTGTCTCAAAAAAAAAAGTTAATAAAATATAAAACAAACAAACACAAGTCCATATTTAACTGGACAGAGGACAAGAGAGTTAAAACTTACGTTGTTAACAAGAACGCCCCATCACCACATCTCTCCAGAGCCTTTCGTGCAGGAGGCTTCGCTGCAAATTCTACAAAACCTTTTCCTGTAGCTCTACCACGATCATCCACAACCACAACAGCTTTCTCTACTGGACCAAATTGGGAAAATGCTTGCTCTAGAAGCTCATTGGAAACAACTGGAGAAAGGTTCTTGACCGTTAAGGCGGCTCCATGTGTAGCAAAGCGAATTCGGAGAGGTCTGCTCTTCAGTATGGTGCCATCCAACTCTGCTTTTGCAATTTCAGCCAGTGTTCTGGATTCCTTTGTAGGAGGAAAAGTCAATTTTTTAAAAGTTGATAACAAAAAAATTAAAATAGTGGTTTGTCTCTAAGAAGACTAGGTATCACTAAAAAAGATACTAAGATCCCTTTCATCTTTAACTTTGGCATCGCATGATTTACTATGTATTCAAAAGATCTTTGTGAACATTTTAAGTTAAAAAAAAAAACTCAGTCATTAAATATTCAGGGCAGAGGTAGGTGGATCTCTAAGTTCAACACCAGCCTGGCTACACAGAGAAAACCCTGTCTTAAAAAATAAAACAAAAAACATTATTTTTGAGAACAAGTATCAGTTTGCTAGAACTACCATGAAAACGAAAACCGTATTTCTTCACACATACCTCAATGTTTGAATCTGGTTGGTTCATTTATAGGCTGCTTTTTGAGACAATATCCCCCATGTAACATAGGCTGGCCTTTAAGTTGTCCTTCTCCTAACCCCACCCTCCCAGACACCCCTGCTTCTGCTTTGTGAGTGCTGAGACACAAACAAGTGTGTGCTACCATGCCTAGATGATACTAGACAAATCATATTTTTTTTTTTGGTTTGTTTTTTTTGTTGTTGTTTTTCTGTTGTTGTTGTTTTTGAGACAGGGTCTCTCTGTGTAGCCCTGGCTTACCTGGAACTCACTCTGTAGACCAGGCTGGCCTCGAACTCAGAAATTCGCCTGCCCCTGCCTCCCAAGTGCTGGGATTAAAGGCATGCGCCACCACTGCCCGGCCAGATAAATCATGTTCTTAGTGTCAGCCTATCTGCACTATCTACAAACACTACTCTTAGGTCTTGTTAATCACTCTTGAAATACCTACCTGGGCTTATTTTTTGCTATCATGGGAGGGAGTCAATTACAAAATAATGAACAGTAAGTTTTCTCCATTATACTAAAAAACAAGTGAAACATTCAGACTTGAACAGTTCCCTCCCAAATGCTGCAATTTATAGGCATTTGCTATTGTGCGCAGCTAGAAAGTTCTCTATTATCACAAATGAGAGTATTTTCTAGTTTGTAAGTACCTACTAAGTACTTTAAGTACTTCCTTCTTAACAGGAAGGCGAGAACTATTACAGTCCATAAATTACTTGTTGCTTGATTTGCAATGAGACCCTATCTCCCAAAACAAATAAACATTGGGCCAATAAGATGGCTCAGCAGGTAAGGGCACCTGCCATTAAGTAAGATGACTGATGTTTGATCCCTAGGACCTACACAATGCAGAAGAGAATAGACTCCCAAAGGTGTTCCTAGATGTCCACATGTGTGCTACTGTGTGCATGCCCGCTCATGCACAAATATAAATCTAACAAAAACTGAAAGAAAAACTCCTTTCTACTTAAGAGATTTCACACTAGTACAACCTGTAAGTATATATAATAATAAATAACTGCTATATTTAGTAGAAATGGTCTTTATTGTGTTCCAAGAACACAATAAAGAACTTTTATATGCATATGCATCCTGAGCAGTGGTGGCACACACCTTTAATCCCAGCATTGGTTTAAAGGTAGAGGCAGGAGGACCTCCAAATTCAAAGCCAGTGTAGTTTACAGAACAAGTTCCAGACAGGTGGAGAGGTGGTTCAGTGGTTAAAAGCACTGACTGCTCTTCCAGAGGTCCTGAGTTCAGTTTCCAGCAACCACATGGTGGCTCACAGCCATCTGTAATGGGATCTGATGCCCTCCTTCTGGTGTGTCTGAAGGCAGTTACACTGTACTCATATACAATAAAGAATTCTTTGGGGTGGGGGTGGGGAGTTCCAGGACAGCCAGAGCTACACAAGACTTGGTCACAAAAAAAAAAAAAAAAAAGAAAGAAAGAAAGAAAGAAAAAGAAAGAAGAAAGAAAGAAAGAAAGAAAGAAAGAAAGAAAGAAGGAAGGAAAGGAAGAAGGAAAGAAGGAAAGAAGGAAAGAAAGAAAGAAAAAGTTGGGCAGTGGTGGCACACTCCTTTAATCCCAGCGCTTGGAAGGCAGAGGCAGGCGATTTCTGAGTTCAAGGTCAGCCTGGTATACAGAGTTAAGTTCCAGGACAGCCAGCGCTACACAGAGAAACCCCGTCTTGGAAAAAAAAAAAATTAGAGGAGGTAAGAGGCTAGAGAGATGGCTTGGTAAATAAAAGTACTGACTACTCTTCAAGAGATCAATTCCCAACACTCATATGGCAGCTCAAACCATCTGTGACTCCAGTCTCCCAGGGAATCTGACACCTTCTTCTGGCCTCCATAGGTACTGCACCCACATAATGCACTGACACACAGCACACCCTAAGACGAATAAATAAAAATAAATAAAATCTAAGGTAAGGCAGCAATTGTTCAGTTCCCCAGAAAATGTCATCATCAGGGGGTTGGAAAAATGACTCAGAGGTAATGAGCACTGGCTGCTCCTCAGAGGTCCTGAGTTCAATTCCAGGCAACCACACGGTGGCTCACAACCATCTGTAATAGGGTCTGGTGCCCTTTTCTGGTGTGTCTGAAGACAGCAATGGGGGTGTACCCATATGCACAAAATAAATGAACAAATCGTAAAAAAAAAAAAAAAATTACTGAATTAAAGTTAGACATTACATTTTTAGTCCCAATACTCTTTTTTTTTTTTTTTTTTTTTTTTTTTTTGGTTTTTCGAGACAGGGTTTCTCTGTTTAGTCCTGGCTGTCCTGGAACTCACCCTGTAGACCAGGCTGGCCTCGAACTCAGAAATCCGCCTGCCTCTGCCTCCCAAGTGCAGGGATTACAGGCGTGCGCCACCACGCCCGGCTTCCCAATACTCTTGAGAGGAAAAAGCAGGCAGATTTCTGTGTGTTGTAGGCTATGCAGAGTTACATAGTGAGACCTTGTCTCCAAAATAAATATTACCAAATAAAAAGAATTTCTATGAACTATAAAGACAGATCAGCAGGTAAAGACACCTTGCTGTGGAGCCTGCCAACCTAAAATGTACCCCTGGATTCACACAGTGGAAGGAGAGAGATGACTGCTGCAGCAGGTTGTCCTCTGACCTCCATACCATACGCTGTCATGCACATGCACACATGTAAATAAGCACAAGTAACAAAAATGCCTTTTGAGGCTGGTGAGATGGCTCAGTGGTTAAGAGCACTGACTACTGTTCCAAAGGTCTGAGTTCAAATCCTAGCAACCACATGGTGGCTCACAACCATCCATAATGAGATCTGACGCCTTCTTCTGGAGTG
This sequence comes from Apodemus agrarius, assembly GCA_964023405.1. Taxonomy (NCBI): domain Eukaryota; kingdom Metazoa; phylum Chordata; class Mammalia; order Rodentia; family Muridae; genus Apodemus; species Apodemus agrarius. The sequence goes on along the minus strand of OZ030013.1, from coordinate 69,643,709 downwards.
TCAGAAGACAGCTACAGTGTACTAATAAATAAATAAATAAATAAATAAATAAATAAATAAATAATAAACAAATGAATAAATATTTCTGGGAACTAAATAGCTAGCTCAGCAGTTAGGAGCACTTGCTGCTCTTTCAGAGGATCTGGATTTGGTTCCCAGTACCTACATAATGGCTTGCCACAATCTATAATTCTAGCTGAAGAGAATCTAATGCTTCCTTCTGTGGTCCTTGGGCACAAGGCACACAAATGGTTGTAGCTGGTCTTTGCTACTTTGTGGGTTCTTCTCCCTCCTCCTCTCCCCCTCCCTCCCCCCCAGCCTTTATCTCCCGGGGTTCACACCCTATCACTAGATAGGAAAGAATAGAGGTTGAGAGAGAGAAATAGATTCCTAAATCTAATGTCTTTCTTCTTTGGTTTCTTTGAGCTCAACTACTAACAAACCACAACCACCACCACCCCCAACAGCCAACAACTACGATCCCCCAGTGAGGTGGTAGCATTTATATACGCTCTGAGAAGATCCCAAAATTCCAAATGTCACAGAATCTCAGAAACTATCAGCAGCTGGCAAAATTATGCCTCTGTTACAGCTGCTGCAGAGGGCCCCATCACCCCACACCTGGGATTAAAAGGCACATTCTTATGCTATTTCCGTATTTTTTAAAGAAACCAAAAATCCAGTTACTACACATAGTGAACACATACATGCAGGCAAAACATGAACACATATATTTTAAAGTTGTTGATAATACATTTTTTTGTTTTTATTTTTTAAAACAGGGTTTCTGTATAGACCTGGCTATCCTGGAACTCACTCTGTAGACTAGGCTGGTCAAGCTCACAGAAATCTGCCTGCCTCTGCTAGGATCAAGTGCTAGGACTAAAGGCGTACGCCACTAACGCCCAGGGTGATAATAGATTTTTACAGGTACTTCTAGAGGAGAGCACTGTTTACAACTATAATCTCAACACTATGAAGGCTGGCTACGCACCCATCCTGTCTCCCTTAAAAAGGAGAGTTGCACCGGGCAGTGGTGGCGCACGCCTGTAATCCCAGCACTTGGGAGGCAGAGGCAGGCGGATTTCTGAGTTCGAGGCCAGCCTGGTCTACAGCGTGAGTTCCAGGACAGCCAGAACTACACAGAGAAACCCTGTCTTGAAAAACCAAACAATAAATAAATAAATAAATAAATAAATAAATAAATAAATGAAATAAAATAAAATAAAATAAAAATAAAAAATAAAAAGGAGCTGGGCGGTGGTGGCGCACGCCTGTAATCCCTGCACTTGGGAGGCAGAGGCAAGCGGATTTCTGAATTCGAGGCCAGCCTGGTCTACAGAGTGAGTTCCAGGACAGCCAGAGCTACATAGAGAAACCCAGTCTCGAAAAATAAAAACAAACAAACAAAAAAATAAAAAGGAGAGTTGGGAAATCTCTAGAAACACAAACCAGGCAAAATTCATATCAGTTTTATTTATAGCCATTCTACCATCTACTTAAGTCACTGTATATCAATATTTATATTCATATCTACTATACAATTATATTTATTTCCAATTGAAAAATATACTTAAGCAATACATGGAATTTATAAATTTACCTGCTATTCACAGAATTCAGATTATATTGTAAAATTACCTAAGAAGTCTAATTTCTATAAACTAACTCCTAGTTTCCAATTAACAGGTCTTTTTATTCCTACACACACACACACACACACACACACACAAAAAAAACCTCTGGATGCCAGGCTTAGAGGAACACATCTCCCATCCCACCCCCATCCTGCTTTTCAGACAGGGTCTATTTAGCCCTGGAACTCAAGAGATCATCCCACCTCTGCCTTCCCAGAGCTAGGATTACAAGTGTGTGCCACCACACCCAGCTTACAGGATTTTGTCCTAAAGGAGCAAAGAGCAGCCTGTTCATTTTCTACTTTCTAATTCCAGATTGAGGGTGGGGGGGTGTCCAAAACAGTGTTTGGAGGTTTTTTTTGTTTTTTTTTTTTTTTTTGTTTTTGTTTTTTTGGTTTTTTTCGAGACAGGGTTTCTCTGTGTAGTCTTGGCTGTCCTGGAACTCACTCTGTAGACCAGGCTGGCCTCGAACTCAGAAATCCACCTGCCTCTGCCTCCCAAGTGCTGGGATTACAGGCGTGCGCCACCATGCCCGGCTCATGTTTGGAGTTTTTTAATGTATTTATTATGTATACAGCATTCTGCCTGCATGTATGCCTGCAGGCCAGAAGAGGGCACCAGATATCATCATAGATGGTTATGAGCCACCAAATGGTTGCTGGGAATTGAATGTAAGACCTCTGGAATTGCAGCCAGTGCTCAACATCTGAGTCATCTCTCCAGCCCCAAGACAGTGTTTCTTTGTGTAGCCTTAGCTGTCCTAGATCTAGCTCTGTAGATCAGGCTAGCCTAGAACTCAGATCCAACTACCTCTACCTCTGTCTCCGGAGTACCAGGATTAAAGATAAACTCACGGCCACTACCACCTGGCCAATTTATTTTTTTTAATGAGAGGAAACCAGATTACAGTTTACACCTGTAAACCCAGCATCCTGGAGAATAGGGCAGGATAACTGCCAGAAGATCACGGCTAACTCAGGTTATGTAATGAGTAATTAGCCCAGGCCACTGGGCTACAGAGTGAGACTCTTAGGACACATTTTAATCCCTGAGCCCCAGGAAACAGAAGTAAATGGACCTGTAAGACTGAAGCCAAGCTGGTCTACAAGGTGAGTTCTATGCCAGCCAAAGCTGCAATAAATAACCCTGACTCCAGGGTTGGGGGTGGAGAGGACTTATAAAACAAGCTGTTGCTCTGTATCTGAAAGATAAATAAATGTATTTAGGGCTGGAGGGACAGCTCAGTGGTTAATGGCACTGGCTGCTCTTCCAGAAGTCCTGAGTTCAATTCCCAGCAACCACATAGTGGCTCACAACCATCTGTTACGGGATCTAATACCCTCTTCTGGTGTGTCTGGTGTATTCAAATAAATAAATAAATAAATAAATAAATAAATAAATAAAAGAAAAATTTGAAAGTCAAGAATCTCACCCACTGGGAGTGGGGAACTTTTCCTTTAATCCCAGCACTAAGGAGGCAGAAGCAGGAGAATCTCTGAGCTCCAGGACAGCCCAGTCTACAGAGTTCCAGAACAGCCAAGGCTATACAGCAGAACCCTGTCTCTAAAAACCAAAAATGAATAAACTTGAAACCCTGTCTCAAAGCAAATGAAAATAATCTTCTAGATGGGCTGCAGAGATGGCTTATCATCTGAGGCCCTGCTGCTCTTGCAGGATTCAGGTTCAGTTCCTTGCACCCATGGAAGGCAGCTCACACCGGCCTGTAACTCAAGTTCCAGGGACATTCTACCCTTTTAGTCTTTAGCCTTAGTGGGTGCCAATACTCATACACCAACACACATGCAAAATACAAAGAGCAAAAATAAATTTTAAGTATTAAAAAACTACTAAAAATAGCCAGACAGTGGTGGTGCACGCCTTTAATTGCAGCACTTGGGAGGCAGAGGCAGGTAGATTTCTGAGTTTGATGCCAGCCTGGTCTACAGAGTGAGTTCCAGGACAGCTAGGGCTACACAGAGAAACCCTGTCTCGAAAAACAAACAAAAAATAGTAATAATAAAAAAAAATAAAAATAAATAAATATGCCTTTAATCCCAGCACTTGGGAGGCAGAGGCAGACGAATTTCTGAGTTCAAGGTCAGCCTGATCTACAGAGTGAGTTCCAGGACAGCCAGGGATAGACAGAGAAACCCTGTCTCAAAAAAAAAAAAAAAAAGAAAGAAAGAAAGAAAGAAAGAAAGAAAGCTTCTCCAAGCCCTCTCATTGGCATGTCTATAATTCAGAGGCTCCTGAATTCCAATCCTGCCAGATAAATATAATGAGGCTGTTTCAAAACTGGATAAAAATGTATAAGACTTGCAATTAACATATCAGGTATAAGCTAGGTGAGGGTAGCAGAGCTCAGCAGAGGCAAGCAAATGTGAGTTCGAGGCCAGCCTAGTTTACAGAGTGAGTTCCAAGACAGCCAAGGCTACATAGATAAACCCTGACTGAAAAAAATCAAAAATCAATGAATGAATGAATAGTACTTCAAGCAGATAAACTAGGCATATTCTTTACCTAGCTGGAATTTTTTTTTCTTTACTTAAATTTAAGAGGGTATAGGATAATATTTTAATGCTAGGATAAGTCAAAATACATAGTAGCACCCAACCTTTCCCCCAATTACTCTCAGGAGTTTGCAGACCTGGATGGCTTAGGATAAACAGCAAGAATTGCAGAGACAGAGTGCGAATACTTGCTAAGATGTTGGAGAAGGAACCCTGGGCCTTGAGCATGCTAAAGCTAGGTCAGATTCTGCCACTGAGTTACATCACCCTGTCCTTCAAGGCACATCCCCTCGAAAGCAAAAGGACGACATGGATCATTCTTTTAAGGGAACAAGTCCGCTGCTGAAACTCAAGTTCATTCCCAATTCACCTCCCTGACAACAAAATTTTGTCCTGCAAGACCATCTACGCGGACGCCGCCGGGCCTCCTTGACCCCGCCCCCTACGGTAGCAGCGGGTTCCCGAAGTTAGCCCGCGGCGACCGACTACCGGCGAGGACAGAAACCCTGCGGCGCCCTGACGCCAAACCGCTACCCCCGCAGCCTTTTGTTTCCTCGCCCCCCGAAGCAGACTCACCAGGCGGATGAAGCCGAAGCCTCGGTCGCGGTTGATGAAGACCTCGCTGGGCTCTCCGTAGCGCTCAAAGAGCCGCTTGAAGTCCTCCTCCGTGATGTCGGTGGGCAGGTTACCCACGAAGAGGCGGCAGCGCTGCGTGTACGTCTTCTCGCCCGGCTTGAGGAAACTCTTGATGTCGATGGTGAAACCCATCTCCTCATCCGGATGCTCCTCTGAAGGTGCGGGTGGCGGCGCCTGCTCGCCGGCCAGCGTCAGCGCCATGGCCGCCGCGGCCACCGGTTCGCTCTCTCCGGCCGCCGACTCCAGGGCGCGAAGACGAGCCGGATTTTTCTCAATACGTACTTGCTTCAGGTTTCCTCTCAACATCATCTTAGCAAGTTCGCTTGGGATGCTGGATGCGGCCTAGACGTCAGTGTACACACGTCTCCACATGTATCTATGGAGACGAAGCAAGGAAAGCCAGGTAACCGAGGGGAGCCCAGCCTCCCCGCAACCACGCCGGCGGTGGCCAAGGGCTCAAAATGGCGCTGCTTCAAACTGCAGTTGGAAGAAGAGACGCGGGCAAGAGTCCCGCCCCTCCGCGGCGCGCCTGCGCACATCCCATACCCTCGAACCGTTTGCTTGCATGGCGCGTGCGCACTGAGGTGAGCCATAGCATCCACTCCAAGGGACAGCGCAACCTGAGATAGAGGAGACTGTTGAGGGAGAGCGTTGTTTTGTTTTCTTGCTTTATGCAACTTGATGCGTTTGGACTTATAGATCCGAGACTGGCCTTAGCTTTGAGACAGGGTTTCTCTGTGTAGCCCTGGCTGTCCTGGAACTCACTCTGTAGACCAGGCTGGCCTCGAACTCAGAAATCCGTCTACCTCTGCCTCCCAAGTGCTGGGATTAAAGGCTTGCGCCACCACTGCCCAGCTGGCCTTAGCTTTTGATCATTGGCCTCAGCCCTGGGACACCTAGGTCAGACACTGCATTTGAGGAACAAAGTATATGTGTGCAGTACGGTGTGAAAATACAGTAATTTAGGGAATGTATTTGCCCTTTTAAATATTACGGCAACTATCATTGAAGGCAAAAGGGAAAACTTGCGTAGTATCAGCAGTGGGTAGGCTCAGAAGGAAGATATGCAGTTCAAGGTCAGCCTGGGCTATACAGCAGGGTGGTATTAAAAAAAAAAAACAAAAAAACTTCCTTTCATTTTTCTTGAGACAGAGTTTCTCTGTGTATCCCTAGCTGTCCTGGAACTCAGAGATCCACCTGCCTATGCCGGATTAAAGGCATGAGCATATCTTGTAAATAGCATATAATAAAACAATTTTTTCCAGCCAATTAAAAACACCTTTTGAGGGCTGGAGAGATGGCTCAGTGGTTTAGAGCACCGTTTGCTCTTCTGAAGGTCCTGAGTTCAAATCCCAGCAACCACATGGTGGCTCATAACCATCCATAAGACATCTACGGTGTACTTACATATAGTAAATAAATATAAAAAAAAACCACACCTTTTGATAGGTATGATAGCTTACACCTGTAATCCTAGCTAGCATTTGTAAAGCCAGAAAAAACTGACAAAAATAATAAAGCTTTTTAAAATTATATTTCCTGATTAAGCAATCCAATTTTATTTCCTTCAGTGCTAGGACATATGCCAGTACTGAGCCCCACTGCCCCACAATCCAATTTTCTGAAACAATCATACTTTTGCTTGGTTTGGTCACTCTATGTAGCTCAGGCAGTCCTGGAACTCTACATAGACATAGCAGGCCTTGAACTCACAAAGATCCACCTGCCTGTGTTTTCTCTGTCTTTCTGCCCCACTGCCTCTGCCTCCTGAGAGTTGTGTTTAAAGGTTCACACTACCCTGGCTGTATTGTGGATTATTAACTTCAGAGTAGAATTCCCTGGACTAAATTATAAAATTAATACAATCAGACCATCAGACCATGAACTCCTATGGACCAGACACCAGACTTAAGCATCGCAAACTTACTCTGTAAGGATTCAGATAGCAAAATGTTTAAGATGTGTGGGCAATTCTGAATCTCTCACCTCAATCCTCTCCCATACAGCTCCCAGCATATACAAGGTGAATCTTCAAAGACCACAAAAAGTAATTAAACTCACATACTACTCTACAAGGTATTCATCAGTTTCTCATGAAAGTAAACATTTTTTTTTTTTTTTACAGTATGAAACTCAGGAGCTAGAGAAATGGCTCAGCTGTTAAGGCACCAGTTGCTCTTGCAGAGGGGCTTTCAACTCCTACTCGGCTGCTCCCAACCCAGTTGTGTGGATCTGATACCCTCCCTCGTCAGGCCTTGGGCACATGGCACACACATGATACACATACAAAGCGTTCATACTTACAAAATAACTTTTGCCGGGCATGGTGGCACACTCCTTTAATCCCAGCGCTTGGGAGGCAGAGGCAGGCAGATTTCTGAGTTCGAGGCCAGCCTGGTCTACAGAGTGAGTTCCAGGACAGCCAGGGCTATATAGAGAAACCCTGTCTCGAAAAACCCAAATTAAAAAAAAAAAAAATGAAACCTATTCTTAAATGTTAAAGTAAAATAAAAATGATTCTCACACAGAATCTTTTATGCAAATCTTCCCAGGAGCCTACACTTTAGGCCAGCTCACTGTAGAGCTGAGACTGGCCTGGAAATTATGATGTTGTGCCTTCATTCAAGGTGCTGGGATCCTGCATGTGCATCACCAGCTAGCTACCAGGTGAAGAGATGCTGTACTTTTTTTTTTTTAGACAGGGTTTCTCTGTATAGCTCTGGCTGTCCTAGAACTCCCTCTGTAGAGCAGGCTGGTCTCAAACTCAAGAGATCCACCTGCCTCTGCCTCCCAAGTGCTGGGTTTAAAGACATGTTTCTAGAGGTAACAGAAACAGAGATAGTTTATTAAGAAATAAAAAGGCTGCCGGGCAGTGGTGGCGCACTCCTGTAATCCCAGCACTCTGGGAGGCAGAGGCAGGCGGATTTCTGAGTTCGGGGTCAGCCTGGTCTACAGAGTGAGTTCCAGGACAGCCAGGGCTATAGAGAAACCCTGTCTTGAAAAAAATCAAAATATTCACAAAAAAAAAGAGAGAAAGAAAGAAAGAAAGAAAGAAAGGAGGGAGGGAGGGAGGGAGGGAGGGAGGGAGGGAAGGAAGGAAGGAAGGAAGGAAGGAAGGAAGGAAGGAAGGAAGAAAAAGGCTGTAGGGTATGGCACTTGGGAGGCAGAGGCAGGGAGATCTCTGTAAGTTCAAGGCCACCCTGGTTTAGAGGGCTAGTTTCCAGACAGCAAACACTACACAAAGAAACCCTGTCTCAAAAAAAAAAAAAAAAAAAAAAAAAAAACAGAAAGAAAAAAAGAACAGGGCACTGCCAAAGATGGGAGTGGCCTTGGGAGTGGGGGAAAGACATCTCGTAAGCCTAAATAACATATTATTGTGGTCACTACTACTCAGAAATAAACCACTGATGGAGGTAGCGCAGTGACTCACAAAGCTCCGGGGGCAGCAGGTCGTGGTGACATACCCCTTTAATGCTGGCACTGGGGAGGAGGAGGCCTGTCTGTGGAACTCTGTCAGTTCCTGGCCAGCAAGAACTAAAAGAGACTGATCCTTGGAAACGTGAAACTGTGCCTAGTGCTAGTGAATATACAACTACCAAAACAACACTTGTCAAATCTGAAAGACTTTGTGAGAGGGCAAAGGTAACTTAAATTACTGCTGAAGTCGGGCTCAGTGCCTCCCAGTGGTCATCCTACACTTAGAAGGCTGAGATGAGGGAACAGCTGAGACCAACCCAGGCTGCACAGCCAGGCATAGGGCAGCTGGGGCTACAGAGTTACACTCTGTCTCAAAAAAAAACAAAGCTGGATAGATGACTCAGAGGTTAAGAGTGCTGGCTGCTCTTCCAGAGAACCCTGGTTCAATCCCCAGCACCCACATGGTTCACAACGATCTACAATTCCAGTATTAGGACACCAGCTCTGGCCTCACAGGCATGTATATGGTACACAGACTTACAAACATACAGGCAAAACACCCACCATACACTTAAAAATAAAATAAAATAAAGTTGCTGGTGAGATGGCTCAGTGGTTAAGAGCACTGACTACTCTTCCAGAAGTATTGAGTTCAATTCTCAGCAACCACATGGTGGCTCACAACCATCCATAAAGGGGTCTGATGCCCTCTTCTTGTATACAGATGTACATGCAGACAGAATACTTATACAATTAAAAAAGAACATAAAAAATAAAATAAATCAACCAGGAAGATATACACTATCCAAATTAAGTAAAAAAGTACTGAAGAGATGACTCCATAGTTAAAAGCACTGTCTGCTCTTCCAGAGGTCCCGAGTTCAATTCGCAGCACCCACATGCTGGCTCACAACCATCTATAAAGGAATCTGATGCCCTCTTCTGGCATCTGCTACATGTACACCTGCATGCCCGGTTCTAATCCCCCAACTCCCCTCGACATTCCTGAGTCTGCTCCAGTTCCCTCCGTCCTTTCCAGTTATTCTGTAGCCTTCAGTGAACTGAGTCTTTAGAGCCTATCAGAAAATCTTCCAGCCTCATTTTTTTCCTGATCGTCCTGCTGCCTTCTACTCTAAGTGCAGCTGGGCTCCTGCGAGAACTGCGTCTCTCTCTCTCTCTCTCTCTCTCTCTCTCTCTCTCTCTCTCTCTCTCTCTCTCTCTCTAGCTCCCTCACGAGCACAGGACCAGCTTCCTCCCACGGGCAGCCTCCCACTCTCTCTTCCTGTCCCCATGAATAAAACGCCAAGGTTTTCTCTATGGCTACTAGTTACTTTCCTTTTGTCTTGTCCTTTGTTTGGGCAGTTAATCTACATGATCTAAACTGAGCAATTCTTTTTTTTTTTTTTAGATTTATTTATTTATTATATTAAGTACACTGTAGCTGTCTTCAGACACTCCAGAAAAGGGAGTCAGTCATTACAGATGTTTGTGAGCCACCATGTGGTTGCTGGGATTTGAACTCAGGACCTTCAGAAGAACAGTCAGTGCTCTTAACGGCTGAGCCAGCTCTCCAGCCTCTAAACTGAGCAGTTCTTGACCTGGTCTGGAGCTATTGTTCACCTAGATGGCAAATAAGCAAAACCAAGCTTAATGTGTGTAAGGCTAGGTGTAACAGTGAGTGCCTGTAATCCCAGCACTTGGGACTGGAGGTTGAAGGATCAATTCAATGTCTTCTTCTGCTTCCTAGCAAGCTCAAGGATTGCATAAGACCCTCCCTCAAACCAACACTCTAAATCCCCCCAAACAACCTGTTCAGACCAAGGCTCTTAGCAGTCCCACACAACACTCGCTCAGTCCCTCCCACTTCATGTGGGCACTGTCTTTCATTCCCATCCTGAAACCAACAGTGTAAGGTTCATATTGAAGCCTTAAAAAATAAAAAACAAGGCTGGGCTGTGGTGGCGCACACCTTTAGTCCCAGCACTTGGGAGGCAGAGGCAGGCAGCTTTTTGAGGTTGAGGCCAGCGTGGTCTACAGAGTGATTCCAGGACAGCCAGGACTACACAGAGAAACCCTGTCTCAAAAAACCAAAAATAAATAAAATAAAAAACAAACAAATGAAACAAAAACCACATACTTAGGATTCAACCAGCAAATATTTTTGGTTCTATTTTGAAAAGCTATCCCGGTGCTCCCTTCAGCAGCACATTTACTAAAATTGGAACGATATAGAGAAGATTAGCATGGCCCCTGCGCAAGGATGACACGAAAATTCGTGAAGCGTTCCATATTTGTTTGTTTGTTTTGTTTTGTTTTCGAGACAGGGTTTCTCTGTGTAGTCCTGGCTGTCCTGGAACTCACTCTGTAGACCAGGCTGGCCTTGAACTCAGAAATCCACCTGCCTCTGCCTCCCAAGTGCTGGGATTACAGGTGTGCACCACCACTGCCCGGCTTGTTTTGTTTTTTAAGACAGGTTTTCTCTGTATAACCCTGGCTGTAGACCAGGCTGGCCTGGAACTCAGAAATCTGCCTGCCTCTGTCTCCCAAGTGCTGGGATTAAAGGCCTGCGTCACCACTGCCTGACACGTTCCATATTTACAAAAAAAAGAGAAAGAAAGGAAGGAAGGAAGGAAGAAAGAAAGAAAGAAAGAAAAGAAAAGAAAAGAAAAGAAAAGAAAAGAAAAGAAAAGAAAAGAAAAGGGAAAGGAAAGGAAAGGAAAGAAAAGGAAAGAAAAGAAAAGAAGAAAAGCTATCCCAGGTTGAAGCGATGGCTCCGTGGTTAAGAGCACTTACTGCACGCTCGGGCAGAGGACCCAGTTTAGTTCTAAGCGTCAACAGGGTGGCTGACAATCACTTTAGCTCTAGTTCCAGGGACTCTGAAGCTCTCTTCTGCCTGCTTGGGCACCTGCATGCATAAACCTTTGTAGGCACATGCAAATACACATAAATAATAAACTGCTGCTTAAAAAGATGCTCCATACATTCTATACTAACTCACCTTCTGCTAGGTACTAATTATTATCTAATAGTGACTACTGTGCTTTCAGACATAGCCCTGGTTCTGCCCTTGCCCTATTAAGCAATACAGTCACTCAAAATCATTAGCTGCATTCCATCAGTATGTGAGCATGTTTGGAAAAAGGGTCTCTAAAGAGAGAATTAAGATTAAATAAAGTCAAAAGGATGGAGGTAAAATCAACACAACTTATGTTATTATGAGGAGGAAAGATGATGACACATCCCAAAGCCGTGGAAAAGCGGAGAAGACAGCCATCTGTACACCAGGAATGGGGTTCAGAATAAAGCAACCCTGCTGGCAGCAGGACCTGTCCTCTGAGCTTCCGGCACTGAGGACTGTATTTCTATGTTTAGCCCACTAAGTCCATGGTGCTTTTGAAAACTTTTAGAAAGTTAATTTATTTTTAGGTGTGGGTGTTCTGTCTGCACGAGTCATGCAGCACTTGTATGCCTTGTGCTCGGGGAGGGTAGAAGAGGGTGTCAGGTCCCCTGGGACTGGAGTTAGAAGGTTGTTGACAATCGTTCAGTTTCTGGAATTGAACCCAGGTCCCTGGAGGAGCAGCCAGTGCTCTTAACCACTGAGCCACCTCTCCAGCCCCAGCCCCTGGTACTTTTTGTTGTTACCTGGTACTGTTTTGTCTTTTATTTTTCCTTGACCCGAGGACTGAACCCAGGACTTGTGCTTGCTAGGCAAGCACTCTACCACTGAACCAGGTCACCACCCCCTGTCCCTGGTACTTAAAAAAAAATTAAAAATAAATAAAGAAAGGAAGAAAAAAGAAAGAAAGAAAAAGCTGGGCAGTGGTAGCACACACCTTTAAAAATCCCAGCACTTGGGAGACAGAGGCAGGTGGATATCTGATTTTGAGGCCAGCCAGCACTACAGGAAAAAAAAAAAATTCCAATTCCAGGATGGCCAGAGATACACAAAGAAGCCCTGCCTCAAAAAAAAAAAAAAAAAAAAATGTTATGGCTCAGCAGTTAAGAAGCACTGACTTTTTCTGAAAGTCCTGAGTTCAAATCCCAGTAACCACATGGTGGCTCACAACCATCCATAATGAGATCTGATGCCCTCTTCTGGGGTGTCTGAGGACAGCTACAGTGTACTTACATATAATAAATAAATAAATAAACAAACAAACAAATAAATAAATAAATCTTTTTTTTTCTTTTTTTGGTTTTTTGAGACAGGGTTTCTCTATGTAGTCCTGGCTGTCCTGAAACTCACTCTGTAGACCAGGCTGGCCTCGAACTCAGAAATCCGCCTGCCTCTTCCTCCCAGAGTGCTGGGATTACAGGCGTGCGCCACCACCGCCCGGCGTAACCGCCCGGCGTAAATAAATCTTTTAAAAGAAACATTGTGTTTATTTAGAAGCATTCAGAATGACTACAAAACAGCTGTAATTTTTTATGACTATGGAACAATAATTATTTTCATATATGTTGCATCAGGGACAACTGAACCTGGTGGTGGTGGGAGGGACTATTATCTCTAGATATAACTAATTTGTCCTGTGCACCGTCAAGGGCCTGCTTTAAATCTTCATGCCAATTTGCAACCCTCAGACTATACCAGGCAAGGTTAGTGGTACAGTTAGTTAATAGCACCAGAACAGAGCTATCCAAAACCACATCAGCAGTGTGTTAGCTATACATAAAGACAATGTACAATTAAAAAACAAACTGGAACTCACTCTGTAGACCAGGCTGGCCTCGAACTCAGAAATCCGACTGCCTCTACCTCCCAAGTGCTGGGATTAAAGGCATGTACCACCACTGCCCGGCTTCTTTTTCTTTAAAAAAGGTGAGTTTTCCCCAGCACTTGGGAGGCGGAGGCAGGCGGATTTCTGAGTTCGAGGCCAGCCTGGTCTACCGAGTGAGTTCCAGAACAGCCGGAGCTACACAGAGAAACCCTGTCTCGAAAAACCGGAAAAAAAAAAAAAAAAAAAAAAAAGGTGAGTTTTCAATGGGGGTGGGTCTTAAATATTATATAGACAAATAGACAAGAAGAAAATTTGCTAGAACCAACTGTAATTGCCATCTTCTTTTTCTCCTTCCTCATCCTCTTCGCCCTCCTCTTCTTGCTCTGTTTCGGGCCTGAATGCCCCCTTTGTCTCTGCACCAAGTTTCCCTTTAGCCCTGGAGGCAACAATATTCTTTTCATATCTTTCCTCTAGATTAACAGCCTTCTTTTTCTTAAGCTGCTTGTTCTTTGTAGCAGTGTTGCTCCTCACTGTTCTGTGATAAAACTCCTGGGGAGATATAACACACACATCTACTCACCCCAGAGAGGGGGCCGTTACAGACCAAAGCATGGATTCAACCAAAATCCAGCTTGGTTAACCAGTGAGTTTTATTGGGGTTACTTACAGGAGTATGGATGAGGGGTCACTCCGGAGCAGAAATGACTCAGAGACAGCTACATCACCATGGTCTATCCCGCAGGGGTGACAGCTCACAAAAGCTAAGTATGGGGTGCTCATGGCACCGCCTGCAGGCAGCTCAGCGGATGGAGACTGTCCTTTCCAGATGGCTCAGTTGGTCTGAAGCATTTCCAGGCAGAAACAAGATTGGCAGGCACCACAGTTCTTTCTTTCTTTCTTTCTTTCTTTCTTTCTTTCTTTCTTTCTTTCTTTCTTTCCTTCTTTCTAAGATTTATTTATTTATGTAAGTACACTGTAGCTCTCTTCAGATACTCCAGAAGAATTGTCAGATCTCATTTGAGATGGTTGTGAGCCACCATGTAGTTGCTGGTATTTGAACTCAGGACCTTCAGAAGAGCAGTCAGTGTTCTTAACCACTAAGCCATCTCTCCGACCACCACCTGCCACGGACCGACACAGTCGGGACACACGTGGGGGAATCAGGGTCTTTGGTATGCAGGAAGGCACTGGTCGCGGCGTGAAATGACAGACAGACACACACAAGATCTGAATGCGTCTGAATGCACTTTACTGTTCTGAGGCAGGAATTTTTATACACACAAGTTGGTATTACATTACTGAAGAAAAAATGTATCCAGTGAAATGTTTACAAAGAATGGTTACCATGAGTATCTGGCACAAGGAAATACAAAATCAATCAGGTATGAACGTTAGAGAATACACACAAAGCCATCGCGTCCCTCTGTAGTTAATGATAAACTAGTAGTTCAAGAGTCCTTGGAAACACTAGGTTACAGCACTTAGTGTAGTCTTTGTTTAATACCTTGCTTCCTTCTTGTGAGACTCCCTCAGGCTTACTTAGAAACTTTACTTAACTGATGGTTTCCATGTCAGAGTGCCAAAGCCAGCTAACCATACAAATAATATAAATTGTTGGGAGGTTAATTCTTTAATGTATCTAGGTAATAACTGTACAGCTGATCAAAAACAAAGCAATGGATCTCTAGAAGATAAATCATGGCCAGTGCTGTAGCTCAAAGAATAAACTCTCAGTGAACCATCATGCCTGGATGCTCGCACCTCCTGCTAGCAGGGACATCTCGTAAGTAAAGGAACAAGTCAGAAACAAGGGTCACACAGTTTGCCACGAGAAATTCAGCTCAGCCCTATCTGCGGCCAAGGAGGCTCACAGCAACATTCATCTTGGACAGCCCTGCCAAACAAGGCTTTTCCCAGTAAATATCACACAGCTTCCACCGGGATTACAGCTTGGCTGCGTGAAATTACGGTGTCCAAGAGATGCGTGTGATAACCACCCCACCACCCTTTTTTTGAAACAGGGTTTTTCTCTATGCAGCTCTGGATATCCTGGAACTTGCTTTGCTTTTTTGTTTTTTGTTTTGTGGGTTTTTGTTTTTTTGTTTGTTTGTTTTGTTTTGTTTTTAGAGAAACTTTCTTGTTTAATGGTAAAGCTCAGAACACTCCAGCACCAGGCCTGGCACGGAGACAAAGCAGCAGGAACTGCTGGGTGACTCCATGGAGCCTCACATGGCGAAGAGGATGAAGAAGGCAACCATCAAACAGAAGAATCCCATGGCCTCAGACAGGGCAAAGCCCAGGATGGCATAGAAGAGCTGCTGCTTGAGACAGGTTCCTGGCATAATCGATAATCAAGCTACCAAACACTGTGCCAATGCCAGCCCCTGATCCAGCCACACCAAGGTGGCAGCCCCAGCACCAGTAAACTTGGCGGCTGTGTCAGTGTCCCTGGAAATAACACTGGTCTGGAATTCCTGTCTGGCCACCTGGAGAGGGGAGCTGCTACAGGAAGGCTGTTTAGATGTGGCCTCTGGTGTACTCAGGACAGAGGCAGAGGCAGACACAGGCCTGACTGGTCAGAACTGGAGAAAGGAACAGGGCCTTGGTGGTCTGCATTTTTCAATCCAGGAAAACCTTGGTCCTGGGTTTGTGTCTGTGTGTGTGTGTGTGTGTGTGTGTGTGTGTGTGTTGGTTTTTTCGAGACAGGGTTTCTCTGTATAGCCCTGGCTGTCCTGGCACTCACTCTGTAGACCAGGCTGGCCTCGAACTCAGAACTCTGCCTGCCTCTGCCTCCCAAGTGCTGGGATTATAGGCATGCCCCACCACTGCCTGGCGTTTTTTTGTTTGTTTGTTTGTTTGTTTGTTTGTTTTTTGTATTTTTGAGACAGGATTTCTCTATGTAGCTCTTGATAGCCTGGAACTTGCTTTCTAGACCAGACTGCCCTAGAACTCACAGGGATCTACCTGCCTCTGCCTCAAATGCTGGGATGAAAGGCTTGCACCACTGCCTGCATGGATTTTCCCTTTTCTTTTACAGACATGGGGGTCCCACCTCTCTAAGCACTTCTCAGAGAACTCCCAGAAAGAAAGGACTGTGTAGATGCTTGTTTTCAGTTGACTTTCCTGACAGCTCTCGCCAGGCACTTGTCTCTATAAAGTTCAATGAACTGCAATTCCTGATAAAATTGACTTCAAGTTTTCCTTTGACCTCCCTTTTTTTTTTTTTTTTTTTTTGGTTTTTTGAGACAGGGTTTCTCTGTGTAGCCCTGGCTGTCCTGGAACTCACTCTGTAGACCAGGCTGGCCTCGGACTCAGAAATCCGCCTGCCTCTGCCTCCCAAGTGCTGGGATTACAGGCATGCGCCACCACGCCCGGCACCTCCCAATTTTTTTTAAAATTTATTTATTTTATGAGTACACTATAGCTGTACAGGTGGTTGTGAGCCTTCATGTGGTTGCTAGGGATTGAATTTAGTACCTTTGCTCATTCTGGTCAACCTCCGCTCTGGTTAACTTTGCTCGCTCAGGTCCAAAGATTTATTTATTATTATATCTAAGTACACTGTCGCTGTCTTCAGACACACCAGAAGAGGGCGTCAGATCTCATTATGGACAGTTGTGAGCCACCATGTGGTTGCTGGGATTTGAACTTAAGACCTTTGGAAGAGGGGGCTGGAGAGGTAGCTCAGCAGTTAAGAGCACCGACTGTTCTTCCAGAGGTCCTGAGTTCAATTCCCAGCAACCACATGGTGGCTCACAACCATCTGTAATAGGATCCGATGCCCTCTTGTGGTGTGTCTGAAAAACAGCTACAGTGTACTCACATCAACTAAATAAATAAATCTTTTTTTTTTTTTTTTTTTTTTTTTTTTGGTTTTTCGAGACAGGGTTTCTCTGAGTAGCCCTGGCTGTCCTGGAACTCACTCTGTAGAACAGGCTGGCCTCGAACTCAGAACTCTGCCTGCCTCTGCCTCCCAAGTGCTGGGATTACAGGCGTGCACCACCATGCCTGGCTAATAAATAAATCTTTAAAAAAAAAAAAAAAGACCTTTGGAAGAGCAGTCAGTGCTCTTAACAGCTGAGCCATTTCTCTGCCCCCCAACCCCATTCTTGCAGATTTACTTTCCAGCACCCACAACCAGAAGCTTGCCAGTGCCTGTACCTCCAGCTCCAGATAGGTAGGTAGGTAGGTAGGTAGGTAGGTAGGTAGGTAGGTAGATAGACAGACAGATAGTCTGGAGCTTAGAAAACATTAATTAGGTGAGACTAGCCAACCTTTGGTTCACGGAGTCAGACATCAGAAGGGATTTTATAATGGCACCAAGTCAATATTTACCTTCTCACTGTTTCTTCACTGTGTCCCAGCCAAGTGTGGTGGCATTTTCCTGCAATTTCAGGGTTTGGCAGGTTGAGGCAGGAGGATTGCCACAGTTTGAGGGCAACCTTATCTACACAGTGAGTTCAAAAGCCCCCAGTTCACCCCTAGTCAGAAGACACTCTTACCCCCCATTCTCTCATTCTGTGACACACACATCTCCACCCCTACCCACCCCTCACAAAAAAGTAATAGAAATCAGGCAAATTTTATACCAACTAGTTTCTCTTATTTAAAAAGGTTTGGGGGGTGGGAAAGAGAGATAGATCAGAGGTTAGGAGCACTGCCTGGTCTTCCAGAGGTCCTGAGTTCAATTACCAGCAACCACAAGGTGGCTCATAACCATCTATAATGAGATCTGATGCCCTCTTCTGGCCAGCAGGAATACATAGAGGTAGAACGCTATATACATAATAAATCTTTTTTTTTTTAAGGCTTTGTTGTTGTTTGCTTTCGCTGAGTGGTAGTAATGCAAGCCTTTTATCCCACCACTCAGGAGGCAGAGAAGGGGGATCTTTGAATTTGAGACCACCTTGGTTTAAGTCCCTCTCTGCTGGAGGCGGCGTGGGCACCCCAGGGTGCCATCAGCATACCTCCATGGGGAGGCAGGGCAAAATCTGAACCCAGGAGTCCACAATGGTTCTGGATCTCCTCTCTGGGTATCAGCACCACCAGTGTGTGGCATGGAGGAGGAGTCAGGAACCCGTGGGGTCCAAGGTTTACCTTTCTCTTTGGTGTGTCAGCACACACCAGGCTGAGAGGGGAGAGGCAGCCCAGGCCTAGCTGAATCCAGTTCGATTGGGAACAAGAGCCAAGTGTACCCGTGAGGCCGGGAGGGGAGAATGCGCTCCCCCGAAGTCTTAGGCTCTTAGGCAGTTCTTCAGTGGAAGCTCTTCCCAGCTGTGGTCCTTAATGAAGCAGTTCTCCATTGTTCACATTGGTTTATTTGATGGTGGATATAAGTGCAAACACTTTATTTAGAGTGAACCAGAGATCGTTTATCTTTTGTGGGGGAATACTCAGGAAGGGAGGCAGCTCACTGGCCGAAGGCTCACTAGATCCCTCATTAGCATGGAGAACTTCAGGAGTTACTTTATGTGACTGACTGAAGTCCTCTCAGTGCGGTCTTACAGTTACTTGTTCCAGGGCAGGTACAGTGGCAGGTAGGGAGTGGCTTCACTCCTACTGGTCGCAGATCTTTTGAGATAACTAGGCACTAAGCTCATGAAGCCTTGCCAGTTCTTACGTTTGACTGGTAACACAGTCCCATATGCCTTAAATTCATAGTTCTGAGATAGCCAAGGCTACAGAAAAATCCTGTCTTGAAAAACAAACAAATAGTTGTGGTTTGTTTTTGTGGGGTGGATAGACTGGTTAAGGGGATTTGCTACTCTTGTAGAGCACTCCGGCTCTATTTACACGATCCAGACATATTGGGCATCTCCTGCCACTCCACTTCCAGATTGTTTGATGACCTCTTCTGGCCTCCAAAGGCATCTGCAAGCATGTGGAACACATAGTTTAAAAAAAAAAATATATATATATATATATATTGGTTTTTCGAGACAGGGTTTCTCTGTATAGCCCTGGCTGTCCTGGAACCCACTCTGTCACTCTGTAGACCAGGCTGGCCTCGAACTCAGAAATCCGCCTGCCTCTGCCTCCCAAGTGCTGGGATTAAAGGCATGCGCCACCACGCCCGGCTTTAAAAAATAATTTTAAACAGTAGCAGGGACTGGAGAGATGGCTCAGCGGTTAAAAACACTGACTACTCTTCCAGATGTCCTGAGTTCAATTCCCAGCAACCACATGTTGGCTCACAACCATCTGTAATGGGATCAATTGTCCTCTTCTGGTGTGTCTGAAGACAGCTACAGTGTACTCACATACATTTAATAAATAAGATCTTTAAAAAATAAAAATAAAAAAGGAGTAGCAGCACAAGATATAGCAGTACAAGCCTTTACTTTCAATATTCCTATGAAGAGGAGGCAGATCGCTCTCTGAGTTTGAGGTCCATCTGATCTTAAAGAACACTACAAATGGATCAGATTTCCTACTACTGTTGTCTGAATGCCAGTCAAAAACCGAGTATATCAAGCTATATATACTTTTATATTCAAGTCATACAGCAACCCTGTCCTGGAAAGTATTTCAACAACAAATATGTGGATAGTGGAGAGATCACTCCAACAGCAGAACAATGTTATTTCCACACTGATGTTCTCAGTACACCACCAAATCAAGGCAGCAAGGAGAAGTAGGACCCTTAAAGCCACAGAGAATCCAAGCCTGGTTCCTAGCACTCAAAGGTAGCTTACAAAATCTGTAACTTCAGGTCCAGATTCAACACCCTCTTCTAACCCCTACAGGCACCAGGTACACACATGGTACATTTAGCATACATATAGGCAAAACACTCCTACATACATATAAAACTAAGAAGTGTTATATTTTCCAAAGTATCCTCATAGACCTCTGAGTGTAAAGTGACATTTTGGAGACACAACAAAGCTGTAGTTACATTAAAATCTGCCAGTTTCTATCTATGAGACTAGCACATTATAGTTCAGGCTGGCCTAGAACTCATTATGTATCCCAGGTTAGCCTTGAATTATTTACAATCCTCCTGCCTCACCTTCCCTAGTACTGAGATCACAGCTGACAACCACCATGACTCACTTAGATCCAAGCCTAAATGATTAAAAGCAAGTTTCTTTTGGAGACAGGGTTTCATAAACCCAAGAGTTGCTGCACACTACCCGAGTGCTATATGATTACAGGCTCGCTGCCACACGGCTAGTGCACTCTGCAGATCAAACCCACACTGGTTTGTGTGCTAGGCAAGCATTCTACTAACCAAACTACAACCTTTGCCTGGAAAGGTCTAAATTACTTAGAATGGTCTTAGTGGATATTTTAGAAAATCCTGTCACAGAACAACATGACTGAGCCTCAAGTGCTCCCATGCAGAAGGAAGCATCTCCTTGTTCCTTCATTGTTTTTGTTTTTTGTTTTTTTGTTTTGGTTTTTCGAGACAGGGTTTCTCGAGACAGGGTTTCTCTGTGTAGTCCTGGTTGTCCTGGAACTCACTCTGTAGACCAGGCTGGCCTCGAACTCAGAAATCCACCGGCCTCTGCCTCCCAAGTGCTGGGATTACAGGCGTGAGCCACCACGCCCGGCTGGGTCATTCATTGTTTTTTGTTTTTTGTGTTTTTTTGAGTTTTTGTTTGTTTGTTTGATTTTTCGAGACAGGGTTTCTCTGTGTAGCCCCGGCTGTCCTGGAACTCACTCTGTAGACCAGGTTGGCTTTGAACTCAGAAATCCACCTGCCTCTGTCTCCCAAACGCTGGGATTAAAGGTGTGCGCCATCACTGCCCGCTGGGTCATTCATTGTTAATGACACTGTTTTGCAAGAAAAGCCCCAAAGCCGGGCGGTGGTGGCGCACGCCTGTAATCCCAGCACTCTGGGAGGCAGAGGCAGGAGGATTTCTGAGTTCGAGGCCAGCCTGGTCTACAAAGTGAGTTCCAGGACAGCCAGGGCTACACAGAGAAACCCTGTCTCAAATTAAAAAAAAAAAAAAAAGGAAGAAAGAAAGAAAAAGCCCCAAAGAGGAGGGAAGGAAAAAAAAAAAAAAAGCTCACATATCCCTAAGAATTTAACAGATGATAATGTTAACATCAGAAATCAAAAGCAAACGATAAAAACTATCAAATTGAAGATCAGGACCATGGATAGCCATCAAAAAATTTTAATTTACTTCTTTGGAAAACTACCAAATGGCCAATGAAGCTGGTACGGCTCGAGGGTCTGGAGGCACAGGGAGTTGCAGTACTGGTCATGGCTGTGGTGCTCTTGGAGTCAAGTCAGGGACAAGCTGAACTGCCTAGGCAAGGACGTGAAGATCAAGCCTCTGGAAGAGAGCTGTTTGTTCTCCCTGCCCATCACGGGGTCTGAGATCATTGACTTTTTTTGAGTACATCTTTGGTGGATGAGGCTCTAAAGACCATGCCAGTGCAGCAGCAGATGGAGGCTGCCATTGGTCCAGGTGAAGGTTTTTTGGGGACTACAATGGCCACGTATGGTGTTAGTGCTCCAAGGAGGCAGCCACTGCCACCCAAAAGGACACAATCACCTTGGCCAAGCTTTCCACCCTCCCTGTGTGGAGAGGCTACTGGAGAAGCAAGATTGGCAAGCACCACAGATCTTTTCTTTCCCATCGTGTTTTTTTTTTTTTTTTTTTGGGTGGGGGTGGGGGGTAGGTTTTCGAGACATGGTTTCTCTGTACAGCCCTGGCTGTCCTGGAACTCACTCTGTACACCAGGCTGGCCTCAAACTCAGAAATCCACCTGCCTCTGCCTCCCAAGTGCTGGGATTACAGGTGTGCACCACCACCACCCCGCAAATGGATGTCCGTCGTTTTTTTGTGTTTTGTTTTTTTGGTTTTTCTCTATTCCTTTCTTTTTCTTCCTTTCTTTTTTTAAAGATTTATTTATTTATGTAAGCAGACTGTAGCTGTCTTCAGACACTCCAGAAGAGGGTGTCAGATCTCATTACAGATGGTTGTGAGCCACCACGTGGTTGCTGGGAATTGAACTCAGGAAAAGTGCACTTAACCGCTGAGCCATCTCTCCAGCCCAAGCACCACAGTTCTACACAAGCTAACAGGCAACTGTGCCTCTGTGTTTGAGTATCTCTTCCCTCTCTCCACAGACATGGGTATCATGCCTGCTCCTGTGCCCAAGAGTACTGCTGATGGCCAGCCAGTATTGATGACTGCCACCCATCAGCCAGGGATTGCCCTGCCACCCTTGGCAATTGTGTTGAGGCCACCCTAACACCTACAGCTACTTGGCCTCCAGCCTCTGGAAAGACTGTCTTCACTAAGTTTCCTTTCCAGGAATTCACTGACAATCTTGTGAAAACCCACAAGAGAATCTTCATTTAGAAGACCCAAGCTCCAGTTGTAGCTACCACACAAGTTTTTTTCTTTGTGTTTGTTGAGATATGTAGCCCCAGTTGTCCTGAAACTCACTCTGTAGACCAGGCTGGCTTTGACTTCAGAGATCCACCTGCCTCTGCTTCCTGAGTGCCACCATTCCCAGTTCCATGTAAGTAAGGGCTTTTATACAAGAAAACAAATCAATTAAATCTGAAGAAAAAAATTTTTAGATTCATAGTTTCTCAAATTTCACAGAGTATACTTTCACAGGAAAAATTAACAGAACACTGAAAAGTTAACTATATATACATACATATATATACACACATATACATACCATATTTTAATGTTTCTTGTATTTATACTAATAGCTACATTCTTTTAATTGTTGTAACAAAACTAAAACATTTAAACATTGAATTTAGAACAAAAATATAAAAAAATCAATAAAACACAAATTACCTCTATTTACCACAGCAAATAAACTTTTGATCAAATAAAAAAGTTTTAAAGAAATAAAACTCAAGAATTTGGTTTAATAGCAAATAGCCATAGCTTAAGTTGTTTGAATGCATTTTCTTTTTTTCCTTCTTTTTGGTTTTTTGAGACAGAGTTTTTGTATGCCTGGGCAGTCCTGGAACTTGCTTTGTAGACCAGGCTGGCCTAGAGCTCACAGATATCCAACTATCTGTATCTAAATGCTAACATTAAAGGCATGCACCATCATCTTGTGGCCGGAATACATTTTCTTTAGCCTGTTACATATGCATCTTGCCTTTTCAAATGGCTCTGAGGCCATTAGGTGAAAGTCCTCCACTGACACTTTACAAGGTAACAACCCTCAGTGAACAAAGCTCAAACTGCCTTTGCTAACATCTACAAGAATGATTATATTTGCCAACTGCTTTTAGAATTAGAAAAGGAACATTTTTCACTATTTATTTGCTATTAGACATATTGCTAATGAACTCTGGTATGTTCCTTTTACACAGTGTATGGTACAAAACTTTTTATGACAGTGTCTGGGTAATGCAGACACTGTCAAATGTAGAGCAGACAGGACATTATGTGTACAACAGTTGCACACAATTTTCTTCATCTTCTGTAGCATCATTGGTTTTATTTTCCAAGTTAGATTTTAATTTTGAGTATTTCACACTATTGTTGATGTGCATTTCACTTTCTTCATGTTTACTAAGCAGATGTGACAAATGATGCCAGTCTTTGCACCCATTCTCATTTCTCAGTTGATTTTTTCCTTCCCCAAAGAGTCTGCAATATAGGCAAAATACAGAGTCTTTCGAGGCTGAGTAGAGCAGCCAGGGTCTGATGCCCTTCTCACCATTTGGAAGAATTCGAGTGTAATACGTTTCTGAAAACTTCTTGCCTGCACTGTCTTTTGGAAAATTAAAATTTCTTATTTGAGGTGGATCATTTTTGACAAGAAATTCTCGTTGTTTCATATTCAAAATTCGGGGCCATGAACCTGGATCTAAAGAAAGTACAACAGACATATCAAATTCCTCTGAATTTTTGTCTCCTAGTTGCTCTTGAAATGTATCTGATACTGCTGCCACAGAACAAGGTAAATTCACATTTTGTTCTTCTGATGATGTATCTAGGCTACAGTCTGCTGCAACTTTTATTATCTCTGAAATCTTTTCCTTTTTTTCTGGTATTTCTCCTGTGTTTCCTGAAAGTGTACTTGATGATTCATGAAATATTTTTTCATTTGCTTCTCTGATAGCATTCCTTTTTCTGTTCTGTAAAAGCAGTATTTTTGATTTTGCTTCCATTATCTGTAAGGAAATACATTATAATTTATTGGCATTTAAAAAGTTGAAATAAAGAAATAAAAGCAGGCAATGGTTCATAATTAGCCATCAAAAAAACCCATCACGGCCTGCATGCACTTGGTGCACATACACACATGCAGCAACACCCCTAAAATCAATCTTAAACAAAGACAGGCATAGCACCTCACACCTAACAGGATGGCTACAACTGAGACAGTGACAAATGGAAACACGATGTGACTCAGGCAAAATTAGATCATCACTAAGGGTATGGTGGGACTTTAACACAGTGACTCATGTCAATTTAACACAAGTGGAAGTTATCTGAGAAGAAGGAATCTCAGTTAAGAAAATGTCTAATGCAGAGAGGGCAGCACATCCCTTTATCCCAGTTCTTGGAAGGCAGAGGCAGGCAGATCTGAGTTCTAGACTAGCTGTGAGTTCTAAGACAGTCAGGGAAACAGAAAAAGCCAATTTTTCAAAACAAACAAAACTTCTTTTTCAATGCAGGATGTCACTATGTACGCCTGATTGTCCTGAATTCCACTATGTAAGATCAGGCTGGCCTGATCTGCTTGCCTCTGGTATGAATAAAGGAGTACACTACCATGCCCAGCTATCTACTTTTTTATTTTGAACATTTATTTCATATGTAGAGTATTAGCCGGGCAGTGGTTGTGCATGCCTTTAATTCTAGCACTTGGGAAGCAAAGGCAGGCAGATTTCTGAATTTGAGGCCAGTCTGATCTACAGAGTGAGTTCCAGAACAGCCAGAGAAACCCTGTCTTGAAAAACAAAAACAAAACAAATGTATATATATAATTTGCTTCTGAGTATGTATCACATGCATGCCTCTTGCCCATAGAGACCAGATCCCTTGGCATTGGCATTAGGATGGTTGTGAGATATCATATGGGTGCTGGGAATCAAATCTAGGTCCTCTGCAAAAGTAACTCTAAACTACTCTAAAAGAACTCTATGCGGGGTGGTGGCGGCGGCGCACGCCTGTAATCCCAGCACCCTGGGAGGCAGAGGCAGGCGGATTTCTGAGTTCGAGGCCAGCCTGGTCTACAGAGTGAGTTCCAGGACAGCCAGGGATATACAGAGAAACCCTGCCTCGAAAACAAAACAAAACAAAACAAAACAAAACCCAAAAAACAAAATAAAAAAAAAACCAAACAAACAATAAAAAAAAAAAAACAAAACCGGCCGGGCGGTGGTGGCGCATGCCTGTAATCCCAGCACTTGGGAGGCAGAGGCAGGCGGATTTCTGAGTTCGAGGCCAGCCTGGTCTACAGAGTGAGTTCCAGGACAGCCAGGGCTACACAGAGAAACCCTGTCTCGAAAAGCCAAAAAAAAACAAAACAAAACAAAACAAAAAAAGAACTCTAAATTGCTTTATCATCTTTGGAGCCCCTCTCCCAAAAGCAATTAATTTTAATGATAAAATTGCTATAATCTTTTCTACACATGTGGGTAATAAATTCAGTTATCTTTAGGGCAGCCTAGAGACTGTCTCAAAGCAAAAGAAAACAAAATCAAGATGAAAGGCCACTCAGTGTTTCTACTGCTTTTGAAGAGGACCTAAGTTCTATCCCCAGCCCCCAGGCTGAGCAGCTATCTTACAAATGTCTATCACTATAGCTCCAGGAGACGTGATGCCTTCTAACCTCCATGGGGAACGGAAATCATATACACACAATCTCCCCGGCCACCCCCCCCCCAAACATTTAAAAATAAAATCTTAGGGCTCAGGGATGGATCAGTGCTTTAGAGCTCTTGTTCTTACAAAGGACCTGGTTTTTTGATTCTAAGCAGCCACACGGTAGCTCACAACTATTTGTAATTCTAGTTCAGGAGAAGCCAATGCACTCAGGAATGAATATGGTACAAATATATACATAGGAAATACACAGAATAGCCAGGGGTGGTGGCGCATGCCTTTAATCACAGCACTTGGGAGGCAGAGGCAGGCGGATTTCTGAGTTTGAGGCCGGCCTGGTCTATAGAGTGAGTTCCAGGTCAGCCAGGGCTACACAGAGAAACCCTGTCTCGAAAAAACCAGGGGGGTGGGGGGAATGGGGGGTGGGGGGGGTGGAAATACACAGAAAATAGAAACAAATATAACTGTCTTAGGGTTTTATTGTTGTGAAAAGATACCAGACTAAGCAACTCTTTTTTTTTTTTTTTTTTTTTTTTTTTGTTTTTTTAGAGACAGGGTTTCTCTAATTTAGCCCTGGCTGTCCTGGAACTCACTCTGTAGACCAGGCTGGCCTCGAACTCAGAAATCCGCCTGCCTCTGCCTCCCAAGTGCTGGGATTACAGGCATGCGCCACCACACCCGGCTCTAAGCAACTCTTATAAAGAGCGAGTTGCGAGTTCCACTGATCCACAGGCAGCAGAAGTAAAGGCCACACTAGGCCTAGCTTGAGCATCTGACCTCAAAGCCCGCCCCTAATGACACACTTCCTCCAAGGCCACGCCTCCTAATAGTTCCTCTCCCTTTGGGCTAAGCATTCAAATAGACGAGTCTATGGTAGCCACTCTTATTAAAATCACCACTATATCTTAAAAAGCAAACAAAAAACCCCGCAAAAACTAACACCCCAAAAATCTTAAATGAAAGCATCATTTACTTACTAAATTTTGTTTTTAAACTGGATCTCCCTACATGCCAGGCTGACCTGAAAACTGTGACTCTCATTCCCTGCACTATACATGACAGAATAGTATTTTAATACAGTAGATAAGGGCTGGTGAGATGGCTCAGCAGTTAAGAACACTGACTGCTCTCCCGAAGGTCCTGAGTTCAATTCCCAGCAACCACATGGTGGCTCACAACCATCCGTAATGAGATCTGACGCCCTCTTCTGGTGTGTCTGAAGACAGCTACAGTGTATATTGCATATAATAATAAATAAATCTTAAAAAAAATACAGTAGATAAGACTTTGTTGTTGTTTAGAGATAGGGTTTCTCTGTGTAGCCCTGGCTGTCCTGGAACTCACTCTGTAGACCAGGCTGGCCTCAAATTCAGAAATCTACTTGCCTCTGCCTCCCAAGTGCTGGGATTAAAGGCATGCACCACCACTGCACATCTAAGACTTTTTTTTTTTTTTCTAAAAAAGATTTGTTTATTATATGTAGCTGTCTTCGGACACTCCAGAAGAGGGCATCAGATCTCATTACGGATGGCTGTGTGAGCCATCATGTGGTTGCTGGGATTTGAACTCAGCACCTTTGGAAGAACAGTTGGTGCTCTTAACCGCTGAGCCATCTCTCCAGCCCACATCTAAGACTTTTATTTTGGGTTGATGTGTGAGCACATATATGACGTGTACATACACCATGAAAGTCAGAGGATAAGTCAATTCTGTCTTCTACCAAGTGGTGCAGAAAGCTTTTGGGGCCTCTTGGCAGGAATTTGACATTGAGCCAGAACAAGGAAGAAGGCTCCAGGCAGGAATTTGACCTTGGGCCAGGACAAGAAGTAAGCTCAGGCAGGAATCTGATTTTAGGCTAGAACAATTAAGTAGGCTTCAGGCAAGAATATGACTTTGGGCGGGGCAGTGGTGGCACAGGCCTGTAATCCCAGCACTTGGGAGGCAGAGGCAGGCGGATTTCGGAGTTCGAGGCCAGCCTGGTCTACAGAGTGAGTTCCAGGACAGCCCGGGCTACACAGAGAAACCCTGTCTTGGAAAACAAACAAACAAACAAACAAACAAAAAAAGAATATGACTTTGGGCTAGGACAGGGAAGTAGGCTCGGATATCTTGGACGTTCCAGTAAGCCCTTAGAAACAGTGACAACCAGACTTTATTGTCTTGCCAGTTCCTTGACTATCTGTGTTTATTGTCTTGCTTGTTCCTTAACCTAGAACTGACCTTATTACTAGCAAGTTATTAAAATGGTAGAAAAGCAGATTGGAAAGAAATTAATTCGCCTCAGCCTCAGAACTGGCTGGGGTTAAGCTATGTTGTCTAATTGTCTTTTTCTTTTTAATCTTTGCTCCTGCCCTGGAGAACCTACTGACTGACTGAGCAAGCTTGGTCAATGTAGGCTCCAGAGATTGAACTCAAGTTGTCAGACTTGGTGGCAAGTGCCTTTATCTACTAAGCCATCTCCCTAGCCTGATCCTGAATTTCTGACACTCCAGTTTCCACCTCCTGAGTGTCAGGATTATAGGAATGTACCAACATGCCAGTGTTTATGTGGTACTTGGGACTGCACCCTGAACTTCATGCATGCTAAGGGAGGACTAATGCAAAACATACCAATCCCTTAATTTACACATCTTGGATCATCGTTTATGATTTCCTCTGAGTATCATCAACTGAACTGATTTTTCTCTTTGGTTGCTGGGCTTGCTTGTTTGTTTTTGGAGACAAGGTCTCTCTACAATTCACTGGGTGTCCTGGAACTCATTAAGATCCCTTGTCTCTGCCTTCCCAGTGCTGAGATTTTAAAGGCATCCAGCATCAACAGACTTATTAAGATGGGAGTTTAGCTTCCTTTCCTCTCACATGGCTCACCCCTCACATCGCCCAGCAACATGTTCACTCAACATCATGGGCAGTCTTGGAAGGGACTGTCATGCATAAGCAGGATGTTGAAAAGCAGACCTAGTATCTACACACTGTATGCCAACAGTACCCCTAAAGCACTGACAATAAAAAATGTCTCCCAAATCACTGGCTTAGATCAGAAGCATGTTTACATTCTGAGGCCATGGAGCCATCTCAACCAGTAATGCAGCACTTGCTGTGAAAGCCTGAGGTGATGACTTGAGTTAATCCTCGGAAGTCAACAGGAAGGTAAAGAGAACGATCCACAATGTTGTCCTGACCTGTACATGTGGGTCATGGTGATCACCTGTACTAATATACACACATTGCCCACACAATATAATAAATATGTATTTCATATAGAACTTAAGTATTTTCTTAAAAGGTTGTTTTTTACTTAATGGGGGGGGGGGAGGTTGCCAGTAGAGGCCAGATGTCAGATTTTCTGGTGTTGGCAGTGATCAACCTGATGTGGACTTGAGGACTTGAGTCCTCTGGAAAAATAGCAAGAACTCTTAGCCACTGAGCCATCTTCCCAGCCCCATTTTATACTTTATGACTCTACCTATCATTCAGTAATGAGCGGCTAAGGACAATTTTTAAATTCTCTGTCTGGTGGTAGTGTTTGTCATGAGGGACTTAATACCAGCATATTACGCGTGTTTACCAGGAAATCCTCTGCTACTGCACTATCCCCAGCCCTGTTTTTCTTAAAATGCTCATATTTTACCACAAAGGTTTCCCTACTACTTTTCTCTAAAGACCTGCTGCTGATCACTTTGAAACAAGTCAAGATCTAGATAGACAGCTGAAGCCTATTTTCATTACACATATTTCCCCATCTTTTTTTGTTCTTTATGTATAAGCCTTATATTATTATTTTTTTCTTTTGGTTTTTCGAGACAGGGTTTCTCTGTGTAGCTTCGGCTATCCTGAACTCACTCTGTAGACCAGGCTACAGAACTCAGAAATCCGCCTGCCTCTGCCTCCCAAGTGCTGGGATTACAGGCGTGCACCACCACCGCCCAGCCGAGCCTTATATTCTTATCTGACTATTTTTACATGTGTTTGTGTATGGCATATGCACATGTGCACATACATATATGAATGCATGCATGAACTCTTGAGAATGTTCAGTTGCAGAACATTAGGTGTCCTGGCCAAACACATGGTTATACAGGCAGCCCTAGTTAAACTCAGTTAATTACAAAAGACAGTGTGGTAGTTTGAGATCTCCTAATAGGCTTTGAGGATTCAGTACTCCTACCATTTCCTTGCCTGCTGCTACAGCTGCCTCCACCTCACCCTCTACACAGGGAACCCCAAATAAACCCTTTCTTCTATAAATTGCCTTAGTCATAGTATTTTACCACAATAGGAAAGTAAATAATATAACAAACATGAACATAGGGAAGGGATCTGGAGGGGCAGGGGAAGTTGACAAAGCAGAAATAAGAAAGGGCAAGGAATAAGCTAAGAAAAAAGAAAATATATTACACACGCATTATATTCCTGTGTGAAACTGCCAAAGAAAAAATTTGATATTTAGTCAGATTTCTATGACACGAGGTCTTGCTTTGCAATCTTGGCTGATCTAACTTTCTAGTTAGAATCAGGTAGCCTTGACCTCAGAGATTTACCTGCTTCGGCCTCCCTTGGGCCAGGATTAAAGGCATACACCATCAACCCCGGTGTAGTGGTATATATCTAAATCTGAGTGCTAGTGCAACACAACGGAAAAAAGCCACACAAGACAGTCACCAGAAGCTTGAAGATCAGGTAGCCTGGTGTATTCCAGGGATCTTGTCTCAAAGTAGAAGGCAAGCACAAACATCTCAAGTTGTGTTCTAACCCGCACACACAAGCAATCGCACTCACACAGACACAAGCACACACACACACACACACACACAGAGACTGAGATAGAATTAGAGGCTGCAGAAATTATGTCAGCAGTTAAGAGTGCTGAGAGAACTGGCTGTTCTTCCAGAGGATCTGGGCTTGATCACTAGGTACTTACATGGTGGCTCACATCTGTAACTATAGTTCCAAGGGATCCAACAGCCTTTTCTGGCCTCTGAGAGCATTAAGGATGCATGTAGTTCACAGACAAACATGTAGGTAAAACACCCATGCACATAAAATATATTACAAAACAAAGAATTACCTCTTTATATTCGTCAGCACAATTCTGGCAGCAGAATCTCTTTTGCTGACCTGTAATCAGTATGCTGTGTCCAGTACTCTTGGGCATATACTTGCTGCATTGTTCACAGCAGTTCATGACTAGACCATTGGTCAATCTGTATTCATTAAAGCAATTGTTACTGCACAGTTTATGTGTTATACTGTTAACACTGATTTCATGGCGAACCTAAAAGAGAACAAAATTTCTTAAGACAGTATTTTACAATTTATTACTCTACAGTATTTAGCCTTTTTCCATATTAGTATTTTGGAGGCAGATGAAGGGAATCATCATCCACACTTAGAATGTGCAGTAAGGCGGTTTGGAAGGTGTAACAGATAAACTTATGTCCTTGATTTGAATGGTTCCCAAAGCAACTCATCAGATTTAGTTACCAAGGACAATGTAAAACAAAGGCCTGCCAGAACGTACTGTTCTTCCTCTTGAAAATGTATCAAACCATTTGTTCCACACATTCCTGTGGGATCTGTTGCTTCCTTCATTGTCTTGAAGTTACTGAATTATCACAACTAGTTCCACAGAAGCAGACACTCTGAGACTTGTGTGTGAGTATCTATCTTTTCTGGGCGGGGAGGGGGATCTCTTTAGTACATATTGTCTGTCCTGGAGCTCACTATGCGTAGCCAAGGCTGGTCTAATATTCAGAGATGTGCCTGCCTTTGCCTCCCAAATGTTGGAATTAAAGGTGTTCACCACCACTCAGCAGTAACTTTTTAAAGTCCTTCCAATCTGAATATTTAGGATGTGGACATTGGTAGATGGCAGAGTTTATACTAGCACTTAAAAATTAACATTTCTATGAAATCTAAATAGTAACAGTAAGAAGAGCAGACCTCTCCTAATTTATTACAGATTATACATCTTGACTTAGTAAACACTTCTTTCCTAAGACTCTGGCAGTTTTCATAAGGAGACAGAGATGCACTATAAAATTCTTGTAAGGACTTGCTTGACTCCACTGGAGGAACAATAGATGTGGTTCTCACAGGAGACTCTCTGAAACACAAAGGAGAAAGAAACATCTGAAGATCACTGTACTTTAAGATCCACTTTCAGATTTACTTTCACTATTTCCTAAATGATACAGAAGAAAATTCAAATGAAAACTCTTCAAACATTAATATTCCTTAGTATTCTAGCATTAAACAATGCTAGCACTTGGGGCTGGAGAGATGGCTCAGCAGTTAAGAGCACTGGCTTTTCTTGTAGAGGACCCAGGTTTAGTTTTTTTTTTTTTTTTTAAGTATTTATTTATTTTATGTATATGAGTAGATTGTAACTGTCTTCAGACACACCAGAAGATAGCATTAGATCCCATTACAGATGGTTGTGAGCCACCATGTGGTTGCTGGGAACTGAATTCAGGACCTCTGGAAGAACATTCAGTGCTCTTAACCACTGAGCCATCTCTCCAGCCCCCAGGTTTAGTTCTTAGCATCCACATGATGGCTTACAACTGTCCATAACTCCAACTCCAGTGAACCCAGTGACTCCTGGCCTCTGAGGGCAGCAGGCCTGCAGAGTGCACTTATACAGACACAGGCAAAACCTCATACAGATAAATAATCTTTAAAAAAAAAAAAAAAAAAACTGGTAGGAAGAAAAGGAAACCAATGGTGCTAAATGGATGGTTTACTGTTATATGTTTGGCTCATAGAGAACCCAGTGTGAGGCCTAGCCTTCACCAGGCAGCTCAGTATTACCTTTTAACTCCAGCTAGAGGGACATGCAATGTCTCTGAGTCTTGTCAAATACACACAAAGAACTTAAGAGATTACAATTCTAAAATATCCCAATCTCAATAAATGTGAAAACATCTCCACCTACCACAAGTCTAGCTTACAATTATGTCCAGAGTATTTATTTATACTGAGCACTAAACCACATGGAGAGATGTTAAGGTATGCTTACTTTTTACACATTACATTCCGTGTCTTTCGAGTACGCTTATGGGAGAAAGAAGAAAGGCAGGAGGTTGAACAAAAGAGGTGAGCTGATCCTTTTCGTTGGTAAGCTGTCTGTCCCTTCTGCAAAGGATTTTTGCAGTTTGCACAAGTGATTTTATTAGCAGGTTTAGTAAGATGTTGTTGGTTTGAGGGCTGGAAATTCTGTTTAGGAAGTGAGGCCACTGGTGATAAAGAATCCACCTTTTGTTGTTTCTGATTACGAGGAAATGATGCTGACTGGGAGATACAAGAATCTTAAAAACAAAATAAATAAGAAAAAGGCATGGAATAAATACAAATACACATTAGCAACCTTTGAATTTAAGGGTTTAAGAGACTTATAGCATGTGGTTAAGGCAAAATAACTAACAATCCAGTATTCTTCCTACTATTCCACTGGGTATGAAATGCTTCCCATAAGGTTCAACAGTTGGTCTCCAATTGGTGGACACAGGGCTTACCTGGGAGAAAGAGGGACTTAGGGAAGGGCTTAAGGCTACAGCACTAGCCTGGTTGAAGCCCCAGTTCTCTGCTGTAAGAAGAGAGTGTTATCCTGAATGGTGGTGCCACCTATAATGAAAGTATGATGTAGCCGGGCGGTGGTGGCACACGCCTGTAATCCCAGCACTTGGAAGGCAGAGGCAGGCGGATTTCTGAGTTCGAGGCCAGCCTGGTCTACAGAGTGAGTTCCAGGACAGCCGGAGCTACACAGAGAAACCCGGTCTTGAAAAATTAAAAAAAAAAAAAAAAAAAAGTATGATGTAAATAAGGACAGGGGAATGACTACAACTTTGAGGCCAGTTTGCGCTACTGTAGCAAGACTATCTCTAAAAGCAAATGTTTCAGGCAGCTGCCACTAGTTCCTCCAGCATTGGAGCTGCCTGTCATATTTCCAGGTTACCACAGATTGTAGCCCTAAAACTATGAGCCAAAATATGTCCCTCCTCCTTCAGCTGCTTCTTTCAGGTACTTAACAGATACATACACACTACACACACACACACACACACACACACACACACACACGTAAGCACTATAACCTCCTACTTTACATTCTAAGGAATATTTTCTTTTATCAGGGGAAAAAATGATTTTTTTAAGATTATGCAATATGGCAAACACCAGTCATTGTCATACTCCTCTGGTATAAAATTCTCCTGAATAGTTTATATCATGCAAGTACAGAAAGTTCTATGAGTTTGTGGTCTCTCTGTGGTGCTCAAGATGTATGTGTTAGGTAAGGGCTCTACAACTTAGCTAAATTCTCAGCCCTATAGCTTGCTTTTTTCTCTTATAAACTGAAATTACACCTAAATCTCCAGTGTTATAAGGAATAAATGAAATACATAATCAGCTGTAGAGTAGGCAGAAGTTATATTAAGGGATCAAACCTCTGCTTACTTAAATCTAGATAGCAAGCACATTAAAGCTGCAGCAAGAACACAACATAACAATCTTTGTAAGATTTGTCAATATTAATACTGTGAGAGAAATAAACCTCAACTCTCCAAATAGTTTTGTTTTGTAGACTTACTGATACTTAAGAGAAATATATTTGAATTAGGAAAGGAAGATACCAGTATTACATTGCTTAAAATGGTCATTTTTTGTTTTGTTGTTTCTAAGACAAGATTTCTCTGTGTAATAGCCCTGGCTGTCCTCAAACTCAGAGA
This sequence comes from Apodemus agrarius, assembly GCA_964023405.1. Classification (NCBI taxonomy): domain Eukaryota; kingdom Metazoa; phylum Chordata; class Mammalia; order Rodentia; family Muridae; genus Apodemus; species Apodemus agrarius. The sequence continues at coordinate 69,609,283 of OZ030013.1, read as the reverse complement.
TCTGCCTGCCTCTGCAAGGATTAAAGGTAAGGTATACACCAATGTGCCTAGCTCTTAAAATGGTAATTTATCGGGGGAAAAATCACTTTAGATTTGGTACATATATAAAAGAAGTGTGTCTATTTTTACAATGCAACTATTTACATTCCTAAATAAAAACTTTCAGCTGGGTATATTATTGCATGCTGTCTTTTTATTAAAAAACCTTTATTTGTTTGTTTATTTGTTTATTTAATGTATGTGAGTACACTGTAGCTATCTTCAGACACACCAGAAGAGGGCACCGGATCCCATCACAGATGGTTGTGAGCCACCATGTGGTTGCTGGGAACTGAACTCAGGACCTCTGGAAGAGCAGCCAGTGCTCTTAACCGCTGAGCCATCTCTCCAGCCCTTATTACATGCTTGTAATTCCAAGTGCTGCTTAGGCAAGACGACTAGCTGAGTTCTAGATCAGCTTGGACTATAGATATCCTCTCTTTAAATACATTAACTAACTAACCAACTGGAAGAGGGGTATATTAGCCTTTCTACTCAGATTGAAGTCTCAGCCAAAACTACCCATACCCCATCTTCAGGATACATTTTAAGACCAGAAGTGTCAGTCATAAATCACTGTCCTATTGCTGTGAAGAGATATCATGACCAAGGCAAGTCTTATAAAACAAAGTCTTTAATTAGGAACTTGCTTACAGTTTCAGAGGATTAGTTAGTCCATGACTTTTATGGCAGGAAGTAAAAAGGCATGGTGCTGGAGCAGCAGCTGAGAACTTTATACTCTGATCAGTAGGCAGTGAGTTTTTGAGGCCTATATTATTAGCCCAGATCTTTCCATATAATATACACAAGAAAAGCTAGGTGTGAGGGTGCCTCCCAGCACTTGGGAGGCAGAGGCATGAGGATCTGTGAGTTTGAGGCATCCTACATAGTGAGTTCGAGGACAGCCAGAGCTACATAGTGAGACCCTATCTCAAAAAAACAAGTAAAGTTCTCTCTCTACAGACGTGATAGCGCGCGCGCACACACACACACTTCATTCACATGACTCCATCTCCAGTGTGCTGATTTTAGGAAGCCTGCCACACCTACCCGGCTTTATGTGAGGCCTAGGGATCTGAACTCTGGCCCTCATGTTAGGCAACAAGCATTTCATCTATCCGCTATCTTCTCAGCTGAATATTTTATTAGTTTTTATCTTATTCCCAAATAGCCTCAGTAAAAATGGAAATTACCTAGTTACTAAAAGGACAATTCCTTGAATCAGTATCATAGAATGATTATCATAGCTAGAAATGTTAACAAAGCAAAACAAAAACAAAACACAAAGCTCCGCGGTGGTGGCGCACGCCTGTAATCCCAGCACTTGGGAGGCAGAGGCAGGTGGATTTCTGAGTTCAAGGCCAGCTTGGTCTACAGAGTGAGTTCCAGGACAGCCAGGACTACACAGAGAAACCCTGTCTCGAAAAACCAAACAAAACAAAAAGAAAACCAAAAAACAAAACAAAACAAAACAAAACACAAGGACGGCAAGACCAGTTTCTATAGTTTCGTCTTTAGGAGGGACAGGGTCCCATTGTGTAGCTCTGGCTGGCCTGGTTAAACAGAGATCCACCTGCTTCTGTTTCCTCCGTGCTGGGATGATGGCCTGTGACTTCACGCCTAGGCCCTTGCTTCAGTTTTTCTCACATCAAGTCTCATGTAACACCAGCTCGCCATGAACTGGGACCCTCTTACTGCCACTTCCTCAGTGCTAGGATGACAGGTAGGGACTATCAACCTCATTTTGTGTTACTAGGTCATTTAATTTTTAGTCCTTAAAAGTCAACACCCTAAAAACCACTAATAATTAAATTCCCAAATTAGTCTCCTCTTAGCCCCTCAAACCTCACATAGTGTAGTTTTAGAAAAGCCCTAGGAGCCATTTCTCCAGCCCTTAAAACAGTTAAGATGTGATTAACTTCAGATTTAGAAAAAAATTACCTGGGGGATGGAGAGATGGCTCAGTGGTTAAGAGCACTGACTGCTCTTCCAGAAGACCTTAGTTCAAGTCTCAGCAACCACATGGTGGCTCACAACCACCTGTAATGGGATCTGATGCTCTCTTCTGGGATGTGTGTGTGTGTGTGTGTGTGTGTGTGTAAAATAAATAATTCTTGAAAAAAAATCACACTCAAAATTACAGATACAAAATAAACTTCACAATTATATTGAGTAACACATTCTATCTTAATATGAAAGCCAATAACTTATTTTATATAGAATGTCAGATATGAGTTCTAAAACGAACAGCGAGGAGATGGCATAGCTAGTAAAAGGCTTGCCCCACGACTGTGTAAGCATGAAGACCTGTTTGAGCTTCAGTACCCAAGTGAAACTAAATAAAACAAACAAAAAGCAGGCCAGTGAGGTACCTTACTAGGTAAAATCACTTGAAGCCAACCTGACAACCTAAGTCGGATCCTTAGATCCTATATAGTAGAGAACTGATCCTTGCAAGCTGTCCCAACTTTTACATGAGCTGTAGCAAACACACACATACACACACACACAATGTGAAAATTTTTTTAAGTTAAACCAGGAATGGTAGCTCATAAATTTAATCCCTGAACTCAGGAGACAGGCAGGAGGATCTCTGAGAGTCTGAGGTCAGTCTGGTTTATATAGTAAGTTTCAGAGCAACCATGATTACATAGTGAGACCCTAAAAAGACATTTTTCTAAGGTAAAGAAAGAAAGACAGGCCAGGCAGTGGTGGCGCACGCCTGTAATCCCAGCACTTGGGAGGCAGAGGCAGGCAGATTTCTGAGTTCGAGGCCAGCCTGGTCTACAGAGTGAGTTCCAGGACAGCCAGGGCTACACAGAGAAACCCTGTCTTGAAAAACCAAACCAAAAAAAACCCAAACCAAACCAAACCAAACCAAACCAAACCAAACCAACAACAAAAAAAACCCACAGAAAATAAATTGTTCTCTGGTGTTTGCCAGCTACCCAATCTAGCTGAACTGCTGAGTTCCAGGGTCAGAGAAAAAAAAAAGTTTTAAAAAATATGGTAATGACCAAGAGAGGAAGATAGCCTTGGTCTCCAGGTACATGAGTACAGACTCGCAGAGAAAGCTAAATTTACCTGAACACAAGGCAAACACAACTTATTGCTTACCAGGATTGTGATGAACTGCAAATCTTCCATTCTGAACTGCATCTGTGACATCAATCCTACCGGGATTAAAAGGTCCTATTGCAGTCTTGGTCTGTGAAGTTAAAGATGAAGTATGTTTGTATTAGTGACATCTCCCAAGTTGGTACTCTATGGTGATGTACAACCACTAAATTCCTCTCACCCAGCCTTCAGGGCTTACACCCACTGCTAAGGCGATACTATTAGTAACCCTTGCTGAATTTACCTTGCTTGTTGATAGACTGGCAATGGGGAAATCCACATTTTTGGTACTATTTTTATTTCCATGAGGTACCCATTCAATAAAGTTGGTAGGATTTTTCTCCTCCTCTCCATTTGTGTCCGTGTCCACTTCATCATCAATTACAATTGTTTCACATATATTCCCCTTCTGAGAAGTCAAATCTCTCGAAGAAGCAGGAATTGTGGAATCAGTTCCTTGTGGATTTTCATGTTTTGAGGAAGCAAATACAAAGTTTCTTTCATTAGGTATTGCTAGAGCACAAACTGGAGGCTGTATTGATTCAATAAACACAACATCATCATCTTCCACAGGTGTACATCTAGATGTACTGGCTAAAGAACTAGTTGGACTACCAGATGTTTCCACATCTGCAAGATGAGCTTCCATGTCCAAATCCAATGTGCAGTATAACTAGTCTTCCCACCAAAGAATCTGTAAGAGATAAAGAGAATTTTTAATTTTACTATAATAATTTTAATATTTTTACTTATATATAAATAATAATTTAAATAACACTGATAACATTTTAAAGACCATTTATGTGAATCTCATTCTGTTTTTCCTGTTAACCACTTTTTCGGGGAGTTTAATAGAAAATATGCAATTTGATAGTTCTTAAAAAAGTCAATTCTTAGCCGGGCGTGGTGGCGCACGCCTGTAATCCTAGCACTTGGGAGGCAGAGGCAGGCGGATTTCTGAGTTCGAGGCCAGCCTGGTCTACAGAGTGAGTTCCAGGTCAGCCAGGACTACACAGAGAAACCCTGTCTCAAAAAAAAAAAAAAAAAAAAAAAAAAAAGTTGCGAAAAAAAGTCAATTCTTGCTGGGCAGTGGTGGTGCACACCTGTAATCCCAGCACTTGGGAGGCAGAGGCAGGCAGATTTCTGAGTTCGAGGCCAGCTTGGTCTACAAAGTGAGTTCCAGGACAGCCAGGGCTATACTGAGAAACCCTGTCTCGAAAAATTAAAAAAAAAAAAAAAAAAAAAAAAAGTCAATTCTTCTCACTTTGTGCTATTTTCCACTCACAACAAAAATAGCCTAATTTTTCTTTGAATTTAAAATAACAAAATGTGGGCTGGAGAGATTGCCTGGTAGTGTGGAGTGCCCACTAGTCTCCTTATGTAAGACTCCATTCAGTTTCTAGCAGCCATACCAGGAGAACCACAGCTGCCCGGAACCCCATCTCCAGAGACTCCACAGGCACATCTTCCCACATAACCACACAAGTTGAACAAATAAACTTGAGGAAAGACCACTCAGTAGTTAAGAGCATTGGTTGCTCTTCCAGAGGACCTGGGTTCAATTACATGGCAGCTCACAACTGTCTGTAGATCCTGTCCCAGAGATCCAACACCCTCACACAGACATCTTTGCAGTCAAAACACTAATATACATAAAATAAAATAAATAAAATGTTAAAATGTTAAAAAAAGAAAAAGAAAGTTGGGCATGGTGGGACATGCTATTAATCGCAGCAGAGGCTATGGATCTCTAATTCTGAGGCCAGCTTAGTCTGCACAGAGTTCCAGGACAGCCAGGCTACACAGGGAAACCTTGTCCTAAAACAAAACAAAGCGAACTAGAAAATCCCTGAGATCCAGGCTAGCCTGGAGTCTACTTAGCATGGTGGTTCTCAATCTAAGGGCCATAACACCTTTGGATTTGCATATCAGTTATTTAAATTATGATTCATAACAGTAGCAAAACTACAGTTATGAGGTAGCAAGAAAATAATTTTATGGGTAGTGTCACAGTATCAGGAAGGTTGAGAACCACTGACTTAGCAAATTCCACTAAAGCCAGGTCTAACTAGATAGAGACCTTTTCTCAAAACAACAAAAACCCATAAAACACAAAAGGTCTGCTAGGTGGTGGTAGCACATACCTTTAATCTCAGGCCTCCCGAGACAGAAGCTTGAATTCAGATGTCTCTGAATTCAAGACCAGTCTGGTCTATAAAGTGAATTCCAGCACAACCAAGGCTACACAGAAAAACCTTGTCTCGAAAACTCAAAACTAAACCAAACCAAACCAAACTAAGCCAAGCTATACAAACCAAAGAACAAATTTAAATTACGACTCAATTATTGTCAGGTACAAAATGAAACTCTGGACAAACGTACCGGGTACTTATTAGCATACAAAAATGTCTCTGCCCTCCAGGCACACTTAGTACCTGTGGCTCCTCTCTGCTCTGCGCACCCTGCCCTTCCCCTGAACTGCCCCATCCTCCCAGCTCCTCATTCCTAGACAGCCCTGCCGCGTTGGCCTCTCGGTCCTCTCTTCTGCACCCTCTCTAGCTACCCACCTCTCACCACCGTGGCCCAGTCTATTCTGCTGGCCATGTCCAGTCTACTTTCTCTCCCTGTTCTATCTAGACTCTTCCAGATACTTCTGGCTATACTCTTTAATACCTGCAATAAAAACCTTCTCCTCAACCATGCACTGGAGCAGTCATGTCCTCATTTCATTTAATTGTATGTTTTCTCTTTCTCCCTTTTTTTTTTTTTTTAGATTTTTTAGTTTCTCTGTGTAGCCCTGGCTGTCCTAGAACTCACTCTGTAGACCAGGATGGCCTCGAACTCAGAAATCCACCTGTCATAACGAGATCTGACGCCCTCTTTCGGTGTGTCTGAAGACAGCTACAGTGTACTTAAGTATAATAAATAAATAAATCTTAAAATATGTGTGTGTATGTGTGTGCGCGCGCGTGTGTGTGTGTGTGTGTGTGTGTGTGTGTGTGTAGGAAGCACTATATAAGAAATCACAGGGCTGGAGAGATGGCTCAGTGGCTAAGAGCACTGACTGCTCTTCCAGAGGTCCTGAGTTCAATTCCCAGCAAGCAAATGGTGGCTCACAACCATCTGCAATGAGGTTTGATGCCCTCCTCTGGTGTGTCTGAAGACAGCAATGGTGAATACATAAAATTTAAAGAAAAAAAGCTTTAAAAAAACTGTTTAGGGGTTCAAAAATACAATAGCAGAAAGAAAGGAACACAACAATGTTACGTGCACAGCATCTTGTGAATAAGAGCATCGTCCTTCTTCGGGATCCTAGAAGACAGCAATGTTAGCAATACCCACTAACACCCTACTAAGGTCTATGTCTTCCCACAGATCACACTAGCTTGGCTTTCTCAGCAGAAATCACTCCAACAGCAGCTCTTCACTTCAACAAAATAGAAAACAGTCTATCCTAGTAACTTTGAACAGAAAAGCTATGCAAAATGACTCACAATGGAGATGTTTTCCTTATTTCTGCCAAATGCTTCACCAGAGTGGCTTGAAGATCCTAAAATAAAAGAAAATTTAAAACACACACACACACACACACACACACACACACACACTGAGTATCAACCACTCGGAGGTAACACCAAACCCTGAACACCAGAGGGGGAATTAAGTCAAGGTGAAGTATTCCCAAGCTGTTCTATCAATTTTCTCCAATTTAACAATAGAGATCAACTATTAAAAAACGACAGCAGGCCAAGCTCAATATATTCTTTCCAGTTTCAAAATTAGGAGTAGAGCGCACAGCTGAGCAGAAGAGTAAACGCGTCCTCCAAGCCAGCAAGGGATTCATATTTCTCCTAAGTAGTCACCACTCAAGTACCAATCCGAGGAGGGAGCGGTTCAACAATTGGATACGACTTGCCACAAGCACTTGACTAGGGCCTAAGGGCCGCGACAGACACCAGGTCAGCCATTAGAAACTGGCCCAAATAAGAATAAAAGCTGCGACAGACTGAGCAAAAGAGAAAACGCCACGGGACAGAAGCGGTGGCCCCTGAACACGGAAAACTTAGGGTCTCGGTCGGGCAGGCAGGGTGGGAGTGCGGCCCCCAGGCGGGAGGGCCAAAGGGCCCCGCCCGCCGTACAGAAAGGAAAACACTCGGCGACCTCCGGCCGCCGCCGCCCGCACCCGAGGCTCTCGCGCTCCCCGCCCCGGCGGCCAGCTCATCCGGCCGCGCCCGCGCTCCCTCACCCCTCCGGCCCCACGCGAAGCCGCCCAGGACATCAGCGCGGCCCCCAGCGCACCCTGAGGCCTCGAAGCAGCAGGGACGACGCCGGCCACCGCGGGCTGCTAAGCCCGGCTCGGTGGGAGGCTCCCGACGATGCCCTCACCCATCTCCGCCTCCCCAGTCGCCCCCGCCTCCGCCTCCGCCTCCGCCTCCCGAGGCTGCGCTGCTCCCAGCCACCCCCACTCTCCGCGGCCCTCGACAGGAAAGACGGCGGGGAGAAGCCTCACCCGATTCTGGCTGCAGCTCCGCGGAACGAACCTCCCCTCCCCCGGCCCAACCAGCTTCGGCGACACGCACAACTCTGCTCGGTCCAGTCCCGGTTTAGCGCTGGTGAGGAGGAGGCAGAGGAGGCGGCGGCGCGGCGGAGCCCGGGGAGGCCCCGCCCTCCGCGCGCTCATTGGCTGCTGGCGAGGGCGGCCCCGAATGCCTCGGGCAAGTTCCATTGGCCCAGTCGGCCTTCTTTCAGAACCTTCCTCCGTGAAGTAGTTACTGCGGCTGTCCGTCAGAACTAGGCCACGCCCTCAGGCCTGCTCCCCTTCCCTCCCTCCGTGCCCCCGCCCCGCCCCCACGCGCGGGGTCCGGCGGGGTCAGGAGCCCGAGTGGCGCTGCCCACTGTACGGCTCGTGCTTCCGCATTGGAGGCGGGCGGTCTTCGACGAGGCTTCCCGCAGGCCCGGGACTCGGCCTCCAGACGGTTGCCGCGGCTCCCAGCGACTCTGCTCGAAAAGAGACGCGGCCTTGATGTCCTGGCGTCCTCTCTGTCCAGGCCCCCAAGACCCCGGCGAATGGCGAGCCCGGCAGCGCCTGCGGCGGACCGAGGGGGCGAGCCCGGCCGGGGCCGCAAGGGGACTGGTGCGCTGGAGGCGATGCAGGCGCTTCCACCTTGCCTAGCCCGTGGGAAGGCTGTCCCACCTCCGCCATGGCTGCGGCGGGAGGAGACGTGGGCCTCCATTTTGTGGGATCTGTTGGGAAAACTTGGGGTCCATCAGAACCGAACCCTTGGGGACGAGAAACTTGGCCCGGAACGAGCCCGATCTCGCTCTACCGTAGGCCTTGTCCTCGTTGTTAAGGGCGTGGACGCCTAGATTGCGACGGGGCCACACGATCGTGCAGGGCTCAGACGCTGCCACCAGGCAAGATGGAGCCGCGGGCTCCCTTAGCGGGCTCGCGCCCCTGAGACCTGGGCTGTTTGGCTCGGTCGTCGGTGCCTGGCCGAGCACGCGCTCCTGGGCCTGCCCGGCGCCTGTCCTCCATGTTGACAGAGCCTCGGGCCATCGCGTGCCCGTCTCTTCTGTCCTGGCCTCGTGGGCAGTGTCCCTCGCACGGGAGTCCCACGGGGAGCATTCTTAGCGGAGCCGCTGGAGGGCGGCACGAGGATCTTTTGTTTCTTGTCTACACCCACGCCTTTGGCGGAAGCCTTGGTGCCGGATTTCCAGGACTCCTGTAACCTAAGAAATGCGCCTCGCCCTGGTGGTGGTTAGCGGGATCACAATTGATGCTTTTGGGTTGAATTGAAGTTTACATAATATGTGAAACTATATGACTTTTAGTAGGGCTTGGCGTTATGTTTTTAGTTACAACACTCACAGGCAGATTCAGTGAGTGCGAGTCCAGCTCGGTCTACAAAGTGAATTCCCGGACAGCCAGGGCTACTCAGAAACAACAAAAGAAAAAAAATATAAAATATAAATGGGTCTCTCTTTTAAGGCAATGTCTAGCATAATTTGACCCGGAACTCTGTCATCTTTATTCGGCCTCTGGAGTATTGGGATTGTCACCACTGCTTTCTTAGACTTGATAACAAAATCCCACACCTTTTAGCACATGAATGGAGTTCCAGTATTTAAGGCACAGAGGGTAGCAGAATCAGTTCAGAGCCGGCCCTGGGATACATTAACTGTCTCAAAAAGAAAAAAAAAAAAAAAAAAAAAAAAAAAAGGCAGCTGAGTGGAAGGCCATAGAGAGACGGCTCAGAGGTTAAAAGCGCTTCCTGTTCTTAAAGACTACCAGAGTGGTACCTGCATGTAGCAGTTTTCAACTGCCAGCAACTCCAGTTCCAGGAGAGCCAAGCCCTCTTCTAGACAAGCTCTTCTGACCTACCTACACACATAGGTGTGTGGAGGATACATACAAATACATCCATGAGCACGTATACAAACTTACAAAAACCCTGAGATTCTTTTCAGTATTGAAAACGCACATACCCCTTCTTTTCTCTTCTGAAGTATAAAAGCATGTTCATTCAATGACAAGCATATAAACCTAAGTCAGTGTTTCTTGTCTGTGGGTTGATTGGTGGGAAGAGTTGAGTAAGCTTTTATATTACACAATGCTTTACTCTGTGGACATTACCAACATCACCAGCATTTTACTTAAGTTTTCAATGACTGAAAATAAATGTGTTAATCAAAGTAACATTTTCATGACTGCTGAAGATGATAACCATCCCCTTTTCTCTTAAGCATTTGGAAATACGAAGCCGTAGGTCCATTGAGTTGATACCCAAGGACTCTCTAGGTTTGGAGAGACTTAAGTGTTTTTAGGCTTGGTCTCTACAGGTCATATATTTTCTGGAGCCCCATTTCCACAATTCTCTAATACTAGAAAATACTAGTACTGTTCAAAAATAAAGCTTACATGTTTTCCTCATTAGTGACAAGAATGAACGCTGTCCTTTAGTGTGCTGCTGCGTTGAGTGTCAGTCAGTTTGATGCTGCTATGCAAGAGTTCCACACACTGTAAACTAGAACCACAGTAGTCTATGTGGCTAGTGCTTTTAGAGGCCGGAATTTCAGTAGGGAGACACATCTGGTAAGGGACTCTGGAAGTGTCGCAAATGCTAGAAAAGGACGGCAGGAACAGAATACTCTAGAAACTCAGTTTCATAAAGGAGCCACTCCTGCAATAGATTCTTAACTCCGAGATTTTCAACATGTCTGCCTAAAATGGTAGAATGCTCACGACCCAGGTGTCTCTCAATGTGCCAATTTCCTTTGCAGTCTCAGGAATCAATAAGTAATATGGATTTTGGAGGGAACATTCAAAGTATAGAGTTTTGAAATTCTGGAACAAAGTTTATTCATCGTTGATAATTGGTTCTTTCATAACTTTAATGTCAGACTTGTTTGAGCTGATTGTGGTGGCTCTCTATTGCCAACACTCAGTAGGCAGAGGCAGGCAGATTTCTGTAAGTTTGAGGGTAACCTAGTCTACACGGTGAGTTCCAGGCATACCAGAGCTACATAGTGAGACACTGTCTCATAAAACAAAACAAAACTAACAACTTTTTCTAACACCTCAAAGATTCTGTAAGCATAAACTACAGAGGCAGCATGTTGTAGCTACATCAGATTGAACTTTGCAGTAGCAGACCTGCATTCAGAATCTTTCTGGAGCGTAGATGATGGCTCATGTTTATAACACCAGCACCTGGGATGGTAAAGCAGAAGATTGTGAGTTCAAGGCCTACCTGGCTGTCATAGATCCTCTGTCAACAAAAATGTATAAGTTGGGCTGGAGTGAGCAGGGCTGGAGTGAGACTTGGAGAGATGGCTCAGCAGTTAAGAGCACTGATTGCTCTTCCAGAGGTCCTGAGTTCAAATCCCAGCAACCACATGGTGGTGGGGCTGCTTGCCCCCTCTAAAAAAAATAAAATAAATGTATAAGTTTTTCAAAATAAGCCCAGGCATAGTGGCACAAGCTTGTGACCCATGTCCTTGGAGACTGAGGCAGGAAACTGGAAGGCTGAGCCCAAGTCTGTGTAAAATAATGAGATGTCTCAGAAATAAAACATTTTTCCTCAATAAAATACTGAAATGTTACAAAAGTTAAGAGATAGTAGTTAAGATAGGGCATAAACAACTTTGGGATTTTTTTTATTAGATATTCCAGAAGTTGACTGAGGCAATATTGAAAAAAATTGCTGAGATTTTTTTCAGGAGTGCACAAAAGATACATTTCAGAATGGAAAAACAGGTGAAGAATAGAGGAATTAAAAGCAAATTCCAGGGCTGGAGAGATGGCTCAGCGGTTATGAGCACTGACTGCCCTTCCCGAGGTCCTGAGTTCAATTCCGAGCAACCACATGGTGGCTCACAGCCATCTGTAATGGGATCTGATGCCCTATTCTGGTGTGTCTGAAGAGAAAACAGAGAGGAGCATCATGTTTCTGTTTGTTTTTAGACAAGCTTAATGTGCGTATCCAGGATGGTTTGAATCTTGTAGTATTCCCGCCCCAGCCATGAGGTGTGAAATTTACAAATGAGTTGACAGCACCAAGCTAAAAGAGTGGGGAAGTGATAGAATTATAATCATTACGAGCTTTTCAAGGTTGGGGGTGATAAACCATGACTGTAATCCTAGCCTTTGTGAGATAGGGGAAGTTTCAGGAATTTCAGAGTTCGAGGCCAGTGTGGGCTACATGATACCCTGTGCCATCTCTAGAAAATAAAGAAAACTTCTGGCTGTGACTGAGTCTCTAAGTCATTGATGGATAAATCAATGTACGAAATGTGGCATACCATACATCAATATGCACCCATAAAAAAAGAAGGGCATTCTGATCCTGTTAAAATATGATTAAACTTGAAGATACCATATGAAGTGAAATATGAATTACTGTAAAAATCCAACCAGCCCTGTTTTTGAAGAAATTCCATTTTGTGTGAGAACAAGGGCTAACCTCGAATTCCATGAAGAAAATCATGGAGCAAACATCCTGTGATACCCCCTTTCCCACTTTAGCAACAGACAGGTCACAAAAGCAGGGCCACGGTACACAGAGACAATTTGAGACATCCTGAAGGGAGTAGATAACCTGGCCATTTTATTTGTTAGGTGATTCTGCCCTTGGGTTCAGTTCCTGCAGATTACACCAGAAATGTAGTTTTTAAAATATTAACTTGCAGCCGGGCAGTGGTGGCGCACGCCTGTAATCCCAGCATTTGGGAGGCAGAGGCCGGCAGATTTCTGAGTTCGAGGCCAGCCTGGTCTACAGAGTGAGTTCCAGGACAGCCAGGGCTACACAGACAAACCCTGTCTTGAAAAACAAACAAACAAACAAAAAACCAAACAAACAAACAAAAAGAATTAACTTGCTGATCTGTATGGAAATTCCCCATTTGCTGTAACCACAGTAAAGACCCTGAACCCATAGACTCTCACTCTGGGCCCTCATTTTGACCCGCTGGGACAATGAGAGTCTGAGAGATTTTCAAAAGCCCATAATAAAGACCCTTATGTGTTTTGCATCAGAATTAGCTCCTCGGTGGTCTTTGGGTCCTGCAGCTTGGGCATAACATTACAAAAGGACAAATACTGTGGGGTTTCATCCTTCTAAGGTATGTAAAGTACCTGGAGGTAGGAACAGGTGTAGATAGAAATCAGCTGTGCGGCGTGGAGGCGTGGCTAAAGGGAGGCAGGAGCTGTGTGGGAAGAGCTGACAACAGGTCTTCATCAGCAGTTACTTTATAATCACAGTCACCGTTAAAAGCGAGAGACTGGCATCCAACGACAGGGTCCTCGGGCTCAGCGCTGGGGAAGCTTGGAGGCCGCTTCCCCACATGGCTCTCCGCACATGGCTGGCCTTCATAGTGAAAAAATACTCGACTGGGCATGGTGGCGCACGCCTGTAATCCCAGCATTTGGGAGGCAGAGGCAGATGGATTTCTGAGTTCAAGGCCAGCATGGTCTACAGAGTGAGTTCCAGGACAGCCGGAGATATACAGAAAAACCCTGTCTCGAAAAACCAAAAAAAAAAAAAAAAAAAAAAAACCTCACATAACTTAGTACAGCACCTCCCAGTCTGTTAGGAAAACAGGCCCATCCTGGAAACAACCATTTCTGGTTCAACCTGTTTTGACTTCAGAGAGAATGGCTGTTCCCAAAGCCAAATCAGCAGCAAGAGACAGGCGTTGGGAACCAAAGCTTCCCCAATCTCCTGGAGAGGGGAACAAATACTGACTTTAGAAATTGCCTTGCTTCTCTGGATTTATTTTGTTTTCCTTTACTACTATTTCTTATTATTTCAACCTGAGAGACTGGGAGTTAGACTAGGAAGGTAGACAGAAAAGGAGAGAAATCCCGGTAGGTGGGCTGGCTCAAGGAATTCAAAGCCTGCTTACCAAACAAGTCACAGCACAGTTCTGGGCCGATCATCTACTTTAGCTTCCTTCAAACTGACCAACCCTGCATTAGGGGAGGAAAACTTATAGAGTCTTCAGAGACTTTAAAGTCTCTGCAGCCCCACTTCGAAAGAGACTGGATTTTCTACTTTGCAAATCCGCCCGCCCCTTCTTGCCCCCCCCATCCCTCTCTCCTGTCCTTTTTCAGTGTCTTCGATCCCCACCCTATGAGTACCCTCCCCACCAACCCCGTGGTGTGTGTGTGTGTGCGCGCGCGCGCGCGCGCGCGCGCACGTGTGTGAGTGTGAGCGTGTGTGAGTGTGTGTGAGCATGTGTGTGTGTGTGTGTGTGTGTGTGTGTGTGGTGTGTCTTGTCTGTCCGTCGTCCCCTGCTTTGCTGAGGGTCTTTTTCTCTGTAGGTCTGCACTACTGAGTGCATGCTTTCTCAGCCCCAATAACCGCTTTCCTTTAACTGCTGTTTCTGGCTACACTGCTTGAGATTTCTCCGTGGCTACATGTTGCACTACAGATTTTCTCTGCCTTTTAAGTCTTCAAGTGACAGAGAAAACAAACCCAATCAAGCCCCCTAGACTGCCTCAGTCCCATCTGCTTTCTATCTCTCATCTTCCTCTGCTATCTTAAACTTTATTTTAATTTTTTTATGAGATAGGTTCTCACAAAATCCATGCTGGCCTCAAACCGGCTATGTGGCCCAGGCTGAACTGCAGCTCTGTAACATCCACCCCCAGACCTTAGCACAACTGACTCCTTGATGAAAGTACCACTCAGGCTACAAAACTCAGCATGTAGACAGCACAACCTGCTAAAACAAAAACAAAGACCTAAGCTGACAGAGTCCATAGTTCTGGGAATGTCTCTAAATGTGCTAGCCTTGGCTTTGGCTTCTTAGTTCCGCTTCTGGCTAATTGTTCCTATTAACATTAGTACGACAATCCAGAATATGTTTTTTTGTGGCTGTTTACCCTAAGAAAGTCTGGGCACTTGGGCACTGGGATCCTGAACACCCAGTGTAGTAGCTGGCTAATAAAGCCTTTCTATTGGTTTAAATGTCTGTCTGAGCAGTCTTCTCTGATGGCTATTCCATCCCAGCTCCAGATCTTCCAGGCTCCACCTCACAACTCCCGAGAATAGTCTACCACAGCCCCATTTGCACCTTTCTAAGAAATGCCTGCCTGTAGTATATACAGAACGGCTCCCTTTCCTTTTGTTACTTAATTGTCAGCACCTTTTAGCTATAATTATTTTATTTTTGTTTTTTGGTTTTTTGTTTGTTTTGTTTTGTTTTGTTTTTTGAGGTAGGATTTCTCTGTGTAGTCCAGGTTATCCTTGAACTCACTTTGTAGATCAGGCTGGCCTGGAACTCAGAGATCTTCTTGCCTCTGCCTTCCAAGTGCTGGGATTAAAGACATGTGCCACTAACCCCTGGCTTAGTTCTAACAATTTTAAGTTTTTGGTTTATCTCATAAACATCCTGGCTCTTTTGTTTCTCATCCATAATGGAGGTTAGTAATTAATATTTCAAGTTTTTTTTCTACATTTAAATATTTGGTTTGTAGGCTAGCAATAGTGGCCCATACCTGTAATATCAGCATTTGGGAGGTAAAGGGAGGAGGGTATTAACTTAAAAATGGCTTCTCTAGTATATCTTCATTATTTTCCTTTGACTCTTAGTGGAAAAATTCTGTGCTACTCAGCTGTGATATCTGTGCTATCTGTCTGAGGAACCATGATAAGGAATAAAGGAGGGAAATTCAACTACCTCACAGATTGCTTCACAGAACCAGGGCTCCCATCAGCCTGCAGATAATTCCTTGTAACTCTCCCCATGACTGCCCTGAAGATGAGTTCTGGGGAACAGCCCTCTACATACCCTATAAACAACTGGGAACTGGGCTTCACTCTATGCCATATACCCCTATTTCTTAGCAAGACAGTGCAGATACTTTCCATAGTGCCTTGGCCTCTCTTTGCTACATAGAGCGAATAAATATCTCTACTTATGCTATCTTGGTACAAATGTTCATACCCCTGATTATAACCTATAGTTTCTACCTAACAATAAATGTATTAAACCAAACAACAGAAAAAAAATCACAAATGTAGACATATATGAGCTATGAGTACAAGAGAAGCCTTTAGAAATCTAAATAGATATGACCAGGAAAGAACCTTTCATACTGTAAGCAAGGGATCAATGAAATTGCCTATCGGGACCATTCTGTGTATTGAAAGAAACCTATATTTGAGGTATTCAATGGCAGGGCTCTGTCTCAGATGGCAGAATAGAGGGCCCTGTGGGAAAGCCCTGTCAGTTTTAATAGGACAGGTAGCAGGAGGAGAGATGAAGGCTAGAAGAGCCTGGGAGTTAGTGGTGTTTGGGTTATCAGGAACTAGATGTCCTTTATTGTGTTAGAAGTGGGGCTTGCGTCTGGACAGACCATACCAGAACAAGACAGTTCCATGTGAGGTCTATTGTAGGAGAAAAGGGCAAAGGTGGCTGTGAAGGAGAGGAGAAGAAGAGAGAGAGAGGTGAGAGGGGTCTGCCTTTTATTTGGATAGTGGTATAGCTGCTTGAAGGTAAAGGTGGGAGGTGAGCCAAATGGATTCTGGGAATATGTGGTGGTTGCCTTGGCAACAGATGTGTGGGTTCCTCTCGCTGATGTGTGATGTCACTGGGTTCGGGACAATCTTTTGGGCAATCTGCCACGCTGACATCCTAAGGCCAACATACCTCCCTTTTTCTTATCATAAAGAGAAGGAAAAAGGGGGGAGGGGGAACCTGATGGTGAAAAGGAATGGGGGTGTCGTGTTTCTTAAGCTGCTTCCTGTTGTCTAGGGACCTCATCAATTTTGCGGTGTAGCTGACTTTTACCATCTATGTCCATTTGGTAAACATTCTAATCAGGTTCCTCTGTGGACAGTGACTGGTAACCCTGTAACAGGATCTGATTAATAGTTTGGTTAAAATTAATGAAAAAAATCAATTAATTTTTTGTGTTTGTGTTTGAAGGAATGTAGAAGCAAGATTAATGAGGCAGGGAGGGAATAATAGCACCAGGAGGGTGACTAGGACTCCCACTTCCATACAGGGTTCTCGAAAAGCCCAGAACTAGAGGTCTCACGCTCCCTGAAATTCTGTATGTCTGGCTGTAGCTCCTGGATTTTGTTTCTCACTATCCCAGCTTAGTTGACACTGAAACAGCATTCTTCTTGGAGAAACAGGCAAGGACCACCTTTAGCTGTCAGGACATCTAGACTCCATCAGTTCTGAAGCACCACAGTTGCCAAAGAATCTGTTTCTGGATAGCAAGCATGGTTTTGTAAGACTCTGGTGAGCCTTAACTTACCGGAGATCCCTGAGTGAACAATGTAGAGATGGGAATCGATGCAAAAGAAGAGGAATTTTAATTAATCCAGCATGCGGGGGTCGCCCTGCATGTGGGGAGAGAATGACTACACGCAGCTGCTCCAGCAGGCCTTTATACAGTCGTCAGGGCAGCCGCCATTAGGCACAATGTGATTGGCAGAACAGTGTGACTTTTAAACTGATTGGTCATTAGGGAATGAGGTAGGAGGCTGTCTTAGGGTTTTACTGCTGTGAACAGACACCATGACCAATGCAAGTTTTATAAAAGACAACATTTAATTGGGTCTGGCTTACAGGCTCAGAGGTTCAGTCCATTATCATCAAGGCAGAAACATGGTAGCATCCAGGCAGATATGGTGCAGGAGGAGCTGAGAGTTTTACATCTTCATCTGAAGGCTGCTAGTAGAAGACTGACTTCCAGGCAACTAGGGTGAGGGTCTTAAGACCACACCCACAGTGACACACCTACTCCAACAAGGCCATACCTCCTAATAGGGTCACTTCCTGGGCCAATCATATACAAACCATCAAAGTGGCCAATGGTCAAGGAATAACTCTGGAACTCCCCAACCTGCAGGGAATTCCCTGTGGTCTGGGGAATGTAATCAGCCCTTCCATTCCAGGTAGGAGGGGTGCCTATGTTCTTTATGACCTTTCTCTTTCAGGAGAAGAGGGGTCTGGTGAAATTTTCCAAAGTTTCTCAGCTGACCTCTTAATCAACCCCCCCTCTTTTCTTTGTGCATGTTTCAATCCTGAAGCTGTTGCTGGTATTCTGATATCTCATATTCCTGGTCTTCTGTATCTAGTTCTTTGTATCTCTGCTTTAAGATCATTAGCTGTACTGTACTTATGTGTTCTTCAACAACAGTGACCAAGCCAGTCCAAAATTTAGGGGTCAAAAGTCAACTATAGCTGGAGAACAATTAGGGGTCCTAACAGGGTAGATATGAGGGTGGTTAACCAAGGGGAGTAGTTGGCCCAAGACTCAAACCTGCCTTGACTCTGTTCTCTTTCTCTTCTTGGCTAGCCTTTCCTTCACCTTGGCCATTGACTCTTTAACAACCCCAGAATGGTCTATATAAAAGCAACCCTCTTCAGCTAAGGCAGCACATAGCCCTCCTATTCTGCAGTACTACTTCTGATAATGAAGCCAGTGATTCTTGAAGGTGACACTTGGAAGTTTCTATTTTCTCTACATCTAAATCAATGGCTGCCCTCAGACTGTCATAATTTTCCCCTTGTAAGACAGAAGCAGAGGTCTTGGTGACTGCCCCGAACACCCCCAAACCCAACAGAAGGGAGACAGTGTGTAACAGGTTTAGCAGATGCGCACATAGGATAGGGGAAGGAAGCAGAATCCAAAGGTACCACCAGGCAGCCATGATCAAGGTTGAATGATCTTGATTTTGAGCAGATTGTCTGTCTTCTGTACCATCCAGCGGGGGTCTCTGGGGAGCAAGGCATCTGCAGGTTTCACATGGGAAGTGTGCACCCAGGCTGCACTACCGTCCAACTTGAGGCCTGTGGGAGTGACTAGCAGCTCCAGGAAGAGTCCTTTCCATCCTTACCTTGGCTTACTTTAAGAGACAAAAGTAGGACCATTGTCTGATCCAATTACCAACTGGGCACTCTGAACCTTGGCAAAATTTCCTCTATTTTTCTTTTCTTTTTTTTTTTTTTTTTTTTTTTTTGGTGTTTTTGAGACAGGGTTTCTCTGTATAGCCCTGGCTGTCCCGGAACTCACTCTGTAGATCAGGCTGGCCTCGAACTCAGAAATCCACCTGCCTCTGCCTCCCAGAGTGCTGGGATTACAGGCGTGAGTCACCACCGCCCAGCTTCTAATATCTTTTTAGCTACCATGGTAGCTGTTTCCTGCTTGGTTGGGGAAAGCCCCAACCTACCCAGAGAAAACATCTGTAAACACTAGAAAGTATTTGTAACCATATTTTCCTGGCTTAACTTCTGTAGAATCAGCCTCTCAATATACTCCAGGCTGTTCTCCCCTAGGTCTTCTGCCCTGTTTACTCTTTGCTGCATAAGCATTCACTTACTGGAATACATTACACTTTTCTACTATCTCTCTTTCCAAGAACCTGAGGTCTATTATATATACTTTAGGTCCTTTAACTGTTTGGACAAGCTTTTTATCCCCTAAATGAGTCCATCTCTGCATTTGGCCTACTAAGTTTTTTGCTTACTTTCTGGGGAGTATAGTTCTCCCTTCTTGTGTGTGCCATTGTCCTTTTTTCTTTTTTCATATATTCTAAGTGAAGCCACCAGTTAGGCCAGTCCCATTTCCCAGCAGGTGTCTCCTGCAGACCCATGACTGGGACAGGCTCCCGCGGAGCCACTTCTTGAGCCACTTGATCAGCCTGGTTATTGCCCACTGAGTCTCTTCCCTTCTGATGTCCTGGGCAGTGAACACTCACAGTTGCCGGCTTCATTAGGGCATCTAAGAGGTCCAAGATGTCCTGTTTGTTTCCTCTAACGCCAGCAGGCCTCTCTCGTGGCAGGGTGACTCTGAGAGTGGAGGGGGAACCCACTCAACTCTTGGTGGACACAGGGGCTCATCACTCAGTCCTCTAAGTCAATGGCCCTGTTTCCAAGAAAAGATCTTGGATCCAAGAAGCCTCTGGCACTAAAACGTATTCATGGACTAGCCAAAGAACAGTGGACTTAGGGGTGGGCCAGATATCCCATTCATTTAGGGTTGCCCCAGACTGTCCCTACCTCCTACTGGGGCAAGACATACTCTCCAAATTGGGGGCCCAGATACACTTCCTGTCTGACGGACTGCAGCTAGCTGGCCCAAAAGGAAAGACCTCTTCAACTGACCCCTGCCAAAAGCCCAGGCTACCAGGTTTATGGACGGGAGTAGTTTTCTCCATGAAGCTCAGAGACTAGCAGGTGCTGCTGTGGTGGACAGCACAAATGTCATGTGGGCAGAACCTCTACCCCCTGGCATGTCAATGCAGAAAGTGGAGCTAATTGCCCTCACTAAGGCCTTAGAACTTGGAACCAGCAAGAAAATGAACATCCACGCGAATAGCAGGTATGCCTTTGCCATAGCCCACGTCCAGAGAAGAGGGGTGCCTATGTACTTTCTGACCTTTCTCTTTCAGGAGGGGAGGGATCTGGTGGAATTTTCTGAAGTTTCTGAGCTGACCCCTTCCATTTCAGACATTTTTTGAAAACTGCTTTTAAGCTTGAAAGTGAATTTATTATATTTGGTCATGGAAGTCATAATCCCTGCAATTCCAGTACCAATAGCTATGGCTATTCCCACAGTGATCAAGAGTGGCACGACCTGAACTGCCCTGTTGGGCAGCTATCATATCTACAGCTGGGATGGGCAGGGGCTTGTTTACCTGGATTATTCCTAGTTCAGGGAAAAGGAGTACCAACGTGCAAACTCCTGACCAGCTAGAGGGTAGGCTATGATATACCTGAGTGCCACAAAGAACTGATGTGTTTTGGACTGCAGGGCATTGTGGCAGATATGATATATCAAGGGTTGTGGTTCTATTGCAGTCTAGGGAGCTTAGCGTTCCTACAGACTGTGTCTCTGAGGTCTTACAATGGTTTGCCATGCCAAAGAGAGGGGTAGAGGTAAGGTATGGAGTCATGGCGACATTGGAGTCAGGGCAGCTGACAAAAGGTGAGCTAAGTTTACTTGGCCATATCACTGGAGAGGCTGTGACAATTGTGAGTTAGTTCCAGGGGGTACACATAACCAGCAATCTTTAAAGCAATCAGGTCCGTTGACATTAAGGAGTTGGTACGCCGAGATCAAGGTCTGAAGCAAAAGGTGAGATGACAAGTTAGTGCCATTTATGAGGGGTGATGTCAAAGAGGTAAGGACCTCAGAGATATGTTTGATTACTTCCCCTGCTTTTCCAATATCTAGAGGTTGGGCAATTGAGACATATTTTCTCTGGATATGGATAATACTTACTGGGAACCCAGGTTGATTTTGATGACAGAGCTTACCAACAACTACTGTCTCCCAGCTGGAATCCCGTGGGTCTTGTATGTAGAAAAAGAGTGTCTTGCAGTGTTGATGGAAGAAATGAATGGTCCATGATCCTAGCATATGTATGTGACAAGACCAATATGGGTAGCCCGCGAACTCAGAAATCCGCCTGCCTCTGCCTCCCAAGTGCTGGGATTACAGGCGGGCACCACCACGCCCGGCTCTGGCTTTTTTCTTAATAGCAAGACAGGCATAGTCTTACTAAAGAGGACAAAGCTTTCTTCTAATAGACTTGGGTTTAATTCGTTTAGCAACAAAAGGGTAGAACCCTTTTCTTTCTCTATGCAATAAAGATTGTAGCTCATTTTTCATCCAGAATGAGTGAGTTCTTTCTGCATTGGTGCTTGGTCTTTTGCTCCACATGCATATGCTAGCATGTGAGTGTGTAAGTATGTAATTATGAGAGAAGTATCTAGTTGGGCCCAATGGTTTGAATAGGGATGTTTGAATATGTAAGCATAAATCTGTATATGAGTTTATGTGAGTTTAACCCATATTTGTTTGTGTAAAAGTTTTTCCTTCTGCATGTGTGACTCTCTTCTGCTGGTTCAATAGAAGTTTATTGATCCAAACCTGACAATTGAGAGTCATCTGGACAAGAGGGAAAAGGCTCTTGCAATTAATCCCTTACATAATCCTGTGCTGTTTTATGATGAGGTGCTAAACACCAGAGACTTCAGTTTCTGGCCTCAGAGGAACTCAGACAGGCAGGTCAGCTACCACAGCAAAGTGACTCAGACTTTAGACAGGTAAATATTTTATTATTAAACAGCAACCCTAAATATTTTGGAAGACCAGAGTCTTGACCCCACTGACTTACCCCTTGGCTTACTTCAAGAGAGAACCAAGAGGAAAGAAGAACCACTGGGGCTGGATCCTGGCATCATGGTATACAGATAATTACAAATAAAGCCTTAATTTTCAAAAAGGAGGACAGGTAGGTCTGGTTACAAAAAAATGGGTGATATATAAATATCTATCTATCTCTTCATAGATAGATCATACATACAAAAACATTAATAAAAAGGGGAGCAAGGGCTGGGCGGTGGTGGCGCACGCCTTTAATCCCAGCACTTGGGAGGCAGAGGCAGGCAGATTTCTGAGTTCGAGGCCAGCCTGGTCTACAGAGTGAGTTCCAGGACAGCCAGGGCTACATAGAGAAACCCTGTCTCGAAAAACCAAAAAAAAAAAAAAAAAAAGGGGGGAGCAAGAAGTCTTGGTGTGTGAAGGCACTGAGATGCCTAATGCCTGAGTTCAGTCTCCATGCTGGACATGGTAGGAGAGAACTACTTCATATCTGTAATTTTGCTACAGTTAACCTGATATTTGACCACCAAAGGCGTCATGACCCACAGGTTGAGAACCACTGCCTTAAAAGCATTACATAAACTGCCTTATACATGTTTACCTAGTTTTTAAGCTCTAGACAAGCACTCCTTCCTTTAAAAAAAAAGATTTATTTATTTTATGCGTGTGAGTACACTGTCCCTGTCTTCAGAAACACACCTAAAGAGGGCATCAGATCCCATTATAGATGTTTGTGAGCCACCATGTGGGTGCTGGGAATAGAACTCAGGACCTCTGAAAAAGCAATCAGTGCTCTTAATCACTGAGCCATCTCTCCAGCCTCTAAACAAGCACTCTTACAGGAATATTTTCTTAAAACAATGCATCAAGCTAGGCAAGGTGGTGCATTCTTCTGATCCCAGCCTGCTCTGGAGGTGGAAATAGGTGTATCTCTGTGAGTTCAAGTGTAAGAGACCCCACCAGGCTTTAGCACAACTGACACCATATTTGTCTTAGGGTTTCAATTCCTGTACAAACATCATGACCAAGGAGCAACTTATGGAGGAAATGGTTTATTCAGCTTACACATCCACACTGCTGTTCAATCACCAAAGGAGGTCAGGAATGGAACTCAAGAAAGTCAGGATATAGGAGCAGATACAGAGGCCATGGAGGGATGTTTCTTACTGGCTTGCTTCCCCTGGTTTGGTCAGCTTGCTTTCTTATAGAACCTAAGACTACCAACCCAGAGATGGCACCACCTGCAAGGGGCCCTCCCCTCTTGATCATTAATTGAGAAAATGCCTTACAGTTGGATCCCATGGAGGCAATTCTTCACCTGAAGCTCCTTTCTCTGTGATAACTCCAGCTTATGTCAAGTTCACACAAAACCATCCAGTACAATTTTGGAGGAGGAATTGTTCCGATGACTCTAGCTTGTGTCAAGTTGACACACAAAATCAGCCAGTACATCTGGCTTGTTTGCAGGTACTGTTTTCGCTATAGCCATGCTAATAAACAAAGCTGACAAGTTGACTTTGGGCCAAGAAATGTTCTCAACAGTTCTACATTCTGTAGCGACTTCCTGATGAGGACCTCAGAAAGATGGATTTTGAAGGTCTGAATAACATATTATCAAACACTTCTCCTGGAACAACCCTATATCTGATTCTTTAAAACTTTAGCTATCAACCCAGCTAGATGATAGATAATAGAGCTCCTAGATGATAACCCAGCAGGGCCCTGCCATAATTGCCTAGAAGTGACTGATGCCGTCCAGTTGGTAAGACCTGATCTATGGATGTCCTGCTATGAGAAGCAGAAGACATATTGTACATTGATAGAAGCAGTTTTGCTCAAGATGGAGTCAGGTATGCCATGACCACAGTTGTTGCCTTGAACAGGACAATGTGTGTAACTGCTTTCCCACCTGCACATCACTTGTGTATAAGTTCCTGGAAATAATGACTCTGAGACTTCTATATATGAATAAATTTTGAGACTAGTAGCTTTTGCTATGTTCTGAGGTCATATCTCAATTACCTGTTTGTTTGTTTGTTTTTTATTCTGTGTTCTGTCATGTGCTGTGGTACCTACTCCTCAGTTTCATTCAACAGTCATTTTCTCTGCTTCAAGGCAAATCTTCCCCAATGCTTGTCTCTATCCCAGAAATCCAATCTTTTTCTACTGGATGTGCCACTTTCTAATCCTGCCTCAGCTAGTTGGCCAAAGGCTTTTTTTTTTTTTTTTTTTTTTTTTGGTTTTTTGAGACAGGGTTTCTCTGCGTAGTCCTGGCTGGCTGTCCTGGAACTCACTCTGTAGACCAGGCTGGCCTTGAACTCAGAAATCCACCTGCCTCTGCCTCCCAAGTGCTGGGATTAAAGGTGCCACCACGCCCGGCGGCCAAAGTCTTTTTTATTGACAAGTGAAACTTTCCATACATTGTACAAAATATTACCTCAACAAATGTGGGTCCAGTCTCTCAGCTGAGGGACTTCAACACCAAAGGGCTCAGTTCCTGGTCTTAACCCAGGTACTTTGCTGGGGAATGGGCAAAGCCAGCACTATTTACACAGACAGTATGTATGTGCCACAACCTATGTTCATTGGACCCTCTATAGGGAGGAGGACCTCCTTACTTCAGGTAAAAGGAAAATAAAAAACAATTTCTGGCCTTACTAAAGGCCATCTGGCTGCCAAAAGAGGTAGCCATTGTCCTCTAAAAAGTACATTAAAAAGAAAAATCTTCAGAGGCCCAAGGGAGCATCCTGACTGAGGCCCTGGGACCAGAGGAGCCTCTTCAGATCTTCATTACCTAAATTGCTCTAGTGCCAGCCTGCACATAGGAAGAAACCATAGGCAAACAGAAAAGATGCCAAACAGGAGACAAATGGGCAGTGGTTCTTGCTGGGTGGGAGACCTGTACTCCCTGCCTCTACAGGAAGATAGATGGTAATCAAACTCCACCAGGCAGGCCAATCATCCAGGGACATTCTGGCAAGTGACTCAGGCTCAGATATTACATCCCTTTAGATAATCTTGTCAAAAACATTGTGTCTGGTCATACCACTTCTATACAAGGAAACCCCCAAAACTCTAAGCACTTGTTTGTTTCATAAGCACCTTCTCTGAATAGGTGGAAGCCTATGGAGACAGCCTTAGTGGTCACCAAGAAACTCCTTCAAGTGTTGATTCCTAGACCCCTCTGCGTGGGGTCTGACAATGGCTTCATCTTAATGTCAACGTTTCCCCAAATCTAACACAGGTCCTAAATGTTGATTGGAAAGTACATTGTACCTATAGACTGCAGAGTTTGAGACAAGACAAAACGATACACAGGTTCTTAATGGAGACTGTAACTAAATATGTCCTTAAGACCAGCAAAAATTCAAACAAGTTTTCACTTTTGCTCTCCTAAGGGCCAGGTGCACCCCATTCTGTACCCTTTGCCCCAGTCTTGAGTTGGCAAAACCTCCAATGGTTTTTACAGCCTAGCTGGAGCTAGCTCCTGGCCTCACCACTTTCGCATTTTCCTAACAGAGCCTTGAGGAGTTGACTGCCTACTGAGCTCTCTTTGCAACTCAGTCCAGCTGAAACAAAAGACTGGTCTTAGGGTTTTCCCCCTATATATTCAGAGCTGAACATTAAACTTTGAGCCATGATCTGAAAGAACTTTGTCTTGGCTCATCATTTCTCTTGTCTGTCCATTCTCTTTCTTCCTCAGCTCTCCTTCCAGGTGTACCCAGTTCTCTGTGGCCGTGGGACAGCTACACCATACCAGGAAGTTACATTACACCCTATTTGAAGTCATATGGGAGATTCCCTTCTGTATTAGTTAGAGTTTCCATTGCTATGAAGATACATGAGCAAGGCAACTCTCATAAAGGACAACATTTAACTGGGGCTGACTTACAGCTTCAGAGGTTCAGTCCATTATCAGCAGGCCAGGAAGCACAGTAGTGGGAATCATGGCAGCGAGCAGGCAGACATGGTGCTGGAGGAGGAACTGAGAGTTCTACATCTTGATCTAAAGGCATCCAAGAAGATACTGATTCTTCTGCATTGGGAGGAGCTTGAACACTAGGAGCCCTCATAGCTTGCCTACACAGTAACATACTTCCTTCAACAAGGACATACCTCCTAATAGTAGCACTTCTGATGGGCCAAGCTTATTCAAACCACCACATTCCACTTCCTGGCTGGCTTGTTCAAATATATGAATCGATGGGAGCCATACCTAGCAAAATACACTGAGCCCAACTTCAAAAGTCCCATAGTCTATAACAGTCTCAACAATGTTAAAAGTCCAAAATTCAAAGTCTCTTCTGAAATTTATCCAATCACTTAACTATAATCTCCTAAGAGATCAAAATAAAAAAAGCAGATCACATATCCAACATCACAGGATATACATAACTATTCAAAAATGTCATAGTGAGGAAATACTGGATCAAAGCAACACCAAAATCAGCCGGGAAAACTACAATCACTGCATCTCCATGTTTGATGTCAAAGTGATCTTTAGATCTCCAGCTTCATTTTTGTTGACTCCAACAAACTTCATTCTCTTGGGCGGGCTCTTCTCCCTGTTAGCAGCTTTCTTCAGCAGGTAGCCTACATCTCTGGTATCTAGAACATTTTGGGGTCACCAAGGCAACTTCAACTTCATAGCTTCTTTTTTCAATGTCTGGGATCCACATATGATCATCTGGGCTCCTCCAAAATGCTTTGGTCACTTCTCCAGCTGTGTCCTCTGTAGCACTCTAGGCTCTGATTGAGCTACTCCACTACTGCTGCTATTCTTGGTGGTCAAAAGCTTAAGCAACATGGCTGAGGCTTTTGAATTCTGCAGGTTGTTGGAGCTGAAACATGGCCCTCTTGTTCTGTTACATTATCATCAGATTCTGTTTTCCAAGTCCTTCACTGCCTAAGCTTGGCTGTCCTGTAACTTGCTCTGTAGAGTGACTTTGAACTCAGAGATCTACATGCTTCTGTCTCCTAAATTATGGGATTAAAGGTGTGTACCACCATGCCTGGACCTAAGCTTTTCATAGCTACTATGCCTCAAGATTCAGATCAAAAGCTTGTGTCATCCCATGTCAATGTCCAAATTAAAAGCCTGTGTCTTCTAGCCTCAAGATCTGGATCACAAGTATGGCCTCTGTTTTGGGATTATAGTTCATTCTAGATTAAAAGTCCTAATGAAAACAATAACCAGGTAATAATGCCTAACTATATATAGTTAGTTATAGATATAACTATACTTTGTTCAACTACAAACACATAAACAATAAGCTTAGCTGGGTGGGATCTTGGCTAGAGGTCAGCACTCCCTTAATTCTATCCTTGAACACAGTATTTAGTTCCATTGCACTTCCTGGTTCCCCTTTAAACTTGAACCATGCAGTCTGTATTTTTCCTTAAGCTTGCTATGCTTGATCAAAATGCTCTTTGTGAGAGTAAACCAGAGGACAAAGTCTATTTTGAGCTTTTTTTGAGACATCCTTTGTCAATGCAATTAATCTGAGTCTCTTCACTTTTGCCTCAGGCAGACTCTTCAGACAAGGGCAAAAGCACTATTAGTCTTCACCAAAACATCATAAGAACAATTTCCACTGTTCAAATCACCCTCAGCACCAATGTCTTTTTTTTTTTTTTTTTTTTTTTTTTTTTTTTTTTTTGGTTTTTTCGAGACAGGGTTTCTCTGTGTAGCCCTGGCTGTCCTGGAACTCACTCTGTAGACCAGGCTGACCTCGAACTCAGAAATCCGCCTGCCTCTGCCTCCCAAGTGCTGGGATTACAGGCGTGCGCCACCACTGCCCGGCTCCCAATGTCTTTTTATATTCCTATTAAGAGGGCTGATAAAGTCACACTTACAGCATTCCATGACTTTCCAAATCCAAAGTCCCCAAATCCACATTCCTCCAAACAAAAGCATGGTCAGGCCTATCACAGCAATTCCTCAGTCCCTGGTATCAGCTTCTGCCTTAGTGAGGATTTTACTGCTGTGTAGAGACACCATGACCAAGGCAACTCTTATAAAGGACAACAAACAGTTATCTGAGGCTAGCTTACAATGTCAAAGTTTCAGTCCATTATCATCACAGTAGGAAGCACTGGCTATAGGAAGCAATGCTGAGTGCAAGCGGACTTGGTGTGGGAGGAGGTACTGAGATCTCTACATCTTGGTTGGAAGGCAACCAGGAAGAGATGGACTCTTCTGTACAGGTCAGAGCTTGAGCACTAGGAGTCCTCATAGCCTGCCTACCAGTGACACACTTCCTCTAGTAAGACCACACCTAATAGTAGAACTTCCCAAGGGCCAAGAATATTTAGACCACCACACCCTCACTCTTTCCTTAACTCAAAAGATTTATAAGGCAGAAATGACTAACCACTCCTTCCTCAAACCCTACAGGCCTTGCAACAGTTCCAGAGGCCTATTTATTAAACAATTTGAGAGTCTGCAGCCTTACCTATTTATGAGCTTGCTCACAAGTCCTGGCCTGGTGACTTTGTATGGATAAAGAAGATTCAGACTCAGAGCCAACATACAAAGGTCCATGAGGTGTCACCTGATGGATCCACCAGACCCAGTTGAAGGAGACAACAGAAGACAACAGAAGTGTCATGATCAGGTCCTCTAACTTCCTAAAGAAAAGACCGATAGGGGTCCTAGGATTATGATGGTTTTATGCTGTCTTCTTTGTCTCCCAATAGAAAAGACCCCAGACCCTCATGAACTATGACCCCGTGGATCCAAGTTTGGCCTGCCTCAGGGCATGACCACTCAGAGGCAAAGCTCAGAGAGTTTGACTGCCAGGGTGGGTTGTCGGGCTGAAGGGAAGCACTGAGACACCATTCCAGGGGTGGAAAAATGCAGTCTGAGATATAGGAAGACTGGAGCTGGTTCCAGAGTCCCCGGGCCTGCGATGAGGCTGGGGCCATGGGGTTCTCAGACTCTTGGACATCACGGCACTGCTGGGAGTCTCAGAAGAGCCAAGAATGAAGTTGGGAGCATGAGGGCTGGGGACAGTGTCTAGCCTGGGGCTGGGGGAAAGGGGAGCTCTGGCTTGTCCTATCAGTGATTGTCCTTAGCTTGGCGGACAGGCTGGACGCACAGAGAGGTCTTCTACAGGGGAATTAGGCTGCAGCTCTGTAGGCGAATGCCTCCATGGCTCTCCACGGTTGATCTTGATAAAAGAGACAGTCCATGGTTCTAAACAGTTTATTGGATGTTCATGGTGGAAAATGGATGCATACTATACCATAGCCACTTCTCGGGAAGAACCTGAGATTAAATACCTTTTGTGGGGAGAAATGTCCGGGAAGGGAAGCCTCTGGGCCTTTAGGTATCTCATTAACTTGGAGAATTCTGTTCTGGGTCTATGTGACCACAGGTCACGTTTCCTTACGTAAGGAATGTGGCATGTGTTCCAGGCCAGGAATCTGGCAAGGAGCGGGGAGTGGCCTAAATCTTAGGTGTGTACTCACTGAGTCTCCAGGTCTCAACCTGCTCTGCCTTACCAAGCTTCCTGGCATGGTTTTTACTGTTCAACATGACCCTGGGTCTGAAAATTTTAAAAAAGGTGTGTGTGGGGGGGGGAAGGTCGGGGAGCACATAGCCAGTCTATCCACTGCAACCCGGGTGGGGGTGGGGGTCAGGGAGCACATAGCCAGTTTATCCACTGCAACCCGGGTGGGGGTGGGGGGAGGTCAGGGAGCACATAGCCAGTCTATCCACTGCAACCCGCCCACATTCCAGGTAGATTTCTGAAAACTATTACATCCAGAGACTTTGTTCTCTGCAGAGGAGGAACACCCTGCTGGGGCTGCTGGGGCTGCTGGGGCTGCTGGGGCTGCGGGCCCACAGGTGAAGAGAAAGGGCTCTAATCTTATCTAGCACCATGCCTGCCTAGCTGACAACTCCCCAAGCTGCCAGGAGCCAGCAGAATACCACTGTGCTAAGCTGGGTTGTGAAACCGGGTTTTCCTGGGCACATTCATTCCTAGTCCAAGATCCATTCATAGTCCAAGAAATGGGACCATCACAACTGACTTACAGCCACAGGCAATGCAATCCCATACCCATAAAGGTTAGGGCCTGGCAGAAAGTCAAAGGTCTCTATTGAAAAACCAGTAAAACCTGGGAAGTCAGCTTATATGTCAGCCGTCTAGACCCAGACAACACATTTACTATCAAAAAGTCTGGCACTTAGAGTCCTCCAGCCCATCAGCTCAAACCTATCTGCCTATTGTGAAACCCCTGGGAAATGAGCCCCTAAGGTGATAAGCCCAGTTTACCCAGGAATGTCTTCAGTAACCCAGGGCATAAAGAAGTAGCAGTGGAAACCTGAAGTGGAAACTTTTAGTTTCTTTGGAAGTTATGTTAAATGCTGTTTTTCTGGGGCACACAGGTGAAAGGATGTCTTGCTGAAGCAGACACGCGTTTTCCTGAAGCAGACCCAAGTGAGAGCATGTTTTGGTACAGCACACACGTGAAAGGACCCGTGATGACCTGGCCCCACAGACAGTGGCGGAGGAGCGCTGAGCATTGGTTTGGTTTGCTCTGCCTCACTATTCTTCCCTAATGACACCCGTGCATTTGCTGTCTTTGCATAGTGTTGTTGAGCTCAACTTGTAACAACACCATTGAAAGAAACTCACCAAAGAACTGGTGGTGAATGTTCCTGTGGCAGCTTGCTGCCTCTGCAGCTTCGCCTCAGGCCGCTTGGTGAGCCTTGGGGTTCCTTCTGGATTGAGCCTCAGCTGCCGGTTCATGCCTGGTGTCTGAGTAGAGGACTGGACTGTAGCTGCAGGTTCCTGTGTGACGTCTGCCCACCTAGAGGACTGGTCTGCAGCTGCTGAATCGTATTTGGTGTTTGCTACAGTACTGAACTATTGCCAAAGAAGATGGAGCTCGCCCCCCTCCCTCAAGAACTATTGTTGAATAGGTCCACTTCCCCCATATCCTAATAAATTTTCTCTTCTCCTACCTCTGCTGGGTGGTGGGCTAGGGGAGAGGTTGAACCCTTATTAAAAGTAGGTTGCAAAAAAAAATTCTATGCCTATGGAAGACAGTTCCTCAGGATGCTAAGAATGGTCTATCAGTTCCTTAACCATCTTCAACTGGATATAGGTCAGGACTGCTTTCTATGCCTGGACCTCAAACCCCTATATTATATTGGAATTGATAGTAACCAAACAATAAGCTCCTGTTCCAATCCTGACAGCTGTAAATTTGACCAACCTAAGCTAAACCTGGGGGCCCTCCAAGGAAAGGATACCTGCTTAATGTCACTAACACATCTCTTAGATAGTTCCCTCTAGGGGCTGGAGAGACGGCTCAGTGGGTAAGAGCACCGACTGCTCTTCCAAAGGTCATGAGTTCAAATCCCAGCACCCACATGGTGGCTCACAATCATCCGTAAAGAGATCTGACACCCTCTTCTGGTGTCTGAAGACAGCTATAGTGTACTTACATATAATAAATACAT
The DNA here is from genome assembly GCA_964023405.1 of Apodemus agrarius. Taxonomy (NCBI): domain Eukaryota; kingdom Metazoa; phylum Chordata; class Mammalia; order Rodentia; family Muridae; genus Apodemus; species Apodemus agrarius. The sequence goes on along the minus strand of OZ030013.1, from coordinate 69,578,021 downwards.
CTTTAAAAAGAAGGAAGAAAGAAAAAAAGGAAGGAAGAAAGGAAGGTTCGACCATCTGTACAGCTACAGAGTACTCATATACATAAAATAAATACATAAATCTTAAAAAAAAAGTTTCCTAAGGTGGCCCCTGGTTCTGGAAAGGCTCAGTGCATCAGTGTAGGGGAATACTAGAACAGGGAAGTGGGAAGGGGTGAATGGGGGAATAGGGGGAGGGAAAAGGGCATATGGGTCTTTTGGGGAGCGGGGAGCCAGGAAAGGGGAATCATTTGCAATGTAAATAAAGAATATATCGAATAAAAAAAAGTTCCCAAGGATTATGATTTGAGTTTATGATTTTATTCTTTTTTATTTCAATGCTAGGGCTTAAGCCAACCTTCCTCCCTTCCTCCCTTCCTCCCTCCCTCCCTCCCTTCCTCCCTTCCTCCCTTCCTCCCTTCCTCCCTTCCTCCCTTCCTCCCTTCCTTCCTGCATTATGTACCCCTGACTGCCTGGAACTATAGAGATAGGGAGTGCTGGCCTTAAAGGTGCAGAGCACCACAGTCTTGGCAAGAGTTCTACACCTGAGTTACATCTCCAACTCTCATTTGTCCTTTGTTTAATGTTTTAAAATGTTTCTTTTAGTATGTGTCTTTGTCTGTATGTGTGTGTGTAAACACACAAGGATGCCAAAATAGGTCATCAACCTCATTGAGGCTAGAGTAACAGGTGTTTGTGTGCAGCCTTAACATGAGGTTTGAGATCTGAATGCCAGTTTTCACGATTGAGCAGAAAGTGCTCTTCATTGTTGAGCTATCCCTCTATCCCCTACCCTTGTCCCCATTTTTCTTTTGAGACAAAGTTTCATGTAGGGTAGGCTGACCTTGAACATACAATGTGGTTGAAGATGATCTTAAACTTCTGATCTTCCTTCTCCTACGACTTTATTTATTTGTTTGTTTGTTTGTTTGTTTGTTTTTGGATTTCTGGTATTTTCGAGACAGGGTTTCTCTGTATAGCCCTGGCTGTCCTGGAACTCACTCTGTAGACCAGGCTGGCTTCAGACTCAGAAATCTGCCTGCCTCTGCCTCCCAAGTGGGGATCAAAGGCGTGCGCCACCACTGGCTGGCCCTTCTAAGACTTTCTAATTGCTGGGTTTAAAAACTTATTTTTTTTCTTATATTAACATACAAAGTTTGAGGCTTCATTATGACATTATTATACGTTATACTAATACAGTATATAGAACACTGACATGCATTTGTGTCATTCGGCCTCTTTCTTACTCCCATGCTCCCTGTACGGCCCTCCCCTCGACCCTCATGCTGTTCCTCTCCCTCTGACGTCATCCCTCCACTTTCATGTCATATGAATTCCATTATTCTCTGTTCCCCACCTCCTCACTGTTATGATATCTTTCTCCTCTCTAATGGCCTCATTCTACTTTTATTATGTACACACACACACACACACACACACACACACACATTTAGATATATATGAGACACATGGTATCTGCCATTCTGAGTCTGTCTTATGTCATTTGACATAATTATTTCCAGTCCCATCTATTTTTTCCTGCAAATGTATGACTTCATGTTCCTTTACAGCTGAAAAACATTCCCCCTTATTTATAAGCCACATTTTCTTCATCCATTCATCTGTGTGTGGACATCTGGGATGGTTCAACTTCCTAGCTGGTGTGAATGGGGGCCAGTTAACATGGATGCACATGTGAACTGTTGACTTAGACCCGTCAGGTATGGACCAAGTGCAGTATAACTGGATCTGATGGCAGTTCTGCTCTTAGGTTTAGTTTTGTGTTTTGTTTTTGATACATGGTCTCATATAACACAGGCTGGCCTCAAGCTCACTATGTAGCGGAGAATGAACTTGAACTCCTGACTGCTCTGCCTTCAGTGCTAGGATTGCAGATGTCTGTTACTGTGCCTGGCTCATTTTAACTTTGGAGGAACTTCCATGCCAGCTTCTGTCACAGCAGCAGTTAACATTCTCACAAGCATGTCTCTCCCTACACCTTGCCCAACTCTGGTGACATATACCTGCAGTTCTAGATGCCTTTTGCCTTCTGATGTCCATTTCTTTCTCTAGATTTTTACTATAATTTCATTGAATAGATTATCCATATCTAGGTTTTTATTTTGGCTTCATTTCAAACCTATGAACTCTCAGCTTTGGTCTCTTGATCACATCTCAGAGTCCTGGAAGCTCTGGTGATGATCAGTAACGTTTCCTTCCTTGCTGTTTCAGTGTAACATTCTTTGGCATTGCCCTCCAGGCCTGATATACTTCAGCTTGGTCAAGATTATTGGTAATTCTTTTCACTCTATTTTTTTTTCATTTGATTCATTGAGTTTTCCTTTCTTTCTTTCTTTCTTTCTTTCTTTCTTTCTTTCTTTCTTTCTTTTTGTTTTTTGTTTTTTGTTTTTTTTGAGACAGGGTTTCTCTGGCTGTCCTGGAACTCACTCTGTAGACCAGGCTGGCCTCAAACTCAGAGATCCGCCTGCCTCTGCCTCCCAAGTGCTGGGATTAAAGGCATGCGCCACCACCGCCGACGCCCAGCTCATTGAGTTTTCATTCCCAACATTTTTGTTGTTCAAAATTCCAGTTTCTGTCAGTTCTTTTCTTCCATGTTGCTGACCTTTTTGATCCATATTTCTCCTCCATCTTCTGATCTTTGCCCCTCCCTGTTACTACCTTTCCTTTTTGGGACCTGGATTGATGTCATCTGCTTGTTTGTATCATCTTTGAGGGTATTGATCTTTTTTTTTTCTAATACGTTTTTGGCCTCTTCTTGTGTTTTTACTTATTTTAGTATCTTTGAGTTCAGTAGTGGAGAACTTATTTGGAGGAGTCATCTTACTTTGCTTCTATATTGACTTATCCATAACTCTGTTAGTTTGGTTATTGCCTCAGTTTTATATAGAGGTCTTCTCACTGAGGAACCTACTTGTGAGATTTCAATTCTCAGTATCACCCAGTGAAGAAAAAACACATTTCTGTAAGAGGATCAACATAAAGCTAACCATAATATTGAGACACATTCAAAATCAATGAAAACCCACTAACATCATCAGAAATCATAAAACAGACAATGGAAAAGCTGAAAGATGAGTGTGGTAAGAGGTTAAAATCTTTTGGGATAAATGTAGAAACAGTGAATGGTGGAAGTCAAGGAGAGGGGAACAGTATGGCGGAAGAAACACAAGGCCAAGGGAGAGAAGAATGTTCTGGAAGGGAAGAGGAAAGACCATTAGGAAAAATGCAAACCAGGTCGTGGAGGCTCCTGCCAGTAATCACATCTGTGAAGTTAAGGGCAGGGTAAAGAGTTCAAGGTCAGTTTGAGGCCAGCCTGGCTGTATGAGAATCTTTCTCAGGAAAAACTACCAAGCAAATGACAGCTATAATGGCTCCACCTGTAGTCTCAGCACAACCATCTCTATTAAGTGTGAGTCCAGCCAGGGCTACACGGTGAGAACCTCTCCAATTTAAAAAAAAAGAGAGAAAAGAAAAGAAAAAGAAACAAAATGAAAAAAATTTAAAAAAATCCTAAAACAAAATAAAAAAAAAATTATAAGAAACGAGCAGGGCAGTGGTGGCACACGCCTTTAGATCCCAGTACTTGGGAAGCAGAGTCAGATGGATTTCTGAGTTTGAGGCCAGTCTGGTCTACAGAGTGTGTTCCAGAACAGCCAGGACTACACAGAGAAACCCTGTCTAGAAGAAACCAAAAAAAAAAAAAAAAAAAAAGAAAGAAAGAAAGAAAGAAAAAAAAAGAAAAAAAAAAGAAAGAAGGAAAGAAAGAAAGAAATGATTCATTGGTACTGCTCTTCCAGTTTTATTCCCAGCAATCATACTGAGTGGTTCACAATCTGTGTAACTCCTTCTCCAGTCTGACACTTTTGACTTCTGTGTGTAGGGACACACATACACACACACACACACACACACACACACACAACTGGCTTCCAGGTAGCTAGGAGGAAGCTCTCTCAAAGCCCATCTCCTAATAGTGCTACTCCTTGGGCCAAGAATATTCAAACCACCACAATATTTGAGGGCAATACATACACATAAAGGGTACACCCATGTTAGGGCCTTATACTCAACTGTAACTCCAGCTACAAAGGATCCAACATCCTCTTCAGGCCTTCCTGGGCACCCACACACATGTGGCATACACTCACACAAATGCATAAATAGATTTCTTTTAAATCTTAAAAAAAACCTTTACTAGTATTGTTAGCATTCAGTCTAAACTCTACCCCACAGTTACCTGGCAACCACCAGGTATGCTCCTCCCCACAGTTACCTGGCAACAAGTCAGGTGGGCCTGACTCACTGTAACAGGGGCTGCTTGCCCCTCCTCCCTCTTTCACTCTTGCTTCCCTCTCACTCTCTTGGGTTCTTTCCTTCCCTCCTCCCTTCCCCATCCCCTTCCCTCTCTCTCCACATGTTCATGGCCCACCTCTACTTCTCTACTCTCTCTCTCTCTCTCTCTCTCTCTCTCTGCCTTTCTTTGCTTTTACTACCCTCTTAACTCCCCTCCCCATGCCATGAATAAACTCTAATCTATCCCATCCTGGAGCTGGTCCCTCAGGGGGAGGGATGCCTGGGGATGGGCCCACCGAGGCACACCTTACCTCACCACACTCCCATAGAACCCTCTCTCCTTATCTTTTTATAAACACATCAAATATAAAGTTAAAATACTAATAACGAAGAGGAGTGCAATAGAGGGCAAAAGTGGAAAAAAGAAAAAAAAGCAAGAAATGAAAAAATTAAATAATGAATACATAAATAAAATTATCTGAATGTATGGAAGTGGATCAGTGGGTAGAGCCCAGTGACCTGAGGTTGATTCTTGAACCTAGGTAAAGATGGAAAGAAAAAAATCAGCTCCATGAAGTTGTCCTCTGACTTCTGTATGCTCATAATATCACACATGCACACATATGCTTACACACACAAATAAATAAATAAATGAAAAAAATGATTTATATCATTTATAAATGATAAAGTAAAAACATGGCCAAACGTATAGCAAGAACAGCAAAGAAATTCGGTCTTGATGGCTCAGAGCCGGACTCCTAGCCTTTGGGAGGTGGCAGTGGAATCAGTTCAAGGCCAGCCTGCTCCATGGGAGACCGTTTCTGAAAACAACCAACAACAGCTACAAAATAACCCAACCAACCATCCGAAAACAGCAGCAGCTGCAGCACAGGGCTACAGAGATGGCTCCGAAGTTAAGAGCACACAGGCATCCTCCAGCAGACCTAAGCCGGACTCCCAACACTCACCTCAGCAGCTCACAACCGCCTGCAAATGGAGCTCAGGGGGCGCCTGACAGGCCCTTGGTGGCATCTGCACTCATCCACACACACCTGCACAGAGACACATACTTATACATAATTAAAAATAATTTTTTAAAGTAATTTAAAAGAAGTGGTTTCTTTTCTGGAGAGGACTTAGGTTTTATTCTTGGCTCCCACGTGATTTCTCACAACTATCAGTAACTCCAGTTCCTGGAGTCTAAGTCCTTCTGGCCTCCTCAGGCACGCGGCATACAGGCATACACGCAGGCAACACATCCCAAACACATAAACTAATGTGTACTTTAAAAAAAAAATACATAGCCGGGCGTGGTGGCGCATGCCTGTAATCCCAGCACTTGGGAGGCAGAGGCAGGCAGATTTCTGAGTTCGAGGCCAGCCTGGTCTACAGAGTGAGTTCCAGGACAGCCATGACTACACAGAGAAACCCTGTCTCAAAAAACCAAAAAAAAAAAAAAAAAAACAAAACCAAAACCAAAAACATAAAAAAAAACATGAGAAGAGATTAAATGTTGGACAATCTTCTTTTGTTTCTCCTGTGGTCAATCCACCAAAGAAGACTTCTAGGACACAGATCTAAGCCAATAGAAACTCTTTATGAGCCTGCTAGCGATTACACTGGGTATTCCCTGCCCCAGTGTATCCCTGAGAACTCCTTGAGGTGGAAAAGATCCTTGGCTGAAAAAAAAAAACCAAAAAAACCCCGCCTCTATCAGTTAAAGTCTGTAGGGCATTTCCGTGATTAATGATTGATGTGGGAGGGCCCAGCCCACTGTGGTAGGTAATCCTGGGTGGTTAAAAGAAAGCAGGCTGAGCAAGCCATGGGAAGTCAGCCAGTTGTTAGTGTGGTGTCTTAAAAACAGCGGTGGTGCAATGGGGTGGGGTGGGGTAAGAACCTCTGCTCGCCCAGCCACGGTGGCCCCTGAACCATCAGGCCATGTGACAGACCTAACAGGTTCATTGCCAGGATGGTGTCGGGGACGTGGAGAAGGGGGTGGAGGCAGAGAAAGGGGGACAGAGAAGGACAGAGACAGGAAAGGAGGAAGAGGGGAAGAGGCAACCGGTGGCATGTAGGGAAGAGAGGGAGAAGGGAAGGGGGAAGGGAAGGAGGGAGGAAGAGAGGGAGGGAGGAAGAGAGGGAGGGAGGGAGGGAGGAAGGGAGAGAAGGACAGAAAGAAGAGACAGGAAAGGAGGAAGAGGGGAAGAGGCAACCGGTGGCATGTAGCGAAGTGAGGGAGAAGGGAAGGGGGAAGGGAAGGAGGGAGGAAGAAAGGGAGGGAGGGAGGGAGGAAGGGAGAGAAGGACAGAAAGAAGAGAGAAGCAAGGAAGATGGGAAGAGGCAAGCCTGTGGTATGTAGGGAAGAGAGAGAGGGAAAAGGGAAGGGGAAAGGGAAAGAAGGAGGGAGAGAGGGAGGGAGAGAGGGAGGAAAAGAGGGAAGGAGGATGAGAAGCCGAACAGTAGTGAGCAGTCGTTGCTAGGTAACTGTAGGCCAGAGCCTAAAAGACTGCTAACTGTACAGGTGACCCCAGTGGCCTGCTCTCAGAGACCTAGCAGTTGTTATGTGATCACATGCCACCACCAGGTGCACCAGGTGTGTTCCAGATAAAGGGCCAGAGGACATTCCAGAGCTCTCTCTCTCTCTCTCTCTCTCTCTCTCTCTCTCTCTCTCTCTCTCTCTCTTTCTCTCTCTCTCTCTGCCTTTCCCCTGTCCAGTCCCCCCTCTCTGTGTTTCCATGGTGACTTCTTCTCTGGCTTCATTCTCTGAGACCACTGAACCTGTCCCCAGTAAACCTGCTTTTCCACTTTTAAAATGTGGATTGACTTCCATGGCTGATGCTTCACCTGCTGCCTGAGTTGCTGCTCTGCCTTCCTTTTATGACGTAAGGTGAACTAAGCCTTTTCTTCCCCAAATTGCTTCTGTTTATGGTGTTTTATCGCAGCAATAGAAAGCAAACAGACAAACTGACATCAGGACTGTGGGGTATTATGTGATAGAGTTGACCATGTTGTTTTGGGGAGCGTTATGGAGGAAGCTTGGAATTTGTGCTGAAAAAGCCATTGAGTCCTCAAAGCTTAATGAGCTATTATGGGAAACTGGAAGATAAGAACGTGGACAGAAGAAATACAGATGGTGGAGGCCTGATTTGTGACATTTCTGAGGGAAGTTTGAAAAGCTATTTGGGGCAGGACAGGGTCTCTCTAATTAGTCCTGGCCTATGTAAACCAGGCTGGCTTTGACTCAAAGATCCATCTTCCTCTGCCTTCTAGTGCTGGAATCAATGTGTGTACCATTAGGCCTGGTGACACTGGGTTTGAGAGAGAACTTGGGCTTTTAGAGTGTTGAAAATTTTAAAGACTGTGGGAATTATTTTTGTTGTTGTTTTGTTTTGTTCTTTTGAGACAGGGTTTCTCTGTGTAGCCCTGGCTGTCCTGGAACTCACTCTGTAGACCAGGCTGGCCTCGAACTCAGAAATCTGCCTGCCTCTGCCTCCCAGAGTGCTCGGATTACAGGCGTGCACCACCATGCCTGGCCTGGATTTGTTTTTTTTGAGACAGGGTTTCTCTGTATAGCCCTGGTTGTCCTGGAACTCACTCTGTAGACCAGGCTGGCCTCGAACTCAGAAATCTGCCTGCCTCTGCCTTCCAGAGTTCTGGGATTACAGGCATGTGCCACCACGCCCGGCTTGACTGTGGGATTTTTTTAAAGCTACACCACATTCTATATTGTGATATGAATATGAGATCTTGGAGGATAAATAGAAAAAATAAAGGTCTGTTTAATAGTGATTATATTTGTGTGTCAAGGTTTAGGATAAACATTAACCACTGTGTGGCCTAGTATTTTGTCAAGTTGATACAAGCTAGGGTCATCTGGGATGAGGGAATCTCAATTGAGAAAATGGCTCCATAAAATTAGCATTTTCTTTCTTACTAAGGGCCCAGCGTTGATTTGTATAAGGAACCAGATTAAGCTGGGCATGGTTGCTCCTGCCTTGAATTCCAGTACTAGGAGGCAGAGGTAGGCCACTGTTTTTTGAGTTTGAGATCACCCTGGTCAACATAGTGAGTTCCAGAACAACCATGGGTACATAGAAAGAGCCTATCTCAAACAAACAAACAACAAACAAAAACATAAAAAGATGCTGTAGAGGGCTGGAAAGACAACTCAGCAGTTAAGAGCACTGACTGTTCTTCCAAAGGTCCTGAGTTCAATTCCCAGCAACCACATGATGGCTTACAATCATCTGTAATGGAATCTGATGCCCTCTTCTGGTGTGTCTGAAGACAGTGACAGTGTATTCATATATGTGGGTTAAAATGGTGGCCCACCAGGCAGTGGTGGCGCACACCTTTAATCCCAGAACTCGGGAGGCAGAGGCAGGTGGATTTCTGAGTTCGAGGCCAGCCTTGTCTACAGAGTTCCAGAACAGCCAGGGCTATACAGAGAAACCCTGTCTCGAAAAAACCAAATCAAAAAAACAAAACAAAACAAAACAAAACAAAACAAAACAAAAAACAACAACAACAAAAACCCAAAAAACAAAACAAAACAAAAAATGGTGGCCCACATCCGGCCAGAGCAAGGTGGACTCGGGGAGTTTCATCTGGCTGTGGGAAGCCTCAGGACTCTGCTCCGGGGATGGGGAGACGCGGTCTGAGGTCCCTGGGGATCTGCAGGAGTAGAGCTTCAGGTCCCCAGGTCGCACAGGCCTGGGACGGGCCGGCAGGTTCTAGCGCTTGGACATTGCAGATGCTGCTGGATGTCATGCCGCCCTCGGGCTGGCTCTAGCCCAGAGCCTAAGGGAAAAGGGCAGGGAGGAGAGTTCCGACCAGTAGGCTGCTTGATGGCTTGGCAGAGACCGTGTCTGGAAATGCGGAGAGGTTTCCTGCAGGAGACTAGACGAGGCTCTTTAGAGGAAGACCTGCTCCATTGCTCAAGCACGGTGGATCCAGATGAGAGGAGGCAGTCCATGGTTTTAAAGCATTTATTGTTGGCTGAGAGCTGTGGCCACTTTCTCAGGGCAGGCCTGAGGTTAGTAGAGGCAGGGAAAGGCAGAGAGAAGGGGAGAGTAGAGAAGTAGAGGCCAGCCATGCCCATGTGGAGAGAGGGGGAAGGGAGAAGAGCCCAAGAGGGCAAGAGAGCAGAAAGCCTGAAGGAAGAGAGTAAGAGCTTAAGAGAGAGAGGAGAGGCAAGCGTCCCCCTTTATACTGGGCCAGGCCTGCCTGGTGTTGCCAGGTAACTGTGGGAGTGGAGTCCAGACAGAATACCAGGGACATGGGGCTTTGCCCTCCCGTGACTGATGGCCATAGAATTGTGGAGAGCTGAGGCCTCGGGTCAGGAGCCTAGTGTCTGAGAGCCTTCTGTCCCTTGCAGGAACACCTGCTGGGCCTCGGGAGTTTAATCCCAGCTCCACCAGAAAACAGGCTACCTTCCACAGTCAGTCCCACACATATAAATAAAATAATAATAATAATAAACAAAAAGATTAAGGATGCTGTCGAATCAACTTGAGTTTGAGGTCAGCTTCAGCTACATAGTGAACGCCGGGCCATCCTTGACTCAAGAGTAAGACCGTATCATATCTCAAAACAACAACAACAACAACAACAACAACAACAACAGAGAAAGCATAACTTTCGAGAGACTTGAGGCCCCAGGGAGTGGTGAGGCCTGATGGGGTATGGGTTGGTGGGGACATCGTCTTGGAGATGGAGAGTCGGGGAGGGATGAGGACGGATGGAGAGGAGAGGAGTGGGATGGGGCAGACCAGGAGGAGGATAATGACTGGACTGTAAAAAAAAAGATTAAAAAAAAAAAAAAGAAAAATTTAAAGTTGGAAAGTTTCCGTCTTCCAATACTTCAAAATATATTCACTTTTTTTTTTTTTTGAATGAATGAAAGAAGAGACTCTATTCCAAGTACAGAAGGGGATAGAGCTTTGGAAATTCACAAAGGCTCCACAAAAAGCTTCTCCCTGTGCGCGCTTCTCACAGGGCTGAGGGGAGGCAGGCGCCTGATCCACAAGGTCTGCCAGCGAGCTCTGGTAATACATACTGGCTGTCTCACCATCAGACAAGCAGCACTTCAACACCAGCTGAGTTTTGGGGAGACAGCGATCTCTTCGGTGGATAGCGGAAGGGTATGTCACGTGTCATCCTGTGAGGGATCTGAATGTCTAAAACTGAGCAGCCCCCAGGACCTGAGAAGGGAGAGTAATCAGTCTTGAGGGAGCCTGGATTTGACCTAGCACAGGCCCAGTCAGAGACAGTCCTGAAAGAGTAAGAGGGCTAAATGTGGACAAGCCAAAACACGCAGGCTGCAAAAGGCTCCGTTCAGGAGAAGCAGTGCAGAACAACTCATCCTCATCGGCTGAAAATGCACTAGAGGGTTGGTTTCCCTCCGCCCTCCCTCCCTCCCTCCCTCCCTCCCTCCCTCCCTCCCTCCCTCCCTTCCTTCCTTCCTTTTTCCTCCCCCCTTCTTTTTTCATCTTTCTCCCCATTTTCTTTTTTCTCTTTCTCCTCCTCCCTTCTTTTTTTTTTTTTTTTTTTTTGTTTAAGATTTATTTATTGTTATATCTAAGTACACTGTAGCTGTCTTCAGACACTCCAGAAGAGGGCGTCAGATTTCATTATGGATGGTTGTAAGCCACCATGTGGTTGCTGGGATTTGAACTCAGGAACTTTGGAAGAGCAGTTAGTGCTCTTAACTGCTGAGCCATCTCTCTAGCCCCTCCTCCTCCTCCTCTTCCTCCTCCTCCTCCCCCCTCCTCCTCCTCCTCTTCTTCTTCTTCTTGAGACAGGATTTTTCTGTGTAGCCCTGGCTGTCCTATCTTTGTAGATAAGGCTGGCCTCGAACTCAGTGATCTGCCTGCCTCTCCACTGAAGTGCTGCAATTAGCAGTGGTTGTCAACCTTCTGGATGCTGTGACCTTATAATACAGTTCTTTGTTTTATGGTTGAATGAAAAAAAAAAAGAAAGAAAGAAAGAAAGAAAGAAAGAAAGAAAGAAAAAGGAAGGGAAATGTCTGTGCCTAGGTATGGTGGAGGAGAATGTTTATGATAGCTATGTGGGAGAACATACTCCAAGAGGCTTTCCCCTGTATAATCCAGGCCTTTTGGTTACTTGATCTCTCTGCCTCTCTGGCTCATGTTATGGCCTTTGGCTGCTGTACTTGGTGCAGTTGGTGGAGTGTATCCCAATATGTATAAAGCTTTAGGTTCAATGCTTAAGACAGCATAGCAGTAGCTGCGGTGTACTGCTTTTATCCCAGCATTCTGGAGGTGAAAGGAGAAAGAAAATTCAAGGTCATCCTTGGTTACCTAATTAAAAATCATCTTAGTTAGGTTTCTATTGTTGTGACAAAATACCATGACAAAAAACAAATCAGGGAAGAAAGGATTTGTCTCATCTTACAACTGGCAGTTGTCCATCATCCAGGGGATAATTCAGAGCAGGAACTCGGGCTGTTAGGTGATGCAGAAGCCATGGAAGAAGGCTGCTTACTGGCTTGTTCAACCTGCTTCCTTAGAGAACCCAGGACCCTCATCCTGTGCCTCCCATGGTGAACTGTGCCCTCTTACATGAATGAATCATCAATCAAAAAAGTGCACGGTAGGCCAAGGTAGTTGGAACGTTTTCTCAACTGAAGTGCTCTCTTCCCAAATACATCTAGGTTTGTGCTAAGGTGACAAAAGCCATCCAGGACAGTGTTCAACCTGAGACCCTATGTCAACACACACACACACACACTCACATACATACACACTCACATACATACTTACACACGCACACACATTCCCACACATACTCACAAACACACACATATACACTCACACACATATACACATACCATATGCATATTCACAACGCTCTCTCACACACACATACACTTACATACACTTTCACATTCATACGCATACACACTTACACACACACTTACACACACTCAGACACACATGCACATATACACATACTCATATACAAACATACACCACACACACACACACACACACACACACACACACTCACACACCTCTGTTGGAATCTTGTCCTCCAGACATGACATGGATGGACATTTTCTTTTTGAACTCTCAGCAGCTGTGATTTCTTGTATGAATCCTACACAAGACTCGTCTGGGGCTGGAGAGATGGTTCACTGGTTAAGGACACTGACTGCTCTTCCAGAGGTCCTGAGTTCAATTCCCAGCCACCATATGGTGGCTCACAACCATCTGTAATGGGATCTGATGCCCTCTTCTGGTGTGCCTGAAGAGAGTGACGTATTCACATACATAAAATAAATAAATGAGCCAGGCCTTGGTGGCGCATGCCTTTAATCCCAGCACTTGGGAGGCAGAGGCAGGTGGATTTCTGAGTTCAAGGCCAGCCTGGTCTACAGAGTAAGTTCCAGGACAGCCAGGGCTATACAGAGAAACCCTGTCTTGAAAAAGCAAAACAAACAAACAAACAAACAAACAAATAAATCTTAAAAAAAAAAAAAGACTGGTCCCAGAATGTAATGTTACTTCATGGACAGAAGAAAAGAGAGGCTCATGAGTCCTTTCACCAGATGGTGTGTAAGCAGGTAACTAATGGGGTAAGGGATTTCCTTTGTTGTTGTTGTTGTTGTTACATTTCGGCTGGCATATGTGTATGTAGGTGTTTGCTCATGGTGCACATGTTGAGGTCAGAGGACCATTGACTCTTAGAATCTTTTTGTCTCTTCCACAAAGTTCCCTGAGCCCTGAGGGAGGGTGTTTACTGGATGCTATCTGCAGAGATCTGTGGGATTCTGGCCTAGCCAGAGTGGCCTCGGAAGGGGAAGGGCATCAGATCAAGGCAAACTGCCAGGCTTCTTCCTCAGTCTCAGCTGTTCTAGAGTTGGTGTGGTATGGTGTGTGTGTGTGGGGGGGGCGGCAGGTTGGTGGAGCACAGTGGGAGCATAGCTAGGAGCCAAGGCCAGCAGGAAGTGACTGTGGGAGGCTTGAGCAGCCTTCAGTGACGAAAGCAGCTTCAGGAGAGGATTCTCTCCCCCAAGTGTTACTTCTCTTTAAGACAGAGCTCTCAGGCAGTCCTTGATCTGTGTTTTATTCTGTGTGTCAGGGTCTTATATATATTTTGGGGTGGGTTGGGGTCTATGAGGCAGGTGGATCTCTGAGTTCAAGGTCAGCCTGGTCTACAAAGGGAGCTTCAGGACAGCCAGAGAAACCTTTTCTTTAAAAAAAAAAAAAAAAAAAAAAAAAAAAAGCTGGGCATGGTGGCGCATACCTGTAATCCCAGCACTTGGGAGGCAGAGGCAGGCAGATTTCTGAGTTCGAGGACAGCCTGGTCTACAGAGTGAGTTCCAGGACAGCCAGGACCACACAGAGAAACCCTGTCTCGAAAAACCAAAACAAACAAACAAAAAACAAAAACAAAAACAAAAACGAAAAACAAAAAACAAAATCAACCCAAACCCAAACCAAAATCCAAAAACCAAGCCAAAATAAAACCCCCAAAACAAAAACAAAGAACAAAAAACTGATAAGAACAACAAAAAGACACCACCAAAAGAAACCTGAGTGTTCCAAGGCTTCCACTTTGGGGCTCTGTATTTGTTTTCATCTACTGTAGGTGGAAGCCTCTCTGGTGACGGATGAGACCTGATATATGGGTACATCCAAATGTTATTAGGAGCCATTATATTGCTATGTCCTTTTAGCAGTTCAATAGTTTTTGGTTTCTCCTCAGGTCCACGGCCTGTTCTGATTCTTGGGCACCCAAGCAGTGTTTAGTATGGGTTCCATCTCATGGGTGTGCCTTAAATCCAGTCAGATAGTGGTTGGTTACTTACACAATGTTTGTGACACGGTCACACCAACTTTATCATGCAGTCAGGTCACTATTGTAGATCAAAGGGTTTGTAGCTGGGTTGGTGTTTACCTTTTTCCTCTGGTAGTGGTGTAGGGTACCTTCGGGTACCATGAACAGTGATTGGTGTGATGCTCTAATTAGACACCAGCTCAACTTCTCCATGTCCAATGAGATATGTAGGTGTTGTCTTCAGTAATAGGACTGAAGTTGCCATCAGTTTGTGGAGAGCAACCAACAGTCTTGGAAATAGCTGGAGTTGTTTGGGGGTTTCCATGGGGCTCTTTTGGCCAACAACTCAATTAGATGTAACCCGTTGCTGGCACTGGGGGTCTTACTTGGTGGTGAGAGAAGTCTAGTTGGAGCTTTATCTCCCCTGTTGTTTGGTGACTACATTTATGTTTCTTTCATATATGTATATATTTTAAGAAAAATCTACTATGGTATGTTTCCATATGACTCTTCAAAAGCCTCTTAGATTTAACCGTTTTCCTTTCCTTGTCCCCTCTTCCCTCCTCCTCTCTATTCAATCCTCTGATTATAGTCCCCTTCATCTTTTCATAACTAAATATTTTATTTCCTTGGGAGAGCCTTCCATCCCACCATAGGCCCTGTCTCAGTCAGGTTTCTATTACTGCACAAAACAGTATGACCAAGAAGCAAGTTGGGGAGGAAAGGGTTTATTCAGCTTACACTTCCCTATTGCTGTTCATCACCAAAGGAAGTTAGGGCAGGAAGTTTCACAGGCCAGCAAGAACTGATGCAGGCCATGGAGAAAATACTGCTTATTGGTTTGTTTCCCTATGCCTTGCTCAGCTTGCTTTCTTATAGAACCCAGGACCACCAGCCCAGGGATGGCATCGCCACAATGGGCTGGGGCCTCCCCACTTGATCACTAATTGAGAAAATGCCTTATAGCTGGATCTCATGGAGGCATTTTCTCAATTGAGGCTTCTTTCTCTGTGATAACTCCAGCTTGTGTCAAGTTGGCACACAAAACCAGCCAGTACAGTCCCTTACTCTATGTACTTAACTTCTGTAGTTATATGGATTGTAGTGTGCCTACAGAAGACTTAATAGCTAACATCCACATATAAAGAATACATACAGGGCTGGTGAGATGGCTCAGCAGTTAAGAGCACTGACTGCTCTTCCAGAGGTTCTGAGTCCAATTCATAGCAACCACATGGTGACTCACAACCATTTCTAACAGGATCTGAAGCTCTCTTCTTGTATGTCTGAATACAGCTACAGTGTATTCATATAAATAAATCTTTTTTTTTTTTTTTTGGTTTTTCGAGACAGGGTTTCTCTGTGTAGTCCTGGCTAAAATCAATCTTAAAAAAGAATGCATACCATATTTTCGGGTCTGGGTTATATCACTCAGGATAATGTATTTTCTAGTTTCATCCAATTTCCTGCAAATTTCATGATTTCACATTTTTAGAAAAATTGCTGAGTAATATTACCTTGTATAACTAAGCTGTACTTTCATTATCCATTTCTCAGTTGATGGGCATCTAGGTTCTTTCCAATTTCTGACTATTGTGAATAGAGAAGCAGTGAACATGGATGAGGAAGTGTCTCTATAGTAGAATGTGAGTATACACTCAAGAGTGGTCTAGCTGGACTTTGAGGTAGATACATTCCCAGTTTCCTAAGGAACTGCCACACTGATTTCCACGGTGGCTGTATAAATGTCAAGGACCAATCTTGGCTTGGTTAGGGATCCTGAAGAAAGGGTGTTGGGAGTGGCAGAACAAATGACTCCAAGTCAGTAATGGGGTGCAAGCTGACAGCTCTGTAGTCTATGCAAGACAGCTGTCTAGACAGCTCTCTAGGTAGTTCATGGGTTTCCCAACCAAAGTCAGAAAACCTTGAAAAATTCCAAAGATCTCTGCATAGCTTTCCGGTTTTCTGACCAAAGTTTAAAAAAAAAAAAAAAAAACCTGCTAGACAAAATTCTAAAAAGCTGTAATACCTCTCTAGATAGTTCAGCATTTGCAGACCAAAGCCTAGTCTTTTAGCTGTTTTTTGTTTGTTTGTTTGTTTTTGTTTTTGTTTTTCGAGACAGGGTTTCTCTGTGTGGTCCTGGCTGTCCTGGAACTCACTCTGTAGACTAGGCTGGCCTCAAACTCAGAAACCCGCCTGCCTCTGCCTCCCAAGTGCTGGGATTACACGCCTGGCTCTTTTAGCTGTATATTAATTCAGTCATTTACCCCAGGTTCCCTTTTGATTATCCCATTAATCATCATTTTATGACCTTATCCTCTTGATTCTTAGAAAAAGACAGCAAGCACATTTTTTTTTTAACATAGCAAGTCCTATGTGGTTCACTGGGCACAGCACTTGTGTTTGCCAAATCTACACAGAAAGGCTATTTTTATGTGAGAAAGTTAGCTTTCTGTTTCCCAACTCTTTAGCTACTTATATTCTAATACAAATTGGTTCACCCAAATCAGTTTGCAGAAGGGGGTCTACACATAGCTTCTGGGAACCTGTCCCTGGTTATTTCTGATTAGTAAATAAAGATACCAGCAGTCAATAGCTGGGGAGGAGAGAGAGAGAGAGAGAGAGAGAGAGAGAGAGAGAGAGAGAGAGAGAGAGGCGAGGTTTAGGGTTCCCAGACTGCTAGGAGAGGAGAAAGGAGAGATGCCATGCCTAAGGGGTGGACAGGAGAGTGCTGAGTTGCCATGTAAGGTGGCCAAGAGGACGAGGCTCAGAGGGCTGCTCAATTGGGTCCAGAGAAGCCAAGATGGAACATAGAAAACAGTAAGTAGTAACTTGGAATTATTGGTGGGAAGTAGATTCTAACAGCATGGAGGTTATGCAATCACCCAGCTATTGTGCTGCTTAGGGATGCAAATATAAAATATAAAATTTAAAATAGAAAGGCTGTGTATGTGTCTTTCATTTGGGAACATAAACCATTGAGGTGGGAAGCAACCCTGCAATGGGATGTGTTAATAAATATTTAATACAATACAACTCCTTCACTGCCTAAGCTTGGCTGTCCTGGAACTTGCTCTCTAGACAGACATTGAGCTCAGAGATCTTCCTGCCTTTGTCAACACAAACAATAAGTTTGGCTGAGTGGGATCCCACCCTGAGACTACCATTCCTTTACTTCCTGTGCCTCTTTATTACTTGAACCATGAGTCTTGTTTGTTTGTTTATTGTAGTGGCTATTCCTGGTTGTCAACTTGACTATATCTGGAATGAACTACAATCCAGAATTGGAAGGCTCACCTGTGATCCTGATCTTGAGGCTGGGAGATACAAGTTTCTGACCTGGATCTTGGCATGGAGATCTTGAGGAATAGTGGCTATGAATATCAGGAGACTAAAGCAAGAAGATCTCTGAGTTCAAGGTCATCTGGGACAAAGCAAATCCCAGATCCAGGCATAGTGATACATACCTTTAATCTGAGCCTCGTCTTCTGCTAGAGACCTATATAAGGACATTGGAAAAAGGAAGATTCTCTCTTCTTCACCTGCTTGACTTGTAGGACTGAGCAACTGCTATATCCTTGGACTTCAATTCACAACTGCTACTGACTACTGTTGGGGAGTTGGACTACAGACTGTAAGTCATTAACAAATCCCCTTACTATATAAAGACTACCAGTAAGTTCTGTGACACTAGAGAACCCTAATACACTTATTTTTAACTATTCCTTTTACCTTTATCATTTCATTAGTGCAGCGCCTCTGTTCTTTCTGGTCCAAGTCCCTCATACAATTTATATTGCATAGTTCAAAAATCACTGCCCAGCCCCACATCAATTATTAATCAAGAAAGTGTGGGCTGGAGACATGGCTCAGTGGTTAAGAGTACTGACTGTACTTCCAGAGGTCCTGAGTTTAATTCCCAGCAACCACATGGTAGCTCACAGCCTCTGTAATGGGATCTAATGCCCTCTTCTGGTGTGTCTTGTTGAAAAAACAACAAGTGGGGCAGGGGTGGCGCATGCCTTTAATCCCAGCACTTGGGAGGCAGAGGCAAGTGGATTTCTGAGTTTGAGGCCAGTGAGTTCCAGGACAGGCAGGGTTATATAGAGGAACCCTCTCTCAAAAACAAACAAACAAACAAACAAACAAACAGCAAAAAACAACAACAAAACAACAAAAAAAGAAAGGAAAAAACAATAGAAAATTCTACCTTGTATTAATAACAATGACTACTTAAGTGTTAGAGCCATTGTGCCACATCTAAGGTGTGCTTAGATAGCTCACCTTAAAGAAAGAACAGACCAAGCCCTGCGGTGGTGGCGCACGCCTGTAATCCCAGCACTTGG
The DNA here is from genome assembly GCA_964023405.1 of Apodemus agrarius. Lineage (NCBI taxonomy): Eukaryota > Metazoa > Chordata > Mammalia > Rodentia > Muridae > Apodemus > Apodemus agrarius. The sequence continues at coordinate 69,559,539 of OZ030013.1, read as the reverse complement.
GAGGCAGAAGCAGGTGGATCTCTGAGTTCGAGGCCAGCCTGGTCTACAAAGTGAGTTCCAGGACAGCCAGAGCTACAAAGAGAAATCCTGACTCAAAAAAAAAAAATCCAAAAAAAAAAAAAAAAAAAGAAAGAAAGAAAGAACAGGCCAGTCTGGTGGAGACTTTTTGTTGTTGTTGTTGTTGTTGTTGTTGTTGTTGTTGTTTTGTTTTGTTTTGTTCTTGAGACAGGGTTTCTCTGTATAGCCTTGGCTGTCCTGGAACTCACTCCGGAGACCAGGCTGGCCTGGAACTCAGAAATCCACCTTCCTCTGACTTCCAAGTGTGGGGATTAAAGGCATGCGCTACCACTGCCCTTTCTTTTCTTTCTTTCTTTTTTTTAAAAAGATTTATTTATTTATTATATGTAAGTACACTGTAGCTGTCTTCAGACACCCCACAAGAAGGCGTCAGATCTCTTTAAGGATGGTTTTGAGCCACCATGTGGTTGCTGGGGATTGAACTCAGGACCATTGGAAGAGCAGTCAGTGCTCTTAAGTGCTGAGCCATCTCTCCAGCCCCACCACTGCCCTTTCTTAACTGAGGTTCTTTCTCTCAGATGACTCTAGTTTGTACTGGCTTGAAAAACAAAACAAACAAGTAAACAAACAAATAAAACCAACCAGGACACTACTGATCAAAACCAAAATGAAAGCCGTGCGGTGGTGGCGCACACCTGTAATCCCAGCACTTGGGAGGCAGAGGCAGGCGGATTTCTGAGTTCGAGGCCAGCCTGGTCTACAGAGTGAGTTCCAGGACAGCCAGGGCTACGCAGAGAAACCCTGTCTCGAAAAACCAAAAAAAAAAAAAAAAAAGCCAAAACAAAACAAAACAAACAAAAAACAAACAAACAAACAAAAAAAACCCAAAAAGAAGATGATTACTTTTTTTTTCTGGGACAATTTTATTTTTCTAAATATCACCAGCTTTTCACAGAATCTGTTCTTTACTCTCTTCCATGCCTGTTCATGCCATGACCACGAAATACCGGTGGCAGCTAATTGTGTAAGGAAAGTTCACGGGGTGAAAGGCCAAAGTGCTGTGGACTCTAACAGGGTCCACAGTGACTGGTGAAGCACAGGCTTAAGGAAGGAGCCACACTAAAACAAGAAGCCAGAGAGAGACTCAGCGGGAGGCCATGTGGGCTCTCTCTGACCTTCGGAGGCAGCAGGGAGACAGTCTTCAGGAGAAGGCTGTTCAGCACAACTGGACTCAGTAGCTGGTATTGGTTCAAACTGCAGGAGTCTGACCCAGAGTGGCTCATTTTAGACATATTTAAGCATAGCACAATTTGGTAAAAACCTATTCTGGTGATGACACAATCTTGCTATAATAAAGCATACATAAATTTCCTTGAGGAATAAAGTAAGTTAAATATGGATCAAACATGACTACCACAATTCTTGGTAATGCCCATAAAGATAGGTTCTATAAATTGACTGAGAAAAATGAGTTTATGAGATGGGACCGGAGAAAGGTCCTGTACCCAAAGATCTTCAGCCTCATAGATTGCACAAAGGTCCCAGCCTAGACAGCATGCCTACCCCAGACCTCTGGGCAGATTTCAGGCTTTGCATTACTTCCCTTGGAGGAATGATTCTTGATTTCCAGGTTTCCCTAGCTCATATCTGTGAGCACAAAGACTTCCATGCCTCCTGTTAGTGTTGGAAAGGTCCCCCCCCACCCTCCAATGGTACTTCTCAGTTGTCCTAGGACCTACCACAAGGCCTCACCTCATGGAGGTTCCTTCCTATCTCAATAGGGTTACAAAGAGAACGAAACCTCCATAGCACAGTCCTGGAGAGATGCACCACACCCAAGCCATAGCATCATCTTATAAAGAAAATGGGCAGTGCAGATCTTTTGGAGTGGTATACATAAAAAAATATTACTTTGTCTAATATTAATATAGAAAACAATAGCTGGGCATTGCGACACATACCTTTAATCCCAGCACTCAGGAAGCAGAGTTAGGTGGATATCTGGATTTGAAGCCAGCTTGGTCTACAAAAGTGAACTTCAGAATAGCCAGGGCTGTAACACAGAGAGGCTCTGTCTCTAAAAACAAAAACAAGCAAGCAAACTAACACAAAAAAATGAGAGAGAGAGAGAGAGAGAGAGAGAGACAGAGAGAGACAGAGAGAGACAGAGAGAGACAGAGAGAGACAGAGAGAGACAGAGACAGAGAGACAGAGAGACAGAGAGAACAAAGATGAGAGCAAAAGGAACTTTTGTTGTCGATGTGTACTCTTCAGGGATGTAGGTGAAGGGGAGGCAGTACAAGTGTAGGGGGGGTCTTAGGTAGGGTTCTCATTGCTGTAACACCATGACCATGCCAACTCCCATTTAATTGAGGCTGACTTACCGTTTCAGAGGTTAAGTACATTATCATCATGCCCAGAAGAGTGACAGCTGAGAGTTCTACATCTTGATGTGAATGCAGCAGAAGACTCTGTTAACACCATGTTAACAGCAAAGGCTTAAAGAAAGAATTCTCTATCACTTGCCAACTCTCTATTACAAGCCAAGGAAACTGTGTAAGCAATGCCCTATTTGCTCGTTATATAACCAGACTCCGTTGCCTACGGAAACTAACCCTAAGGATACCCAAAGAAATGACACTTGGCAAATGGATGTCTTCCATTTTACAGAGTTTGGCAAACTGAAATATGTGTACCATACTATAGACACATATTCAGGATTTCAATGGGCAGCTGCATTACCATCAGAAAAGGCTGGATTTTTGTTTGTTTGTTTGTTTGTTTTGTGGTTTTTGAGACAGGATTTCTCTGTTTAGCCCTGGCTGTACTGGAACTCACTCTGTAGACCAGGCTGGTCTCAAACTCAGAAATCCGTCTGCCTCTGCCTCCCAAGTGCTGGGATTAAAGGTGTGCGCCACCACTGCCTGGCAGAAAAGGCTGATTTTGTAATTACACATTTGTTAGAAGTTGTGGCCATTATGGGAATACCCACACAAATTAAAATGGACAATGGGCCACCATATATCTCTAATAAGAAAATAGTTTTTTGAACATTACAATATAAAAATGTTAAAGGCATACCACACAATCCTACAGGATAAGCAATTGTGGAGAGATTCAATTGAACTCTAAAGGAGATGCTTAATAGGCAAAAAGGATCAACAAGAAACCCCAAGGATAGATTATATAGTGCTCTATTAACCTTAAATTTTTAAATGCTAATGAACAAAACACCACAGCTGCTGAAAGACAATGGATTGTGGAAAGAACTATTGAACTCAACTGGCCTGTGTAAGGATATTCTAACATGAGAATGAAAAATGGGAAATGTGTTACACTGGGGGCCAGGTTATGCCTATCCTTCCACAGGAAAAGAAAAGCTGTGGGTTCCTTCCAAGTTCATAAAAACCAGACATGAAAAAGGGAGACCTCCTGAAGACCTTGGTGACGGAGAAGAAAAGGGAGACTAACACAATCAACAAAAGGTGATGTATGTGTGGTGATGTTTATGTCTCTGTATATGGAGTCAGCTCTGGAACCAGCTGAGACTACAATGTCTTTATGCACCCAATAACACTTACTGGGTACAATTTCTCATAACTTGTTATTACATGATATCCTTTAGGAGGGCAAGAACACATAGGTATATTGAGTTTGATTATGTGATCAAACTAACCTGAGGAAAGGGGAATATAGTAATATCATAGAAATTATAGAAATAGACAAATAGGGATAGATTAGCAAATGTACTCTTTTTTTTTTTTTTTTTTTTGGTTTTTCGAGACAGGGTTTCTCTGTGTAGCCCTGGCTGTCTTGGAACTCACTCTGTAGACCAAGCTGGCCTTGAACTCAGAAATCTGCCTGCCTCTGCCTCCCAAGTGCTGGGATTAAAGGCATGTGCCACCACCGCCTGGCCAGCAAATGTACTCTTAAGCAAAACATTATATAGCTAGATCTTACATTGGTAGAAACCTTTATAATTGATGCAAAGTTAAAGTTATAATCTCATATTGGTACAGAATTTATTTGATATAAATTTAAGGTTTTCATTGGTATAAATTTGTCACTGATATAAAATTGAGATTAATATTGTTACTCTCATATAGGCATTGTGCCTATATAACACATTTAAGAATACAAGGCTTAGGCCCAGTCCTTCTATAACTGCTATTATAAACCATTTTTATATGATTAAGCAATATGAGTTAAGGGCCAGATAGCAAACTCATGGTTGTAAGTTAATTAAAAGGGTGTTCCTAAGATATTTCAATTAGAAATGGCCAAGCGTACTCAAGGCTCAACATTTCAGTGATGCTTTGGGTAGATATATAGTCTTCAAAGGTCTCAGAAGTCTACAGAATATGACATTTATTGACATTTCTTTACTAAAGGTCATTTGACTAGAGACCTGGCTGCTCCTGATAGTACCCCTTTCTTGAATTCAAAGAAGAAATTGAATATCAATGGAGTTGCTCCAGTTGTGGCATGACAGTCACCAGGCAAGAATTGCCTCATTTCATCTACAGACAAATACTGTCCAAAAAAAGGACACACTATACGGACTAGTCCACTATAGTCTCTGCCAAGGCAGAGTAATCAGCCCTTCAAAATTCTGCATTAACAAGGTCTATCAGGTGATCCTGGGCTAGAAGGCTGAAGACAGTTGCTCCAACATTTTGAAGTATAGGGCCTGTCCAGGTGATCAGCGGTCTCATTGGCTGTTTTAGAAGCTATATTTTGTGCTTCTCATATTTTCAGATAATATTAGTCATTCTTGGATTTCTGACGGTAATGAAGACTAGTAGTCTCATAGCCAGCCCATGCTGTTTAGCATTAAGAAAGATGATATAGATTTGAGAGAGTGGTTTGCAGATGGCTTACAATCTAAAGCCAGGACATGAGTCAGGTGTAGAATTATAAGTTAGGATAGATGACAGTGGTACTATTTAATTGATAAAAAATGATGGACTAGGAGTTAGGTCTATCCTGTACTTTGTAAAATTTTTTTTGGTGTTTTTTTGTTTGTTTGTTTGTTTGTTTGTTTTTTGTTTTTTCATGACAGGGTTTCTCTGTATAGCCCTGGCTGTCCTGGAACTCACTCTGTAGACCAGGCTGACCTCAAACTCAGAAATCCGCCTGCCTCTGCCTCCCAGAGTGCACCACCACCGCCCGCCTTACTTTGTAAATTACAAAATGGTAATAATTGCGTTCAATTTATATCTGAGATAAAAGAGTCTTTTAGTTGGGGGGAGGGGGAAGGGGGAAGTGTCCTGGATAGCTGGTCTTGTATTTTGATGCTAATTCCACTCCTGGGAACGGCTGCCTTTTTATTATCCTAATTAAGAGGAGTTAATTACAGATGCCTAGTGAACCTTTTCCCCACCTTAACTTTTCAAATAAAGGCTTGAGCCAATGATTGGGCAGGAGAAGGGAAGGTGGAGTTGAAATGTTTTGGGGGGTAGAAGAGAGAGGGGGAGGAGAGAGGATTGAGAGGAAGTGGAAAGAGAATGGAGAGAAGCACCTGGCTTGGAGAAACCGCAAGTTAAGGGGATCTCATAGATGGGAAGAGAGTAGTGTGGTGGTAGATCTGCCCAATCTAGGCTTATAGCTTGTATTGATATTGATTTAACTGGGTCATTTGGGTTGGAGATTTACCGCTACACCCCATTGCTTGTCCTTGGCCAGGGTTACTCCTTAGCTACTTCCTAGCGACAGTTAAAGATTAGTCTGATTGTTTCAGATGTACTTTCAGACTGTCCGTGATTGCATATGGTCTTACTTTCGAGCACCCACCTGTTGGCTTACAATGGACATTCAGTTAGATGCTCGCCAGGTTGGACAGCCCCTCACTTGTTCCCGTTCCCATTTTCCTATAAAACCTTGTCCTGATGAGAGTTCGTGGCTGTGTCCTGTATCATCAAACGGTCCTGTGGGCTGGAGGTGAGTGTTAGTACTGAGACCTGTGACGTCATATAGGCGACAATTAGCACTGTGGCGGTAGTAGTGGTGGAGGCGGTAGCAGCTGAGGTGGACGGGCAGCTAAGGTGAAGATGGAAGCAGCTGCGGCAGGTGTCTTCTCGCAGTGACTGCACTGTCTGTAGCGGCTGCAGGCAGAATCTCCTGGCTAGCTCGCCAAAATGTTGGTTTTTCCACGCAGTTCATCTACCTGCACCCCACGTAAGTCACCTGTCTGCCCGCCACAGGGGCCACGGGGATGCGGTGGAGATGCGGTGGAGATGCCAGGCCGCAATGAGGGACCACATCACACCAAACGGTTCCACGTGGGGCTTTATTTAAGATGGGGTAAAGGTGCAGCGGGCGAGAAAGAAGGCAGGAAAAGAAAGAAAGGAGAGCGAAGAAGAAATGCTACCCATTTATATATTAGTGATGACGTAAATTACAGGTAAAGGTAGGCCCATTGAATTCTGGGTATATGGCGGCCATTGCCTTGGTAACAGGCCTATAGTCACTGTACAAATTGTCGCCTATTTGATGTCACAGGTCTCAGTACTAACATTGAATAAGCCCAAATTCGTGTTTTTAATACAGAGACTTTAATGTGATTACATCGGAAAAAACTGCTTGGTAGTCTTTTGGGGTTTATAAATGCTTCCTGGCACAACGCTGCAGAGTTCCTCTGCTTGCTGGGACTGGTATATGGCTTCCCTCATCCTAATACATTTTTGCCAGATTTCTCTTTTTGATGTTTTTCTTCACCGTCTGAGCTCGACTGTCCTGGGTTTGCTCTGTAGACCAGGCTGGCCTCAAACTCAGAGATCTGCTTCTGCCTCTGGAGTGCTGGGATTAAAAATGTACATCACCACACTTGTCCCTTAACTTTCCTTTAATTCCTTTTTCCACTTTGGAAGCTAAGCTGGGTGTGGTCTATTTTTGAGGTCACTACTTCCTTCATCCCTCTCAGCATCTTTTCTTTCATTTGTTTATATTTCCAGATGCTTCTTTTCACCTCTAACTGTACATTTTGTATTTTTCCTTGGTTAGCTTGCTTCTTCTCATTATAAATCTACATAAGTATGACCACTTAAAACCAAGCAACACAGTCAGTACTAGGCTGTCTGGAGATTTCCTCTGCCAAAGCTGTCAATTCATAATTTTTCAATTTAACCTTGGGGAGAGTTTTTGGAAAAGGACAGAATGCAGCCACATTCTTCACCGAAATATAAGAATGATCTCTAGGCGACATCTCCTCTGAAACCTTTTGGGCTGGGTCCCAAGCTCAAATCACCCTCGGGACCACTGTCTTCCAAGCTTCTACTGCTATGTCCTATTAAACCCTCCTGATAATGATCAATTGCTTTTCTAGTCCAAAGCCACAAAGTGTTCCAGATTCCTCCAAATAAAACACAGTCAGGTGCCGGGCGTGGTGGCGCACGCCTGTAATCCCAGCACTTGGGAGGCAGAGGCAGGTGGATTTCTGAGTTCGAGGCCAGCCTGGTCTACAGAGTGAGTTCAGGACAGCCAGGGCTACACAGAGAAACCCTGTCTCGAAAAACAAAACAAAACAAAACAAAACAAAACAAAACAAAACAAAACAACAACAACAAAAAAAACCACAGTCAGGCCTATCACAGGAGTACTCCAGTACCTGGTACCAGCTTCCGTCTTAGCTGGGTTTTTATTGTTGTGAAGAGACACCATGAACAAGGCAACTCTTATAAATGAAGACATTTAATTGGAGCCACCTTATAGTTCAGACAGTTAGTCCATTATCAGCATGGAAGGGCAGCATGGCAGCATGCAGGGAAGCGTGTTGCTAGAGAAAGAGTGTAGCAGTAACTTTTATTTTCCTGTAGTAATTGTTGTCTCAAAGGCTTACTGCCTCCATCTGTTAACCTAGGACTAGTAATGGAAGCTTCTAGCCTCCATACAAGATTATCTAGGCTTTGAAGAGTTTCAGCCTCTGAGACTTGTTGCTAAATAAGCTCACCCTTTCTTGTTCTTTTTGATCTCTGGCTGGTGCTGATTTAACTCAGCTGTTCTGGCTCAATCTTCTCTCCAAGCTGACTGATTCAATTTTGCTTCTCTCTCTTCTCTCCTAAATTTCTCTGCTTGATCTCAAACTAACTCTAGCAATCTGCTCTAATTTTTTTGCCTCATTCTCATTCTCTGGCTCATTCTGTCTTCCCCTGTGTCTAGCTTGTTCTTTCTCTGCAACCTGTCTCTCTACAACTGTCCCAATAAAACTGCTCCCTCTGCACTGTTCTCTCTAAGTCACCTTTCTTTCCTGTTTTCTCATGAGAGTTGGGCATATCCTATTCTGTCAAATCTTTCTCTGATTTGTCCCTCTTTCTGCCATTCAATTAGATATCACTTTCATACATGGGTGCTTCCTTCTACAATCTAACTTTACCTTCATTGTTTGGGATTAAAGGTGTGTAATAAAGGTGTGCCTGTATTCTAGCCAGAGGGATTAATGGTACACAATCTCAGGGTTCATAGTGTGATCAAATATCCTGTAACTGTAAGACCCGAAAGAAAAACGGGGGCACCCCAGCGCCCCACACCTTGGAAGGCGTCACCCCAACCACTCACGAGAAAGTCTTGATGCAACCACAAGAGGATTTTAATTCCAGAGTCTCTGGGGTTCACAGTCTTACCATGCATGGTAAAAGAGTGTGAGCAACGCGTGCAGAATCGGGGCAGCTTTTATAGGCTTATAACAGAACCCGCCTAACACAAGCCACCCCATAGCTTCTAAGCCATTCAGTTTAAATTATCCGAGCTCACGCTTTCTGAGAACCAATCACTTTCCTATAGAAGCTGGATAAACCAGTTAAGTCATTTCCGTTTACGTGGCTGCCATGCACAGGGTCATGTAGGCATTTCCTGTTACACATTTCCTATGGGGCCAGCGCATCCGCCGCCGCAGTGACCCTGCCGACCCAGCGGCGTCCGCCCTTGCCTCAGCTTCTCCGCAGGAGGCGAGGCGGGAAAGGATGCTAGGGACCTTCCCAGCCTGCAGCCCTCATCCTTTCATAACAAAAAAGCTGAGAGTTCTACAACTTGATCTTCAGGCAGCAGAAGTGAATGCCACACTAGTTGTAGCTTGAGTGTCTGAAACCTCAAAGCCTGCCCCCACAGTGATACACTTCCTCTAACAAGGCCACACCTACCTTAACAAGGCCACACCTACTCAACAAGGCCATATCTCCTAACAGTGCCACTCCCTATGGGCCCATTTTTATTCAAACCACCACACGCAGCTTATAACTATCTGTAACTCCAATGTTTTTTTCTAGCCTCCACAAGCACCAGGCATGGACAAAGTACACTTCCACACATGCAGGCAAAATGTAACAGGGCTTCAGATCTTTTTGTTTTGTTTCGTTTTTGTTTTTTTTTTGTTTTTTTTTGTTTTTTTTTGTTTTTTTTTTTTTTTTTTTTTTTTGAGACATGGTTTCTCTGTGTAGCCCTGGCTGTCCTGGAACTCATTCTGTAGACCAGGCTGGGCTTGAACTCAGAAATCTGCCTGCCTCTGCCTCCCAAGTGCTGGGATCAAAGGTGTGCGCCACCACCGCCCAGCTGGCTTCAGATCTTAATAAGCCCCAGACCTTAGCACAATTGACTCCATGATGGAAGTAGCACATAAGCTATACAACTCAGTATATAGACAATAGCTTCTGTGGAAACAAAAACAAAGTCCTAATCCATCTAAGTTCATAGTTCTAGGAAAGTCTTGAAAGTACTATCCATGCTTTTTGGCATCTTTTCTCTTCTGGCTAATGGTTCTTGTTACCTGAAGTCTGTCAACTCAGAACATGTTTTTGTGCTTAAAAGCTCATCCTGAGAAAGGCTCAGTGCTGCACTGGGATCCTGAACGCCCAGGGTAGTTGCCTATAGGCTAATAAAGACTTCTATGGCTCATACCTATGTTTGAATAGTCTTCTCTGGTAGATAACCCCCAACACAAAACATTCCACACATGAAGTGAATGTAAATAACTCTTAGAAAATAATAAAGTTGGGAGCAGGAGAGATGGCTCAGCGGTTAAGAGCACTGACTGCTCTTCCAGAGTTTGATTCCCAGTAACTACACGGTGGCTCACAATCATCTGTCATGGGATTTGATGCCCTCTTCTGGTGTGTCTGAAATAACTACAGTGTACTCATATACATAAAATAAATAAATAAATCTATAATAATAATAATAATAACGTCACAAAGAAGAAAAGGAAAGGATATTAGCAATAAGCCAGGGAAATGAGAAGGAAGTTGTAGAGGTGCTGGGATTGGCTTGCACAGATCAGAACAGATGGAAAAACAAAAGCTTTCTTTCAAGGAACATAGCATGTGTAAGTCTCTCATTTCAGTGAAGAAACTCAGGCTCCAAAAGACTCAGAGTTACAATGTTTTCCTTTTCTTTAGGACTCATGATTACCAAGTCTGTCATTCAAGAAACAGAGGCAGAACAATCAGAATTTACTGTTCAAGGCCAAGGCCAGGCTAGCTACAGCAGAGAGAGAGAGAGAGAGAGAGAGAGAGAGAGAGAGAGAGAGAGAGAGAATATTATCATATAAGTTCATCTCCTTACATATTGATTAGATTAGTGCTCTTTTGGCAATTATGGGCTCCTTATCGTGGAGTGTGGTCACCTATGTGCTTTTTCGGGTCTCTGCTCTTTAACGGTGTGTTGCTGTCCATACTGAGGCAGCAAGAAGGCTCTTTCCACTTGCCACCTGATGAACTTCCCCAAATCTAGAACAAGCTAATATGTAGGGATACTGTTTATAGGCACTGTGTGAAGATGTGTGTCTGCCCTTCCTTGCCTGTCTAAGGCATCTTCTGAATGGTTAAAATAAAAAGCCCAAGGCCTATATAGCAGAAGGCAGAACAGAAGGTGGGACATCCAGCAGCGAGAGGAGAGGAACTCTGGGAGAGTCGGTAGAGGGAGATTCGCCACGAAGATGCGGAAGTTGGTGGAATGAAACTGAGGAGTTGTTACCAGGCAGCAGAGCTTAGATGAGACTAAATAGGAAAATATAAGTGAAGAGCTGGTTGGAGAGCAAGCCTACGTGAAGGCCAAAAGCACTGTAAATAAATGTAAACCTCCGTGTGGTTATGCGGGAACTCGGGCAGGCATAGAAAGGCCCACAGCTACAACAATACGTTTCCATTCTTTATAAATTATGCAGCCTCTGGAACTCCGCTGTGGCCTTCAGAACAGGCAGACAGCCGCAGGGTCGGCAGACAGTGGAAGCAGCAGCAGCAAACACAGAGGCACTCTTCCAGTCCTCCCAACTCTTGTTACTTCTGCAGATGTTTTGCTTGTTTTTGCTTTAAGAGATAAAGGGTTACTTTATTTCAGTACCTGATCTGTGTAATCACCAAGGCCGCTATGAACAAACACTAGATGTCAACTCCATTTACTGCTTTTTGTCTCTAGACAAGTCCAAGGAGCCCTTCCTAGGCAAGAGGCCTCCTCTTCCTCCTCCCCCTCCTCCTCCTTCTACAAGGTCTTGTATAACCCTGAGTAGCCTTGAATTTACCATGTGACTTGCCTCATTTGTTTGTTTGCTTTGTTCAAGACAGGGTTTCTCTGTGTAGCCCTGGCTGTCCTGGAACTCCCTCGGTAGACCAGGCTGGCCTCAAACTCGTCATTTGTTAACCTGTGCACCCTGCTCCTTGTGCTGGGATTAAAGGAGGGTGTCCGGTCTCAATTTCTCAAGAGCTGAGATTACAGGCATGTGCCATCCTGCCCCTGCCCCACCCAGGAACAGGATTTCTATGTAACAATCAGCCATGTTAAACTTGTTTCCGTCTTTCTTCTCCGGAAGTGGAAACTTAGGGGTTCTTTGGAAGGTCAGTTGTGTCAGATGGTGTTTTGCTGTGGCAAACACAATGAAGGACGGGTTAGTTGGAGCAGACACTGGTGAAGGGATGCTCTGCTAAAGCAAGCATGTAAAAGGACGTGTGATAAGATTCTTGTTAATGACAAGCATACCTTGCGTAGTTGAGCTCCATTTGTTGGAACTCCGCAGAGAGAAACACACCAAAAAACCTTTTGGTGATGTGCTGCGGCTTCTCGCTGCTTCCGAGGATCAGGCTGATTGGCAGAATGATGTCAGTTGAGACAGACTCACAGGGAGTTTTGCTAAGTCAGACTCACGTGCTGAGGTAAGATACATGATGAGGTAAGATCTGGGGAGTGATGTTTGGAGGGAGTATAAATAGGACTTCGTGGACAGTGGTGGAGGTTGGGCTAGGCTTGCTTAGGGAGCTAGCTGTGCCGCACTGGCTGGCCCTCCTGCTGACTTGGGCCGATTTGGCTGAGGCCTGGCTGTCTTGGCTGGGTGGTGCCACCACTGATGATTCGCGTTTGCTATCCTGACTCTACTGAACTGGACTGCTAGTGTATCCATGAAGTGTTTCAGAGTGGATTGAGCTGCTTTCCCGACAACACAGATGGGATTTGCTCTAAAGAACCATTTCTAAACTGGTCCACTTCCCCCGGATTCTTTCTTTCCCACTGCCTCTGGTGAGTGGTGGGCTAGAAGAGAGGTTAACGCATTTAAGAACACTGATTAAAAGTAGGTTTTGAAAAATTGAAGTTACATTCTTCTTTTAAAAAAAAAAATCTCCTGGGCTGGAGAGATGACTCAGTGGTTAAGAGCACTGACTGCTCTTCTAGAGGTTCTGAGTTCAATTCCCAGCAACCACATGGTGGCTTACAACTATATCTATAACAGGACCTGATGCCCTCTTTTGGTATGTCTGAAGACAGCTACAGTGTACTCAAATAAATAAATAAATAAATAAATAAATAAATCTTAAAACAAAACAAAACAAAACATTCCTTAGTTCTTCTGATTGCAGGATTTCTTTCTTTTCAATGGGAAAGTTATCTAACCAGGCTCAAACAACTTTTAGATTAGAACTGCTAGTCTTCTAGTCCCCATATTGGAAGGATAGAATAAATTATATTAGCAGGGAAGCTCTGTTCCTGTCACACACAATGTGCTCACTTCAGAACATACATAAACTTGTCTTTTTTACCTTAAGAAAAGTTACACTAAACTTTCAGAAAGAAAAAAAAAGCATTTCATTTAAAGCACTACTTGATCTGTTTTCAGTCATCATTTTGATTACATATGAGTATAGTGCTGGTGGTAGATGTCCCAATATAGACCCCACAAACTATTATACATATTTTTTTTTTCTGCCCAAGAAAGACAGCAAAGTTCTATAAGCCTAGCACTTTTTCCTTTGTGACAGGATCTCCCTGTGTAGTTTAGGCTGGTCTTAAACTCATGATCTGTATTATAGTTTGCTTTCTATAGTGATAACATTTGGATCAAAACCAATTTGGTAAGGAAAGGGTTTATTTGGCTTACACATCCCTATCACAGCCCATCATGGAGGGAAGTCAGGGCAAGAACTCAAGACAGGAACCTGGAGGCAGGAACTGAGACAGAGGCCATGGAGGAACAATTCTTATTGACTTGCTCCCTGTGGCCTCCTGAGACTGCTTTTTTACACAATCCAGAACTACATGCCAGAGCCCCTCAGAGGGTAAAAGGGGCTACTACTCATGTAGAAGATGCCCTAAACTCATGCCCAAAGGTCAGTCTAATGAAGGCATTTTTTCAGTTGAGGTTCCCTCTAAGTCAGATGACCCTAGCTTGTGTGAAATTGATTAAAAACTCACTGGAACAATCCTGTCTCTGCCTTATCAGTGCCAGAATTATAGGTGTGTCTCATCAGGCTAAGATAAAAATTATATCTCTAATAATCTACTGAGCCAATTATGACAAGCTGTGGTGGTTTGAATAGCTATGATCCCCATAGACTCATGTGTTTGAATGGTTGGCCCATAGGGAGCGGCACTATTAGACGATATGGCCTTGTTGGCAGAAGTTTGTCATTGTGGGGGTGGCGTTGAGGTCTCCTATGCTCAAGCTCCACCTGGTATCGCTCAAAGTCCCCTTCTGCTGACTGTGGCTCAAGATGTAGAGCTCTTGGGTCCTCCAGCCCCATGTCTACCTGCATACTGCCATGCTTACCATCATAAGGATAGTAACTAAACTTCTGAAACTGTAAGCCAGTTCCAATGAAATGTGTTCCTTTACAACAGTTGCCTTGATCATGTTGTCTTCATAGCAATGAAACTCAAAGACATAAGCATTTATTGAAGTTTATAAGCTGTACATATAGGTGCCTATTGTAACTCTGAAAAGAGGGGCTATATATATTTTACACATGATGAGACAAGGTTTGAGAAGTTACTGCATGCCTAAAATAATTGCCTAGTGGTAGGTGATGCTGGAGTTCAAATGCTAGAGCATCATTACATGATCTCCTTGGTGACTTGTACTAGACTACATTTTCTTTCTTTCTTTTTTTTTTTTTTTTTTTTTTTTTTTTGATTTGGTTTTTTCGAGACAGGGTTTCTCTGTATAGCCCTGGCTGTCCTGGAACTCACTCTGTAGACCAGGCTGGCCTCGAACTCAGAAATCCGCCTGCCTCTGCCTCCCAGAGTGCTGGGATTACAGGTGTGCACCACCACCTCCTGGCTTTAGACTACATTTTCATAACACCTCTACAAACCTTGCTCAGCCAATTAACAGCTCTGTATTGCTTTATCACAGGAATGAGGAAAAAGACTCAAAGAGAAGGGACATTTCTGAGAGTTGGGTAGGCAAAATAAGTATTTGAAATAAGAATTTAATGCTCAGACCTGTTTCAGACACTCAAACACTGTTACTTTCTTAAGAATATTTTTTATTTATTGTATTTATGGTCATATACATGGCACAGTAGTCAATAGGCAGCCAGAGAACAGTTTCTGGGAGTCACCACTCTCCTCTGTTTACAATGTAGGTCCTGGGGATTGAAATCAGGTCATCAGGTTGGGTAGAAAGGCAGCTTTATCGCCTGAGCCATCTTGCCACTGACCCAAACTGTTACTTTACATAATTTGCCCTCTAATCTTCTTTAAATTACCTTTCCACACACATCTGGTGTTAAATAAAACTTCCTATGACGTTAAATCAGAATTAAAAGTACATGTAGGGCCTGTAAGATCTCTCACTATTGTAAAAGTGCCTAGTGCCAACCCTGACAGCTGGAACGCAGTACCCGAGAGATACAATGTGGAAAGGCAGAACCAACTCTTGCCAAGATATCCTCTTCCCTCCACACATGCAAGTGGCATGTATGCATCCACCCTTGCATACACACAAAATCAGTAAAAATATTTTTTAAAAAATGTACATATTAAGCCGGGCGGTGGTGGCGCACGCCTTTAATCCCAGCACTTGGGAGGCAGAGACAGGCGGATTTCTGAGTTCGAGGCCAGCCTGGACTACAGAGTGAGTTCCAGGCCAGCCAGGGCTACACAGAGAAACCCTGTCTTGAAAAACCAAAAAAAAAAAAAAAAATGTACATATTGCATAGACTAGTGGTTCATGGCTTTAGTTCCAGCACTCATGAGGCAGAAGCAGATAGACCTCCACATAGCAATTTTCAGACTAGCTGGGTTACACAGAGAAACCTTGTCTTGAAGAACCAAAAACCAAACGAAACGAAGACCAAAACCCAAACAAACAAACAATCAGCGATAGGGGTTTTGTGAGAGCATTTTCTACCATGCATTCTCGTTCCTGTTGTGATTATTTTTCTGTTTTGATGTCTTAGCTACTTTGGAATCATCATTTAAGTAGGGAGACAGGGCATCCCCACTGAGTTCCTCCATGGTCTGCCTTTCCACTGTGTTATGTTGTATTGCCTTTGGCTCTTCTCCATCCAGTGCACAGCTCTAGGCCCTGCCACACTTGAGAGTTTACATGGCTGGGGCCTAGAGAGATGGCTCACATGGGGAAGGACTTGCCGTGCAAGGGTGAGG
Organism: Apodemus agrarius; assembly: GCA_964023405.1. Classification (NCBI taxonomy): domain Eukaryota; kingdom Metazoa; phylum Chordata; class Mammalia; order Rodentia; family Muridae; genus Apodemus; species Apodemus agrarius. The sequence goes on along the minus strand of OZ030013.1, from coordinate 69,543,660 downwards.
ACCTGAGTTCAGTTGTGCAGCACCCTTGTAAAAAGCCAGACACAGTGTTGAGTACCTGCCATCTTAGTGCTGGAGAAGGGACACAGCAGGATCCCTGCACCTCACTGGCTGCCATTCCAGTGGAATTGATGGGCTTCACAGTCAGGGACAGACCTCATCTTAAAAAAAAAAAAAAAAAAAGGTTGTGTCAAGCATCATGATGCTTTTCATCCCAGCATTTAGGAGGCAGAAGCAGGTGGAGTTCTATGAATTTTGAGGCCAGTCTGGACTACATAGTGAGTTCAAGGACAGCCAGAGGTATATAGTGAGACCCTGTCTTGTAAAAACAAAAATGAATAAACAAAGAAAGGTGGAGAGTGATTGAAAGATATATCTGACTTTTACCTCTGGCCTTTACACACACACACACACACACACACACACACACACGTGCCTGCACACATGCATGCACTCACAAGTAAATCCAACAAAAATGGTTTTAAATACTAAAGGCTGCCTTTAAGCTGATGGCAGTCATGTTTGAAGCAGACAAGAGGTCACAGGCAGCCTAGATGCACTTCTGAAATCCAAGCCTCCAGATGAAAGCTTGGACACAGGAAGGAGGGAACCAACCTGCAACAACTTCTACTAGGAAAACACAACAATTTCACCTGCTGTATATGGGTCTGCCATGATAAATAATGATCGGAATAAAAACCCCAATTTAGAAATGACCTGTGCTGAGAATAACTTTTCTCTCTTGGCACTCTCAAAGGAGATCCTTTAGAGGTTTGCCATGGGCAGATGGGAGGAATGGACACTCTCTAAATAAGACAGCTGCACATTTAAGGGAGCCATATAAGACTCTTATGGCATGTGTGTGTAAGGGCATATGTGCCCCAGTGCACTTGTAGAGGTCAAAGCTTGTGTGTGACCTCTCCTCTCTCTTTATCTTGAGGATTCTAGGGATGGAACTCAGGTTGTCAGGCACCTTTACCTATGGGGTTGTAAAAGTAACTTTTATTCACCAGGAGCTATTGTCATCTAGGAGGCTTACTACTGAATAAGCTCACCCTTTCTAATTATTTTATTTGTTTGTTTGTTTTTGTTTTTTTGAGACAGGATTTCTCTGTGTAGCGCTGGCTGTCCTGGAACTTACTCTGTAGACCAGGCTAACCTCGAACTCAGAAATCCGCCTGCCTCTGCCTCCCAAGTGCTGGGATTAAAGGTTTTCTAGTTCTTTCTGAACTGTTTCAGCTCAACTGTTTTGGCTGAAATTCCTCTCCAAGATGACTGATTCAAATAGGCTTCTCTTGGCTTCTGACTGAAGTGCTCTGTTTGGCTTCCAGCTAGCAGTCTGTTCTAATTTTCTTGTTTCTTCTCATCCTCTGGCTTGTTCTGTCTTCACCTATGTCTGCAACCAGTCTCTGTTAAACTGTTCCAGTAATGACGCTCTGAACTTTCTCTCTCTGCCACTCTCTCTCCTGTCTGATCTCCCGAGAGTCGGGCACACCCTGTCTCTGACTCATTCTGTCAAATCTTTCTCTGATCTGTCATTTTGTCTGCCCCTCAATCAGAAGCCACTTTCAAATATCGCTTCTTCCGTCTATAAACTAACCTTACCGTCCTTGTTTGGGAGAAAAGGTGTGTACTAAGGCTGTGTATGCATTCCAGCCAAAAGGATTAAAGGTGTGTCACTCCAGCTAGATCACACAGACCTGGGAAGTCTTTGGATGTGCTCCCTTGCCAGAGCAGCCAGGTGGCTGAATTAAAGTTTGTTCATGTTGGGCCATCTTTCTGTACAACCCTTGCTCCCATTGGCCTAGTACTTATTATATAGACCATACTGGCCTCAAACTCAGAGATCTTCTCTCTCTGCCTCCAGAGTGCTGGGATTATAGGTCTTTGCTACCATGCTCAGTTGAATGCTAAGTCTTTTATCTGCTGTTTACTCAGTAGCGTTGGGGCAACCTTTTACAGTGTGTGACTGTGTGTCTCTGTATTATCAATCGTTATTTCTGTACCAACAACATCAACAAAAAAGACATATGGGCAGGATTCTGGTATTGTTATTTCTATGGCTCATCACAGAGTTTTTTTCCTTTTGTAAATATTCTTCTATCCTTACCTGCCTAATGGTAATCAAGAATTGTTCTGGTTTTGTCTCAGTGCTGATAGGTTGTAATAAAGAGCTGATGACCAATAGCTGTGACAAGAAGGAAGACGGTGGGACCTTTGGGCAGAGGAGTGATGCAGGGAGAAGCAAGCAGAAGCAGGGGATTCAAAACCAGACATGGAGGGGAACACACTGACCAGAGTGGAGACGAGAGTTCTAGAGCCAACCACATGTCAGGTTGTAGGTTAGGTAGGCAGGTTCAGTTAGATGAGCTAACTGGGACATTGCCCAAGGAAAGGCCTAAGCTTTAAACTTTATTAGTAGCTTCCGTGTTTTATTTATACTGCTGGCAGATCTGAGAATGTCCCAGAATACAGTCGTTCATGACTGTATTCACCAGCCTTGTAAACAACAAGCGTTGTTGCTGCAATTTCATCTGTCAGGTTCAAGAATGATCTGTGAGAAGGCAGGAATCCCAAATGGATTAATAGTAGTTAGTTTTCTTGGGGTCAGTAATATGGTTGTGACAGGAAGGGGCTTACATTTATTTTGGCTTACAGTTTAAGGGATTGGAGTTCTTGAAGACTGGAGAAGGACTCGTAGCAGAAGCAGGAAGAGGGTAGCTTTATCAAATGCTCAGTCAGAAAGCAGGGCAACAACAGGAAGCAAGTTCAGGCTGAGAAGCGTCCAGGCCTTTCCTCCACGACCCACTTCTCATAGGCATGAACCCAAGGCCCATGTGGGTCCAAGTGTTCAAACTTGAACCAAGTGTTCAAACTCACGATACCATGGGAGCATTCCTCATTCAACGGACAACATCCACCTAATCTGGAAGAAGGCTCCAAGTGCCAGCCAGTCCTTCTTTCCTTCTACTTCTTTGGTTCACTCCATGGGCAGCTTAGTTTTTTGCATGAAAACTACAGATTGTATTTAATCATCCCCCCCGACATGATAACATTCTAAATTTTAAAGGTTTACTGTTGTATGTGTGGTGTTTAAATGAATATCATAGTACACATATGGAGGTCAGAGGGCAACCTGTGGGTGTTGCTTGTCGTCTTCCACCATGACAGTCTCATGTTCTTGGGATCTTCAGCCTTAGTGGCAAGTGCAAGTGGCAAGTGATAGGTTCTTTCTCCAAGGCTGAAATAAGCCAGTTCAAGACAGATTAATATATATATATATATATATATATATATATATATATATATATACACACACACATACACACAGATTTATTGGGAAACTGCTCTCGGGTGGGGGAGTTCACTGGTCTTAGGGAACTCACTATAGGGAGGGAGTCAGGGAAGGGAAAGGGAAAGAGAGATAGCACACGGAAAGAGAGAAGGTAAAACAAGGAGAGAGACCAAAATGTCTGGATTATATAGGAAGGAGCCTCTTCCTTCCCTGGGGGCGGGGGAGGGCAGTCCAGCCCCTGTGTTGGAAAGGTCAGAGTTGGGGGTGGGATATGCCAGGTAGGGACTGAAGGATGCTGGGGGAACCTAGAAGGCCAGGTCTGCTTTTGGGATGTAAAATATCCACCTTGTCTGAGGTCTGAACCCCAACAGTGTGTACCTTTATACAGCAATCTCTCTAGTCTCATGATGATATCTTAAGTATAAACTATTCAGCCTTGTGTCTTTTTTTGTTAGTTTTTTTGTTTTTTTTTTGTTTTTTGTTTTTTTTTTTTTGAGACAGGGTTTCTCTGTGTAGTTCCGGCTGTCCTGGAACTCACTCTGTAGACCAGGCTGGCCTCGAGGCCTCGAACTCAGAAATCCGCCTGCCTCTGCCTCCCAAGTGCTGGGATTAAAGGCATGCGCCACCACTGCCGCCACCCGCTGTGTCTTTTTTTTTAATGCAGGATCAATGTGTTTAATTTTCAGTTCCTTTCTTCCTGTTTACAATTAATTATGCTTAATATGTTTTGTATTGTTACAGAGTAACACCATCTACCCAGATTTTAAATTACTAATTTGCTGAAACATACTTGGTAGACCATGATATTTACTCCCTCCACATTTTTTTTTGTTTTTTTGAGACAGGGTCTTGTATAGGCTAGTCTCAAACTTGATATGTAACTGTAGATAACCTCAAGTTCCTAAATCTACTGCTTCCACTTCCTCAGTGCTGAGGTCCCAGGCATAAATCACCATGCCTGGCTTTATTTTCCTTTTAAAAATGTACAGGTAAGGGCTGGAGAGATGGCTCAGTGGTTAAGAGCACCGACTGCTCTTCCAGAGGTCCTGAGTTCAATTCCCAGCAACCACATGGTGGCTCACAACCATCTGTAGTGGGATCTGATGCTCTCTTCTGGGGTGTGTCTGAAGAGAGCAATGGTGTACTCATATACATAAAATAAATAAACCTTAAAAAAAATTAAAGTCAACCAAGAATTATTTGATTTCTCTCTCTCTCTCTCTTGAAAAAAAAAAGTACAGGTAAGCCAGTTGTATCTGAGCTCTGGAGAGTATATGACAAGAGAAACAAGAGCTTAAGGCCAGGGTCATTGAGGCTATGTATTGGGTCAATGCTCTTGCTATCAGCCCTAATGATCAGGGTCTTAACCCTGGGACCCACGTGGTTGAAGGAGAGAACTGAGTCCACAGATTATATTCTGATCTCCATAGACCAAGGTACACATGTTCCTACACACAGTAAATAAGTAAGTACATAGATAAAGGTATTAATTTTGAAACAGTATTCAAGGCCAGCCTGGGCTATATAGTGATATTCGTTCTCATTTCCCAAAATAAAAGCATTAAAAAAAATCAAAGTGTGTAGTTAAAGGTTTTCAGTTCCATCAATGCTATCACTTCAATTGATTTTTAGAACATTTCAGTATTTTTATAAAATACCATATTTTCTTTGTTTTCCCACCTTTTTTTTTTTTTTTTTTTAATTGAGCCTCTCCTGGCCTGTATCCCTTCTGAGACACACACCTTCCCTCCCCAACATTGAGGGACAGCTAAACAACTTGATATCTCTATGGACAAGCCTATTTGGGACATTTTACATAAATGGAATTGTACAGTATGTAGTCTTTTGGGTCTACCTTATTTCATTTAAGATAATCTATTGAAGGGTTGTCTACACATTTATTGGAACTTTGTTCCTCTTTAAGGCTAAGTAATATTCAATCATTTGACTATACCAGGTTTTATCCATTCATCAGTTGGTGGACAATCTGTTGGCTTATAACTTTTTGAAATTATGAACAATACTGTTATGAACATTCAGATGCTTTTTCTTTAAGAAGTTAAAGATTTACTTATGTATTATGTAGGTCATATGTAGAGGTCAGAGGGCAGCTTTAGAGAGTTGGTTCGACTCTTCCATCACATGGGTTTGAGGGAATCTAATTTTGGTCACTGGACTCTGTGTCAAGTGCCTATATTTTCTGAGATATCTTTGCAGGCCTTTTATTTATTTATTTATTTATTTATTTATTTATTTATTTATTTGCTTTTGTCTTATGGATGGGAATGCTTTGCTGCATCTATGTGTACTATGTGCATCTACATTCACTGCATGCCTGGTGCCTCGAGAGGCCAGAGAGGGTGTTAGATACCCTGGAGCTGGAGTTACAGTCAGCTGTGAGGTGGGCACCGAATCCAAGTCTTTCTGTCTCTCTTTTTTAAAGATTTATTTTATTTGTATGTATATGAATACACTGTAGCTGTCTTCAGACACACCAGAAGAGGGCATCAGATCCTATTACAGATAGCTGTGAGTCACCATGTGGTTGCTGGGAATTGAACTCAGGACCTCCGGAAGAGCAGTCACTACTCCTAACTGCTGAGTCATCTCTCCAGCCCCCGAGTATCATTAGTTGCGTTTCTGTTGCTGTGATAAAACACTACAGGCAGAACTGACATTCAGAAGGAAGGGTTTACTGGAGATTATCATTCTGAGAACTTGCCGCTTAAACTGCAGTCATTAGCAGAGAGAGTAAACTGCAAGCAGGGCAAGATCTTTAGCTCTTGAAATGCACTCCCAATGACATGTTTCCTCCAGCAAGCCGACCCTTCCTAAGCTTCCCCAAACAGTGCCACCAAGTGTCAAATGTAAGAGTCTATGGGAGCCATTCTCCCCCAAACCAGAAAATAGGCCCTCTGCAAAAGCAGCGAGTACTCATAATTGATGAACCATGTCCATAGTCCCCTCTATGATTTTTGAGACATGACCTCATGAGGTCTCAGACTGGCCTTGAACTCCTGATCCTTCTGTTTCCCTCTCCCAAGTGCTAGGATCCCAGGTGTGTACAACTGTACTTGGATAATATTCAAATGCTTATTTGGTTAGTTGACACAGATTCTTACATAGTTCGGAATGGCCTAGAACTCAATTATATAACTAAGGAAGACCTTGAATTCCTGATTTTTCTACCTCTCAAATTCTGGGATAGGCATGTACCCTAAGCCCTGCTCAAAAGCTTCACATACTTCAGGCTGGCCTTGAATCTACAAGGTAGATGTAGATGACTTTGGCATCTTGATCTTCTTGCCTACACCTCCTAAGTTGGAGGATTACAAGCATGTGCCACTGCTCTGGTTTATACAGTACCAGTGTTTTTCTACCCACAGATTAGCCCTCAAATGTTTATTTTATTGCTATTATTATTTTAGATTCTTGTTATTTTGGATCTTTTACTTTTTCATGTTTGGTTTTTCTTTTTCTTTTATATCTTCCTCACACCTCTTCCCAGAAAAGGTTTCTTTGTGTAACTCTGGCTGTCCTGGAACTAGGCTGGCCTCAACACTCAGATTGCTGTCTGCCTTCTGAGTGCTGGGATTAAATGCTTGTGCCAGAATTCAAGGCCCGACTGAGCTCTATGGTGATACGCTGCCAGCTTAGACATCCAGACTGGGCTTTATGGTGGTATGCTGCCAGCTTAGACATCTTTTTTCTCTTTATGTAGCCCTGGCTGTTCAGGAACTCTCTATGTAGACAAGGCTGTCCTTGAACTCATAGATTTGCTTACCTCTGCTTTCCAAGTGCTGAGGTCAAAGACATGTTCCACCATATGTTGTTGTCAGGTATTCAGCAGAAAAGACTGCTTAGACAGAGGTTTAAGCCAATAGGAAGTCTTTATTATCTGGCTAGCATTGGGCGTTCAGGATCCCAGTGTAGCACTGAGCCTTTCTCAGGGTGAGCTTTTAAGCACAAAACCATGTTCTGGGTTGACAGACTTTTGTTAACAAGAACTGTTAGAAGCTAGAAGTGGAACTACAGAAGCCAAGAGGCAAGCTTAGTATATTTAGAGACTTTCTCAGAACTATAAAATTTGATAGATCAGGTCTTTGTTTTTGTTTTGACTGGTGGTGCAGTCTACATGCTGAGTTTTATACCTGAATGGCACTTCCATTATGGAATCAGTTGTGCTGACGTCTGGGGCTCTGTTAGAAAATGGTTATTTTAGGGGCTGGAGAGATGGCTTAGTGGTTAAGAGCACTGACTGTTCTTCCAGAGGTCCTGAGTTCAATTCCCAGCACCCACATGGTGGCTCACAACCATCCGTAATGGGATCTGATGCCCCCTTCTGGTGTGTCTAAAGACAGTTACAGTGTAATCATTGTATATAAAATAAATAAATAAAATCGTTAAAAAAAAAAGAAAATGGTTATTTTAAAATGAACTTTCAAACGAAACTGAATGTAATTTGTGTTTAAATTATCAGATTCTAACGTCCTCCTAATATAGAATGATGTCCCCTTGGCATGACTTAATCCTTGCACTTTCAAACTCTGAGCAATTGTAAGTGCTTATGCAAGACCTGCGTAATAAGGCCTATTACTGTTTATCAAATTGGTGGCAAGAAATTCATAATCTCCTCCCCTTGTAGATGTATAGGCAGTTAACAGTTGGTTGGGGGAAGGGCTCATGAAACCCTGCCTCTTCCCAAGAATATACAGGCAGTTAACAGCTGGTGGGGGAGGGGTTTCTAGGCCCATGGCTTCTTAGAATAAGTAAGTAGTTAATGCTTGCTGGGTGGAGAGGCTCCAGAGGTGCTGCCTTTCCAGGTGATGGAAAATATTCTAACAGCTTCTGGGAAGATTTTTCTTCAATGTAAATTGCCTATGTTCTTGTAAGTAGTCATAATTAAACCCATCATTTACAAAGTTTTACTTGTGTGGAGTCATTTCTTGGGTTTGACACTGGTACCCTACCTGGGGTGAATGGATATTTTTTCCTCTCCCTAGGAGAAGTCCATATCACATGTGGTTCAAAGTTCTTATAACTGGCTGGGTGTGATAGTACCAGCCTTTAAGTTCTGCGCTCAGCAGGCTTAGATAGGAGAATCTCTGGGAGTTCCAGGGTAGCTTGGTCTACATATTCAGGCCAGTCAGGCTACATAGTGAAAGATTTTCTTAAACAAAATGAAGCCGGGTGGTGGTGCACGCTTGTAATCCCAGCACTCTGGGAGGCAGAGGCAGGCAGATTTCTGAGTTCGAGACCAGCCTGGTCTACAGAGTTCCAGGACAGCCAGGGCTACACAGAGAAACCCTGTCTTGAAAAAACCAAATCCAAAAAACCAAACCAACCAACCAACCAAAACCTCAAAATGAAACAGGACTCTAATTGTTTTATGGACAAAAGAAAATGATGAACAAATAATTATGTCTAATCTTCCACATATATTTTAAAGTTTTACCAGTGTGTATGTGTGTACATGTTGGTAATCTTTGAACTTATGAGGTATAGGCAAGATCAAGAGTCCAAAGTCATCTGTGATGGTTTGTTTATGCTTGGCCCAGGGAGTTGCACTATTTAGAGGTGTGGCCTTGCTGGAGTAGGTGTGTCACTGTGAGCATGAGCTTTAAGACTCTAGTGTAGCTACCTGGAAGTCAATTTTCTCCTAGCAGTCTTCAATTGAGGTTGTAGGACAGCCGGGCCGGGGTGGCGCACGCCCGTAATCCCAGCACTCTGGGAGGCAGAGGCAGGCAGATTTCTGAGTTCGAGGCTAGCCTGGTCTACAGAGTGAGTTCCAGGACAGCCAGGGCTACATAGAGAAACTCTGTCTCGAAAAACAAACAAACAAACAAACAAACAAACAAACAAACAAACAGTTGCCTTAGGTCTGGAGAGATGGCTCAGTGATTAAGATCACTGCTTTTCCAGAGGTCCTGAGTTGAATTTTCAGCAACCACATTGTGGCTCACAACCATCTGTAATGGAATCTGATGTCCTCTTCTGGTGTGTCTCAAGACAGCTACAGTGTACTTACAATAAATAAATAAATAAATAAATAAATAAATAAATAAATGTTAAAAAAAAAAAAGAGTTGCCTTGGTCATGGTGTCTATTCACAGCAGTAAAACCCTAACTAAGAAAGACATCATCCTCAGCTACAATGTATGTTCCACGTTCCAGGCCAGCCTGGAGTATATGATTAATTTAGCAGTGCTTTGTGACACATGCTTATCCCAGGCTTTTGGAGGTAGAGGCAGAAGAACCAAGAAGTCAAGGTCCTCCTTAGCTACATATTTGAGTTCTAGGCCGTCCTAGATTGGATGAATCTGTTTTGACTAATTAAATAAATACTTGAATAATTTCCAGGAAAGGTGATGCACACTTGTCTTCTACCATGTGGGTTCCAGAGATTGAACTCAGGTCACCAGAGAATTATGAAGTATAAGATAGCAGTAACATCGGGAATTGGTAGCAGTATAAAGCTGCTCCCATGTAAACAGCTTGTGGCAAACCAATCAATGCTTACCACCTAAAACCACTTCTAACAATAAGTTTAGTGACTTAAGACAGGACTCTAATATCTTCATTAGACCCTTCCTTCAAGGCTCAGGGATGTATTTAGTCGGACAGATTGTAAGAGCCTGAGATAGGAATGATTCCAAAGGAACACCAGGACTGACCTTTCAGAGAGGCTGACACAGAACTCATAGGACCTGATGGGGTTCAAATCTCAAAGGGGGAAGTGGACATAGGGCTCCACTCCTAATCAAGAAGCTATTTGCAACTAGTATCTTCTGGCAAACGGAAAGTCAAGTCTTTCCAATGGAGTGTCATAATCAACCACTCTGGTTTGAGGGTAGGCCAGGTGCCCAGGAGTATTGGTGAACACAAACCAACTCCATGCTTTTCTTGGTGCCCCCCTCCCCCCCTCCGTCTTGGTATTTGGCTTTTGAAGACAGGGTTTCTCTGTGTAACAGTACTGGCTGTCCACGCTGGCCTTGAGCTTGGAGATCTGTCTCTGCCCCCCAGTGCTGAGATCAAAGGGGTGTGCCACCACTGCCTGGCACATTTTGGCTTTTTTTTTTTTTTTTTTTTTGGTCTTACCCAGTTTCCTATTTGATTCTTTTTTGTCTTCTTTTGAGAGGAAGAACAGGAAGTTGGGGTAGGAAGGTTAGGAGGAGGGTTCGAGAAACTGGGGGAGGGGAAAACATGATGAAAATATATTGCATGAAAAAATGTTAAAGAGTATATGGCCCTAGATTCTTATACATAATACTTCTATGTTGTCAGCGAATTTTATCACTTCACATTTATTAAGATGTTCCTGTTGTGATAGTGACCTCAAACATGTCCACATCAAATGGTATTGTGAAATTTGAAATTTCAGAATGTTTTAGTGTATTGAAAACAAAAATAACTTTCTTACAAAAGGTTTCTGAAAAATACTCTCTGAAAAGCTGATTCATACGTGTTGTAATTTTTTCCTACAAATGGTAAAGGAGAGCAGTGTATGTATGGAATTTAAACGTGGGTGAAAGCACTTTATTAAAAATGAATGTTTCTACCAGGTTATCCTTTGTAAATGGTATCCACTGCAGTCTACTTATTAGTGTGAGACCTTAATAATTCACTTCATTAGAAATTTCATGTTCATTATCATCCTCAAGAGCTTTAAAATGTAACATCATATGACTCATTAATAGGCGGTACTGTCAATTCGGAAACTCAGAGGTCCAATTTAATCCATCCATTTGGCAGGGGATGGAACCAACATCAGTTGTAATCCCGCTAACCACCACCAGGGCGAGGCGCATTTCTTAGGTTACAGGAGTCCTGGAAATCCGGTACCAAGGCTTCTGCCAAAGACGTGGGTGTAGACAAGAAACAAAAGACCCTCGTGCCGCCCTCCAGCGGCTCCGCTAAGAATGCTCCCCGTGGGACTCCCGTGCGAGGGACACTGCCCACGAGGCCAAGACTGAAGCGACGGGCACGCGATGGCCCGAGGCTCTGTCAACATGGAGGACAGGCGCCGGGCAGGCCCGGGAGCGCGTGCTCGGCCAGGCACCGACGACCGAGCCCAGACAGCCCAGGTCTCAGGGGCGCGAGCCCGCTAAGGGAGCCCGCGGCTCCATCTTGCCCAGCAGTAGTCTGGGGTCACTACCGTCATGTGGCCCCGCCGCAATCTCGGCGCGCAAGCTCTTAGCGGCCGAGGGCAAGCAAGGCCTATGGTAGAGCGCGATCGGGCCCGTTCCGGGCCAAGTTTCTTGTCCTCACGGGTTCGGTTCTGATGGGCCCCAAGTTCTCCCAACAGATCCCACAAAATGGAGGCCCACGTCTCCTCCCGCCGCAGCCATGGCGGAGGTGGGACAGCCTTCCAACGGGCTAGGCAAGGTGGAAGCGCCTGCACCGCCGCCAGCGCACCAGTCCCCTTGCGGCCGCGCTCGCGGCCGGGTTCGCCCCCTTGGTCCGCCGCAGGCGCTACCGGGCTCGCCAGTCGCCGGGGTCTCGGGGGCCTGGACAGGGAGGACGCCGGGACATCGAGGCCGCGTCTCTCTTCGAGCAGAGTCGCTGGGGGCCGCGGCGACCGTCTGGAGGCCGAAGCCCAGTGTCCCGATCCTGGGCCCACGGGAAGCCTCGTCGAAGACCGCCCACCCCCCAGGGCCGAAGCACGAGCCGTACTGTGGGCAGCGCCACTCTGGGCTCCTGACCCCGGCGGACCCCGCGAGTGGGGGCGGGGCGGGGCGGGGGCACGGAGGGAGGGAGGGCCGGTCCAGCCGGAGGCTCGCGGCTGGGGGGGAGGGCCGGCAGGCCTGAGGGCGTGGCCCAGGTCTGACGGACAGCCGCAGTGACTACCTCACGGAGGAAGGTCCTGAAAGATGGCCGACTGGGCCAATGGAATTTGCTCGAGGCATTCGGGGCGGCCCTCGCTAGTAGCCAATGAGCGCGCGGAGGGCGGGGCCTCCCCGGGCTCCGCCGCGCCGCCGCCTCCTCTGCCTCCTCCTCACCAGCGCTAAAGCCGGGACTGGACCGAGCGGAGTTGTGCGTGTCGCCGAAGGGGGGTGGGCCGGGGGAGGGGAGGTTCGTTCCGCGGAGCTGCAGCCAGAACCGGGTGAGGCTTCTCCCCGCCGTCTTTCCTGTCGAGGGCCGCGGAGAGTGGGGGTGGCTGGGAGCAGCGCAGCCTCGGGAGGAGGAGGCGGAGGCGGGGGCGATTGGGGAGGCGGAGATGGGTGAGGGCAGCGTCGGGAGCCTCCCACCGAGCCGGGCTTAGCAGCCCGCGGCGGCCGGCGTCGCCGCTGCTGCGTCGGGGCCTCAGGGTGCGCTTGGGGCCGCGCTGATGTCCAGGGCGGCTTCGCGTGCGGCCCGAGGGGTGAGGGAGCGCGGGCGCGGCCGGACGGGCTGGGTGAGGCGGCCGCCGGGGCGGGGGGCGCGGGGCCCTCGGGGTGCGGGCGGTGGCGGCCGGAGGTCGCGGGGTGTTTTCCTTTCTGTGCTGCGGGCGGGCCGGGGAGGGGCCCTTTGGCCCTCCCGCTTGGGGGCCGCACTCCCACCCTGCCTGCCCGACCGAGACCCCAAGTTTTCGATGGCAAGGGACGCCTTTTGAGTCTTTCGTGGTCCTCTTCGTCGCTGGTCTCCTCCCCGGCGCTGTGCTGCGCGGCTCTTGCTCCTCACGTATTGTTTGGCTGGGTCTCTAATGGCGGACGGGGAGGCAGCGCTGCCGGTCTCGGACTGCAGGGGGGGCAAACCTCGGGCCCAGGGCAAATGCTTGGGGGCAAATATGGGCAATATTAGCCCATCGTTGACATAAACTGTTTTTTACTAGTAAATCGGTGCTGAGTTTGAGTGGAATGACGGTGGTGGTAAGATTTGCGAGGGAGTGCAATTCTCTTGCTGGCGTCGGGGCAATGTTTGCCCTTCCCCCTCCCTACCCCGTAGCAGGCTTGATGCCCTCAGGTCCCTTTCCCTGCAGTTGTTGACTTACACATAGGTTTTGGCCCCAAATAAAATATTTCACTCCACTTGGGTAGGAGTGGGCTGTTTTGCGTGGGCTTTGGGGTAATAATAGAAGGGCCGAACCTCCTTGACCTCTTAGTCCCTTCTCTGCCTCCTCCTGGTGAAGTCTGGTGCTCCTACCAGATTGGATGTTCATCCATCTCTCTCTCTTTTTCTCTTTTTTTCCCAGGACCAGAAATTTTGTTCAACCCTATCTGGTGCATCTTTGGCAGAAAGTGAGGAAAACACCATTGTGAGTCCTTTGCTTCTAATTTGTTGCTTATTACAGAGGACATCGTTGGATTATAGGGGTTCAGCTATAGGACTTGGCACTCCTGGCTGTTCTTCAGGGGAGAAGCCTTCTCGGGGGTGGCATCTGCTCTTGGTCAGAAGCTCGAGTGATGCCTGGTGAGGCAGCTGGGAGTGGGCGCTGCTGTTTCCACCGCTGCAGACATAGCTTCTGCTGCTGCAATACCAACCTCAGCAACCAGACGACGGGCTTCTGCAGCTGCTCACGTTACCGGTGGGGAGGAGGGGTGTTGTGAAGGAGGGCATATTTCTGGTGCCCTCTAGAGTTACGGAGTGGGAATTAATGTTATTTGGTTTGAAGTGCACGCCACCATTTTTGACATTTTTCTTGTCATAATTGTTAATGGACCTCAGGTATTGGACAACTAGGGAGAGCTGCTCAACCTTTCATGTCTCATTTGAATGACAGAATTTGACCATTAAGGTGGAGGTGTCTCTAGATCTTTCATGTTTCATCTTTGCATCTGTTGTTTCATTTCACCAAATAGATGCTGCTCAGATCTGTGTGTCCTCTACTTAGTCTCTCATCTCTGGTGGTGACCAATCTGTAATGCTTTTTATAAATTTCTAAAAATTTTTATAGTGTGTGAGTGCATGATGTATTTGTGTTGATGCACATGCTACAGCACCAGTGGCATGTAGTGTAGGTCAGGACAACTTCTGGAGTTGGTTCTACCCTTCACTGTTTAATCGGTTCTGTGGGTCCAACTTAGGTTGTTAGGCTCATGTAGCAGGCGCCTCTATCCACTCAGCCATCTTGTCAGCCCTGTCACTTATTTTGAAGTGGCCTCTAATGTATCCCAGGTTGACCTTGAACTTTTGTTGCATAGCCTAGAATGACTGAATTTGTGATCCCTCTGTCTCAACTTCCTAAGTACTAGAATTAAACTTGTGCCCCTGGTTAGATTTATGTGGTGCTGGGAATCGGACCCAGCTTCCTGTACGGTAGTAAGCACTTTACCAACTGTGCTACATTTCTAGTCCCAAATATTACTCTTGAGCCGAGTACTGCTCCTGTTGTTACTTGTTTTTTTTTTTTTTCCTAAAGATTTATTTATTTATTTCATGTATGTGAGTACACTGTCACTGTCTGCAGACACACCAGAAGTGGGCGTCAGATCCCATTACAGATGGTTGTGAGCCACGATGGGGTTGCTGGGAATTGAACTCAGGACCTCTGGAATAGCAGTCAGTGTTCTTAACCGCTGAGCTATCTCTCCAGCCCCTGTTGTTATTTGTATACTTTCAAAGGTGTGTTATAAATATAGATGCTTATGTTTTCTTTATATATATTTATTTATTTTAAAGACTTATTTATTTAATGAACATGAGTGCACTGTAGCTGTACAGATGGTTGTGAGCCATCATGTGTGCTGAGAATTGAACTTAGAACCTCTGCTCGCTCTGGCCCCTGGGTATGTTTTTAATGTGTATGATTGGTTTACCTGTATGTGTGACATACATGTACTTGGTGGCCAAGGATGTCAGAAAAGGGTATTGGATGTTGTGAGTCACTGTGTGGGTATTAAAACCTAACCTTGTAAAAGCAAGTACTTTTTAACTGCTGAACCATCTCTCCAACCCAGTGTTAATACTTAAATTCTTATTAAGTAAACTAATCCACAGGAGAACTTGGTAGTATAGCTAATATTTTTCACTTCTGAATACTGCTTTTATTCTGAATTTGCAGAGGAGGAAATAGGCAAGGAAAGATACTGGGAATATTTAGTAAAGCAGGTTCTGAGCATAAGCAGTGTGCTGACAGTTCAGCATCAGCGACTGTACTGTACTTTATGATTTTCATGTCATAGATCTCAAGTTTCAAACTGAGTCAAAATAACCTTTTCTTTTTTTTTCTTTTCTTTTTGGTTTTTTGGATTTGGTTTTTTTGAGACAGGGTTTCTCTGTATAGCTCTGGCTGTCTTGGAACTCACTCTGTAGACCAGGCTGGCCTTAACTCAGAAATCTGTTTGCCTCTGCCTCCTAGAGTGCTGGGATTACAGGCGTGTGCCACCACACCGCTTGGCTAAACCTTTTCTTGCTTGGAAGCAGAAACATAAAAAGTGCTTGAATTCTGTCCAGTTCTTTCTTTTAAAAAAATAAAAAATACCAGGTGGTGGTGGTGCACATCTTTAATCCTAGCACTCAGGAGGCAGAGGCAAATCTGAGTTTTAGGCCAGCCTGGTGTATACAGTGAGTTCCAGGATAGCCTGGGCTACATAGAGGAACACTGTCTGAGGGGCCGGGAAATAGTTAACAATTGCTATTTGTTTGTTTGTTTGTTTATTTAAGACTAGGATTATGGTCCAGGCTGGCCTTGAATTCACTGTGTAGCACATGATGTCTTTGGCCATTCCTTTCGCCTTTTCTAGTTTGTGGGTTTACAGGATTGTGCCACCATGACATGATTGATTTAGATTTTTTTTTCTCTTTGAGACAGGGTTTCTCTGTGTAGACCTGGCTGTCCTGGAACTCACTCTGTAGACCAGGCTCTGTAGACTCAGAAATCCACCTGCCTCTGCCTCCCAAGTGCTGGGATCAAAGGTTTGTACCACCACTGCCCAGCGATTTAGATTTTTTTACTACCTTATTTCAGCACCAATAGAGGATGTTTGTATCAGTATAGTTTTTTTCAGTATATGTCTAGATTAGTCTGAAAATTTGAAGGAACTTTATTGGAGATGAGGTTTTACCATATAGTTCTGGAACTTACTTTGTAGACCAAGGTAACCCCAAACTCAGAGAGATATACTTGCCTCAGCCTTCCAAGTACTGGGATTGCAGGTATCCATGCCTAGCTTGAGTCTGAAGTTCTTTTAGGGATTAAGTCATTCGAATACTACATTTCAGGACCTTTCACATGGATGTTGTTTGTATTGTCATGAATGATTATTTTATCTTTCCCCTTCCCCTTTTTCTTATATTTTTGATTGTGAGCCTAGCCTTTAATAGGTGAGTCATCTCTTCAGTCCTCCTCCCCTTTTTTGTAGTTGTGGTTTTTGCTTGTTTTTTTTTTTTTTTGGTTTTTCGAGACAGGGTTTCTCTGTGTAGTCCTGGCTGTCCTGGAACTCACTCTGTAGACCAGGCTGGCCTTGAACTCAGAAATCCACCTGCCTCTGCCTCCCAAGTGCTGGGATTACAGGCGTGCGCCACCACGCCCGGCTCATGGTATAGTTTTAATTTTGTCTCTTTATGCTTTGATGTCTGTCCCCATTTTACTGATAACATCAACATGTAGTTTGTTAAATGGCACTTAGAAATTTTTTTTTTAAGATTTATTTATTGTTATATGTAAGTTCACTATACTTGTCTTCAGACACTCCAGAAGAGGAAGTCAGATCTCATTACAGATGGTTGTAAGCTACCATGTGGTTGCTGGTATTTGAACTCAGGACCTTCGGAAGAACAGTCAGTGCTTTTAACCGCTGAGCCTTCTCTCCAGACCCTGCATTTAGAAATCTTAATATTCACTTTTGTGTGTCTAAGGAAAGCTCAAACTAATTTCTTATTCTGCTGGAATTATATGTGTGATCCACCACAGTGGTATCTTGATACCTTAAGAGAGACAGAGACAGAAACAGACTGTCTTTCTGGAACATATCTAGAAAATAGATTGCCTGGAGACTCCATGCTTACTGAATTTTTATTTGAATTTTACTCGATTGATTTTCTTCTATTACTCTTTTTTTGGGGGGGGGGGGGAGACAGGGTTTCTCTGTGTAGCCCTGGCTGTCCTGGAACTCACTCCGTAGACCAGGTCGGCCTCGAACTCAGAAATCACACTGCCCAGTGTGATTTTCTTCTATTACTAGCAGTATACAAGGATTTTAGATTGAACATACTCAAATCTAAAAGCTGTGCTGATCTCAATACATGTAACTCATAAAGTTGTCAGTGAGAAAAAAATTGCTGTTGGATAAATGCATAAGTTTGAAGTATGAAGTTCAGAGCAACATTTACAGTGTATTTTGTATACAATCTAGACAGTTTTGTTGTACCTGATTGGATATTTTAGTTTTAAAATAATTGACTTCTCTTAAAAAATTGAAATAGTGCCGGGCTGTGGTGGCGCAAGCCTTTAATCCCAGCACTTGGGAGGCAGAGGCAGGCGGATTTCTGAGTTCGAGGCCAGCCTGGTCTTCAGAGTGAGCTCCAGGACAGCCAGGGCTAAACAGAGAAACCCTGTCTCGGGAAAAAAAAAAATTGAAATAGCAAGTACATCTTCATTGGTGCCTGTGCTTAATTCATGGTAAAAAGACAATTGGTCATCCTTTTTTTTTTTTTTTTCCAAAAGATTTATTTATTATATGTAAGCACACTGTAGCTGTCTTCAGACACTTTTTCTTCTCTCTCTGGCTTTGCTTGCTCCAGCCCTGCTCTCTCCAGCCCAAAGATTTATTTATTTATTTATTATATGTAAGTACACTGTAGCTGTCTTTAGACATCCCAGAAGAGGGCGTCAGATCTCATTACAGATAGTTGTGAGCCACCATGTGGATGCTGGGATTTGTACTCAGAACCTTCAGAAGAGCAGTCAGTGCTCTTAATCCCTGAGCCATCTTTCTAGCCCCTGTCTATAACTCTTGCTTCTAGAGGATCTGGCATCCTCACATAGACAAAACACCACTGAACCTAAAAGTAAATAAATCATTTAAAAAAAAAATATCAGTTTAAAAATGAAGTTAAAATACTTTTTTGTTCACCATTAAAAATCCATTTTTTTTTTTCGAGACAGGGTTTCTCTGTGTAGTCCTGGCTGTCCTGGAACTCACTCTGTAGACCAGGCTGGCCTCGAACTCAGAAATCCGCCTGCCTCTGCCTCCCAAGTGCTGGGATTACAGGCGTGTGCCACCACGCCCGGCTTAAAAATCCATTTTAGTGTTAGAAAATTGATTAGGTATCACAAATACTTGATCACATGGTGTGATTTTGTGGTTTGTTTGTTATTTTATTATTATTTTTTAAGACGCAGTGTTCTTCTCTTGCTATGATTAAAACACAGATCAAAAAACAACTTAGAGGAGAAAAGGATTTATTTATTTTACACTTCTAGGTCACAGTTTATCATTGAAGGAAGTTAGGGCAGGAACTTAAGCAGGAACCAAGAAGGAATGTTGCTTGCTGGATTGTCTTTCTCCTCTCCCTCCCTCTTTTCCTCTCTCCTCCTCCTCCTCTTCTTCTTCTTTTTGGCAGAATTTCAATATATAGCTTTTCTGGCTTGGAATTCCAATGTAAACCAGATTGCACTCAAACTCAGAGATCTGCCTGCCTCTGCTTTTGGTTCCAGAAAGGCTATGCAGTTACGCCCTATTCAACTAGTTTTATATAGCCTAGCCCCCCTGCTCAGAGATGGTGTTGCCTAGAGTAGGCTGGGCCTTCCCACATCAAACAAAAGTCAAGACAATTCCTCACAGACATGGCACAGCACAATCTGATCTGGGAAGCTCTTCACTTGATACTTAGATGATTCAGGCTGTGTCACATCGACAACTGAAACTAAAAAACTAGGATACTCAATTAGGATACTCCATTTCTTGTCCACTTGACACATAAACATATCACTTGAAGCCATAGATTGCCTTTCCACTCTTGTTTCTTTTCTTTTTCTTTTTTCTTTCTTTCTTTTTTTTTTCCCGAGACAGGGTTTCTCTGTATAGCCCTGGCTGTCCTGGGACTCACTCTGTAGACCAGGCTGGCCTCGAACTCAGAAATCCGCCTGCCTCTGCCTCCCAGAGTACTTGGATTACAGGTGTGCGCCGCCACCGCCTGGCTCCAGTCTTGTTTCTAAGATCTTGTTAATATCATAAAATGTCCAACTTTCAAAGTCACACAGCCTTTAACATTTTTCAATACTTGAAAAGTTTAATCTCTTTAAAAGTCCAAAGTCTCTTAACTGTGAGCTTTATAAAATTAAAAACCAGTAATATTCATTCTTATTCTCAGTGGAAAGCACTAAGCATATTTATACTCAGATCAAAGCAAACCCAAAATCCAACAGGATAAATCCAAATTCTGAAGTTCAGTGTTTGGCATCTAAGACCTGGACCTATCCACCTTCTGGGTTCCAAAGGGCTTAGCTTACCTTTTACCTGTGTCATCCACAGCACATAAAACATGTCTTTTAGTGTCAGGCCAGCTCTACGGCATGGATCTCTCACATCCTGATTCTCCACTGCAGCTGTGACTGCACTTTCATCAATGGCTTCTCCTGGCCCCTCTTTATTGACTCTGCCTCTGCCACATGGTGCCAGACCTCAGCCACTTTCCATGAACCTTTCAATCCTACGTTTTATGCCTTCAGAACCAGTCCAAGGTGGACTGATTATTAAGAGTTGGGTAGTTTTGACTTCCAGTTGGATAATGCAGCCTTAGTGTCTTTATTGGATCCACTCCCCAACTCCTTCTGTATGCTGACACTGAAGAAATAACTTTCTGAGGCATCGCCTTAGTGATACTGACCTCTTACTTACCACTAATGATTATTCAGTCCTAGCTGATCAGGAACCACAGAATGAGAATTCAAAATACAGCACAATTCTGTTAAGAGTTTCTTCCCTCTGAAACTTCAGACAAGACAAAAGTTTCAGCATTTTTATCGTCTAAGCTCCATTATAGCCTATTTATTAAGCACTGGTTTGCAATGGCTTTCCAACTCAAAGTTTGAAAATTCTCCATAATTTTCTAGCTAAATAATGCAAAAGCATACAAAGCTTCATGGTCAAGCTCATTGTGGCTGCAGCCTCACTCCTAGTACCAGATTCGCTTCTATTTTGCCTTTTTGTTGTTGCTGCTGCTGTGTTAAAAATACTTTTACTAAGAGCAGTTTTGAAGAAGAAAGGATTCGTTTGGCTTATACTTTTAAGGGTACATCCAATCGTTGAGGGACGTTGGGTCACAAACTGGAAGCAGAAACCATGGAAGAACACTCTTCCTTTGCTCAATTTCTGGCTAGCTCACATGTTTGTTGTTTATCTAGTTTTCTTTTGTTTTTTCAAGGCAGGGTTTCTTTGTGTGGCTTTGGCTGTCATTTAACTCACTATGCTTTGAACTTAGAGATTTACCTGCCTCTGCTTCCAGAGTGCTAGGATTAAAGCCGTGTACCACCACTGTCCAGCTATCTAGTTTTCTTACACAGCCCAGGCTCACCTGCCCCAGAGATGATGTGTTGCTGCCCATGTTGGGCTCGTCTCTCCTGTATCATTCCTCAGTCAGGACAAGACATAGTAGCACAGACCAAATTGATTTAAACAGTTACTCAGCTGTAACTCTCCCTTTGATTACTCTAGACTATGTCACATTGGCAGCTGAGACTGACTAGGAGACAGGGTATCTGTATGTCCATATTGGCCTCAGCCTCCTTCCTAAGTATTGTGATTGAAGGAGTTTGTTAGCTTGCTCGACTAGGATTTTCCTATTTTAAGTTCCTAACAGTCCATTGAAAATTAGAAGAAATGAATTCTATTCTTGGCTATGAATAAACCTTTCTTCATGGCTATAATTGTGTGTGTGCACGTTGTGTTAAATTTATTTACATGTACATTTGGTTGTATACGTGTGTGTGTGTGTGTGTGTGTGTGTGTGTGTGTGTGTGTAGACGCCAAGGGTTGATGTTGGGTGTCTTCCCAGTTGTTATTTGTCATAGTTTTTGAGGCAGTTTTTCTTTTCACTGTTTTTTGGGGTAGATGGTGCACACCTTTAAAACTCAGAGGCAGAGGCAGGTAGGTCTCTGTAGTAAGTTCAATGCTATCTTACTGCACATGAGTTTCAGGCTAGCTGAGGATGCATAGTGAGACCCTATATTAAAACAAATAAATTAAAAAAAAAGTAGCTTGGGGTGGAGAGATGACTCAGTGGTTAAGGACTGTTCTTGTTCTTTCAGAGGACCATGCATAGTATAATGTAAAAGTATTAATTGAGCCTTTTTATCTTTGTCAGTATGATAAGATAGAGGTTCTTTAGAATCTAAATTTGTATTTACTTAATACAAGTAGTTCTTTTATTCTTAGTAGCTTTTTAAAGTTTTAAAAAATTACTGTTTATTTTATGTGTATGGGCATTTTGTCTGCATGTTTGTGTACTTTATGTCTTGGTGCCCATGGAGGCCAGGAGAGGCTGTCTGATTCTCTGTAGCTGGAGAGTTACAGATGTGTGTGTTACCCTTGTGGGTGCTGGTAATAGAATCTGGAAGAGCAGCCCAGTGTTCACAACTGCTGGGCCCCTTGGTGCCTATTTTCAACTGTTTATGTTCAATTTTAACCAAAAAGTACTGTTTTCAGTTAAAGTAGTAGTTGGTCCCTATTTCCTGACATATTGCTCCTGAAATTTATGAATCTCAAATGATACCTGTGCTAACGAGGTTTTTCTGATGGCTGGCAGTCCTGGTGGTTTTGAAATATGGGAAGGGCGAGGGACTGGTAATTGAAAAGACTGGGGTATAAGAGGGTTGGGATTTTTCAGTTTCAAACTTTTACCTCTGGGGAAGGGAGAGAGTAACAATTTTATCATCAATGTTCACAAGCTTCTATAAAAACTGAAAGAGAAGGTTCAGGGAGCTTTGGGAAAGATGAGCTTTTAGAGAGCCCTGGAGGATGGCATCCTAGAAGGGGCATGGGGCACTTCTGCTCTTGTTTTCCAGATCTCTTTTATAGTTTTTAAAATATCACTTATATAAAGTAAACTGCTAGGTGTAAATCCCAAATTTAGTTTTATGGATAGCTTTTAGCAAAGTTTGGACCTAACTAGAAGATCTTGAGGACTCCCAGTTTAGATCTGATTAATAAGAAAGATGTTAAAACAAACCTGTAGCTTGCAATCTGACATGGAAGATACATGAGTCCTCAACTTGTGGGATCTGATATCTCTAGACAGATGGTGTCAGAATAAAGCACGATCAGAAGGTATCTTGCTGGTTTTAGGGGAAGCCCTCCCCTCCTCTACATTTGGTCATGGATTTTCTGTACTGAGTTTTCAGTGGGAGTATTGGAGAAACTTTAATGTATTTGTTTTTTCCCTTAATTGGCCATTCTGTTCTCCCCATATACTTAGTTGTCTTTCATTCTTTTCCTTTAAAAATTTGTGACATTTAAAAAATATTTTTTATTACTTAAGTTTTTAGGTTTATTTATATTTTATGTGTACCAATGTTTTGCCTACATGTATGTATGTGTACCAAGTGTATGTCTGGTACACACATATACCTAGATACACACATATAACGCATGTGCACACCTATAATACAATTTTTAAAAAGGCATTGAAGATTCTTCATATCTTGAATCCCCCCCCCCCCCCTTAAGCCCTGATGGTCCTGGAACTTGCTTTGTGCACCAGACTGGCCTTGAACTCAGAGATCTGCCTGCCTCTGAGAGTACGGAAGCTTTTGATCTTATGGCTTCTGCTGCTTAAGGGAGAACTACAGGTGTAGGGGATACCAAATCTGGTTTTTGCTGGGATTAGATTCAGGGCTTTATTTATGCTATGTGAGGACCCTACCAACTGAACTATATATCTTTTTAACTTTGGTTAAAAAATTTTTTAATAGCTTCATAATTTACATTTCCAACAGTGCTAAGGAGATTTGATTTTTTTCATTCTTTTCAGTATTTAAAAAAGTTACATGTATTTTAATATGTGGTAAACATTATGGAATATTTTGAAGGACATACTCTGAGTAGCATAGAAAGTGTGCACATTTACTTAATGGTAGTTTTTCAAAGAAATGACTTGTAATGAATATGACTCTCTCCTACCTTGTGTGTTTCCAGTGGTCAGGCTTGTCACCAAGCCTTAGCAAGTGCCATTTTGCTGGTCCCTTTGTTTTTTTTTTTTTTGTTTTGTTTGTTGTTATTGTTGTTGTTGTTTTTTCGAGACAGGGTTTCTCTGTATAGTTCTGGCTGTCCTGGAACTCACTCTGTAGACCATGCTGGCCTCGAACTCAGGAATCCGCCTGCCTCTGCCTCCCAAGTGCTGGGATTAAAGGCGTGCGCCACCAACACCCGGCTTGGATAGTTTTTTAAGACACAACAAAATGTAGCTCAGGCTGATCTGACACTCCCTTAGTCTCAGAGCTCTGAGCTTACAGCTAGCAGGCCATCAGGCTGAAGTCTCTTGGTTTCATGTAGATTTGCCAGTGACTGAAATGGGCATCTTTTGATTTGGTTATGGGTCGTTTGCGTGTCTTCTGGCAAAGTGTTTTATTTAAGTACATTGTTCATTTTAAGTTCCACCTGTTTACCTTCCCACACCTACCTTTCCTTGTTGATTTTTGATTTGGAGGTATTTTCTCTGCATTTTCTTCATTTCCTTGGTAATATTCTTTGCACAATATTGTGAATCTTGAACAGTTTAGTTTTTTTTTTTTTTCCTTTCTTGTTTGGAGTCATCCAGAATGACAAATCCAGTGGCATAAAATTTTCTCAGTTTTTTTAGTTGATGTCTATTTAGATTTTGCTTCTTTTTGAGATTTATTTATATATTGTATATGGTATAAATGATGGACCAGTTTTTTGAGCTTTTCCCCCTTCAGGTCATCTTTCTGTTTTTTGTTTCCATATATGAAAGAAAACACAGACCTGTAAAAGTAACTTTTATTCTCCTGTGTAGTAATTGTCTTGGAAGCTGACTCCTTTGTCTGCTAACTTGGACCTAGTCCTGGCAACTTCTAGCCTCTGTACAATTTGATCTAGGCCTAGAATGTTTTCAGCCTCTGAGAATTACTGCTGAGTAAGCTCCCCCTTTATAGCTCCTTCTGAACTCTGGCTGGCTGGTTCAACTCAGCTTTCACCTTAAACTCTTCCAAGGTGACTGATTCAATCTGGCTTTTGTCTCTTGGGCTTCTGCTAAATTTCTTTACTTGGCTTCATAATAACTTTGTCAACATGTTCTAATCTTCTGGCTCCTCATTCTCTGCCTCATTCTGTCTTCACATGTGTCTAGCTTGTTCTCTGTCTGCAATCTGTCTCAGTATGTCTGTCCTGCCCTTCTTTGTACTGCTCTTAAAGGAGCTTCCCTTTTTCCTCTTTCCTCTCATGAGAGTTGGGCGTGTCCTAGTCTGGCAAATCTTTCTCTGATTTGTCACTTTTTCTGCCACTCAGTCAGGCGAAATCATGGGTGCTTTCTTCTACCAGCTAACTTTACTTCATTGTTGGGATTAAAAGTGCATGCTGAGCCGGGTGTGGTGGCACACGCCTGTAATCCCAGCACTTGGGAGGCAGAGGCAGGCGGATTTCTGAGTTCGAGGCCAGCCTGGTCTACAGAGTGAGTTCCAGGACAGCCAGTACTACACAGAGAAACCCTGTCTCCAAAAAACCAAAAAACCAAAAAAACAAAACAAAACAAAAAAAGTGTGTGCTAATGATGTGTCTGTATTTAAACCAGAGGGATTAAAGGTGTGTGCAAGGCTGGGCCACACCACAACCAGAAAAAGGTTTTTCCAGTAAATAACACAATTTTGAGGTTCACAGTGTGATCAAACATCCTGTAACCACTGATCAAACATCCTGTAACGATTTCCTCTAGTTCATCCATTTTCATCCTGTAACGATTTCCTCTAGTTCATCCATTTTCCTGTACATTTTTTATGCTGGAATATTTTTTGTATACCATATTCTTTATTCATTCACCTATTCACTTCTCTGTTAAGGACTTTGGATCTGCCTTTTTGTTGTTGTTTGTATGTTTGTTTTTTGAAACAGTCTGTCTGTGGTCCTGACTATTCTAGAGTTTGATATGCAGACCAGATTAGTCTATTTACTCAGCCTCTCAGGGCTAGTGTTGTGCAAATATTACAGAATAACTATAAATTACCTATAATGTGTTTGCCAGAATTATATATCCAGGTAATTCTGTATTCAGAAAGGGAGTTTGGAAATGTTCCCTTTTTCTTTTTGTTCTTGTTCATCATAACCATCACCACCATCACCACCAGCATCACCAGCAGCAGCATCATTGTTTTTTTTTTTTTTTTTTTTTTTAAGACAAGGTTTTTCTGATATAGACCTTGCTGTCCTGGAGCTTGTTCTATAGACTAGGCTAGCCTAGAACTGAGGTCTGCCTGCCCCTGCTGGTATTAAAGGTCTGTGCCAAGATTGCCTGGGTCCATTTTCATTATTTTTAGGGAGGTTTAAGAGTTGTTAGTTATTTTGAAATGTTGATAGAATTTATAAGTAAAGCCGTCTTCCTCCCTCCCTCCCCTTCCCCCCCCCCTCTCTCTTTCGATATAAGTACCCTATAGCTGTCTTTAGACACACCAGACTAGAAGAGAGCCGTCAAATCCCTTTATGGATGGTTGCAAGCTATCATGTGGTTTCTGGGAAATTGAACTCCGGACTTCTGGAAGAGCAGTTGGTGCTTTTAACTGCAGAGCCATCTCGTTATCCATCCACCCCCCCCCCCATTTAATTCTTTGTGTCTTTTAGATCTACTTAGATTTCATACTCTTCCTTTGTGTGGATTTTAAGGATTTTTTTTCATTTTACCTTTGTTTGACATATGATGAATTGCTCATGTTAAAATTAGTGACACTTTCATTTTATTTTCCATTTTAGTAATTTGAGGCCTTTTTTTCCCCTCTGAAATAGACAGTATTTTTTACTATAATTTACTTTTCTCTCTTAAGAATCAACCTTTGCTTTTTTTTCTATTTTAACTTGTATTTACTTCTAAAGTACTTTTTATTATTTCCTTCCATTATGAATTTAGGCTTAGTGTGATTCTTTTGTTGTTATTGTTTCTTTGTTCCTTATTGATTTGAGAGGATTTTTCATTTTTTTTATTTGTTCTTGTTCAGTCCTGTACTCCCGGGGCTGGCCTCAAACTCATTGCATAACCAAGATGACCTCGGAACCCCACCTCTGCTCTACAATGCTTGGGTCATGGGCGTGTGACAGTGGGCCTGGTTTTTGTGGTGCTGAGGATAGAGCCTGGGGTTTCCTGAGTGATCAGCATGCACTCTTTTTTTTTTTTTTTTGTTTTTTTTTTTTGTTTAAAGCGCTCATACTTACAAAATAACTTTTGCCGGGCGTGGTGGCACACGCCTTTAATCCCAGCGCTTGGGAGGCAGAGGCAGATTTCTGAGTTCAAGGCCAGCCTGGTCTACAGAGTGAGTTCCAGGACAGCCAGGACTACACAGAAACCCTGTCTCGAAAAAACCAAAAAAAAAAAAAAAAAAAAAAAAAAAAAGATTTATTTATTTATTACATGTAAGTACAGTGTAGCTGTCTTCAGACACCTTTTCTTCTTCCTCTGGCCCCACTCACTCTGGCCCAAAGATTTATTATTTCTGTCTTCAGCAACACACCAGAAGAGGGCACCAGATCTCATGACAGATGGTTGTGAGCCACCATGTGGTTGCTGGGATTTGAACTCAGGACCTTTGGGAGAGCAGTCAGTGCTCTTAACTGCTGAGCTATCTCTCCAACCCAAGCATGCACTCTTACATCTTTATCTGATATTTGTATTGATGGATATTATTTCCAGAATAGTGCTGCACTGGATAATAAAAGATTATTCTTGACATTCTCTAATGATGTTTTAAATATATTTGAAATTTTGTTTTGATACATTAATATTTTGCAATTTTCTATTACTAGGAATTATTAATTTTAAATTGATTATATTGAGAACTATAGTATGTACAACAAACATTAGTTAGTACTCTTTTGTTGTAGAAAAATTATCTTAGCCTCCTTTGATTTCTTTATGGTACTTATAAAATTTTTAGGTAGCTTTCTAAAGGGGAAAGTGTTCTTTTTGTTGTTGTTGTTTTCGTTTTTGATTTTTGTTTTTTTGCGACAGGGTTTCTTTGTGTAGCCCTGGCTGTCCTGGGACTTGCTCTGTAGACCAGGCTGGCCTCGAACTCAGAAATCCACCTGCCTCTGCCTCCCAAGTGCTGGGATTACAGGCGTGCGCCACCACTGCCTGGCATTCTTTTTCTTATTTCTTCTTTTTTAAAATTTGAAACAGACTTTCACTCTGGTAGACTTATAAGTGAGAAGATGATGATAATTTGTTTTTACTTTGAGACGGGGTCTCACTTTGTGTTGCTTATGATGGACTTGAACTTGGATTTCATAAAGTTAAGCAAGTTATGGGAAATTGTTAGCTAAATATGAGTGGTAGTAAATTATGTATAATTAAATTACCTCAGCCGGGTGGTGGTGGCGCACGCCTGTAATCCCAGCACAGCCCAGGCTACACAGAGAAACCCTGTCTCAAAAAAAAAAAACCCCAAAAAAACCAAAAACCAAAAACAAAAAAACAAAAAACAAAATAAATTACCTCTTGTTTATGGTTCTTAGAGTAATAAAACATTTATAATCTTTTAAACCTGAATTGTCTTTAATAAGAAATTTAAATTAATGGGAAAATAGACAGGACTCACTAAAGTCTGAAGTCTCCTGATATATAGCTTTGCTTATTATGACACCAAAGAGGTAGAATACAATTGAGAATGAAGATCTTCCATTCACAAAGTCATGGGATGATTTATGAATTTTCAATTAGTAGGAATGTTCATGTTTATCTGTGAATTGTCGATATATTTCCACTGTAAAGCTATTAACACTGCTGAACACTTCTATTATATTCAGCTCTCATTGTAAATCTTTTGATTTCTTTACCAGTTAATGATTACTCAATTTATACTGTTCAACTGTGTTTTGGAGTAAAGTTTCTGACCATCAGTTACATATTATTCTATTGTTATCTCTCTCTCAATTTATTTATTGCTTGATTGATTAATTGATTGTATTTTTGAGACAGAGGTTCTCTGTGTAGTCTTAGCCATAATGGAGCTACTCTTATAGGCCAGGGTAATAACCTCAAACTGCAATGGCCTCCCTATCTCAAACATAAAAGCCGAAGATCCCCCTTACCACCATTAAATTCAGCTTAAAAAATGAAGATCATAGCCAGGGCTACACAGAGAAACCCTATCTCAAAAAAAAAAAAAAAAAAAAAAAAAAAAGAAAGAAAGAAAGAAAATCATGTGATATAAAAATTAGGAAAATGATAAATAGTGAACACCTTCTGTACCCCTGTTACCCATTGGTTGAAGTGGTAATTACATTTATGTCCTCTATCCTATTAGCTTTCTCTATTTTATGATTTTAAGCCAGGCTTTTAAGATTTATATAACCAGGGGTTGTGGTGATGGCTCAGATGGTAAATGCTTGCTATCGCAGCATGCAAGCCTGAGGACCTGAATTTGAGCACCCACATAAGAAGCTCTGTGTATCTGTCATCCTAGCAGTGGAAAGGAGAGACGGCAGGATCTTTGGAACTTGCTAGCCAGTCAATCTAGTCAATCGGTGAGCTCTGTTAATTGAGAGATTTAAAAATTGAGGTGAAAAGTATTGGAGAGATGACTCAGTGGTTAAGACTGCTTCCTATTTCAGAGGACTTGAGTTTGTTCCTTGGACTCATGTTGAACAGCTTGCAACTGCCTGTCACTCCAGCTCCAAGACATCTGATGCTTTCTTTTGGCCCCGTAGGCAACTGCACACGTGTGGCATACATTCAATACCCATAAATAAAAATAAAAATAAATGTTAATTTAAAAAAATCAGGTAAAATCTGACTTGGGATCAGATCAAGTGTCAGTAGTACCAAGCTTCCTTTGGAAGCCTAGGACCTGCCAACCTTTTTAACCTGGGTGGATGTGAAAAACCAGTAAAAGATTTCTAAATGTCCAAGGACCAAAAAGTCAGTGAGTTCCAGGTAAAGATTCCATCTCAAAAGAAAAAAAAAACAAACAGAAAAGAGAAGATACCTGATAGGGACCCCTTGTTTTCATATTATCTTGTTAGTTTTGGAATTTCTGTTGACACTTAACTATTTACATTTCGGGTAAACTATGGAGTAAATAGTGTATCTCTAGAAAGTGGTAGTGGAAGTGAGGTACATATGATTCCTAAAAATCGGCTGTGTTCCTTGTAACCTTGCTGTAGCAATATGGATATGTAAACTACAAAATGCTTGAGAGCTCAGAAGATCCTGCAGGAGTCTCACAACAGAAAGTAAAAGCATCTTTAAAAATAAAGTCACATACTCACTTTATATTCTTTTCATTTCCCTGAACAGGTTCTTTGGCATGGACACAAGTTCAGTGGGAACATTAGAATTGACTGATCAATCTCCTGTTTTATTAGGAAGTACAGCCATGGCAACTAGTCTCACGAACGTAGGAAATTCATTTAGTGGCCCACCTAATCCTCTAGTATCTAGATCTAGTAAGTTTCAGAACTCATCAGTGGAAGATGATGATGATGTTGTTTTTATTGAACCTGTACAACCTCCTCCATCTTCTGCACCTTTGGTTGCTGAACAAAGACCCTTAACATTTACATCTTCAAAAAATGAAGAACTGCAAGGAAATGATCCCAAGATTCTTCCTTCATCGAAAGAGTTGGCCCCGCAAAAGGGCAGTGTAAGCGAGACAATTGTTATTGATGATGAAGAGGACATGGAAACAAACCAAGGGCAAGAGAAGAATTCCTCAAATTTTATTGAAAGGAGATCTTCTGAAACTAAAAACAGAACGAATGATGTGGATTTCTCTAGTTCCACTTTTTCAAGAAGTAAAGTAAATGCAGGAATGAATAATAGTGGTATTACCACAGAACCAGACTCTGAAATTCAGATTGCTAATGTCACAACCTTAGAGACAGGCGTAAGCTCTGTGAGTGATGGCCAGCTAGAAAGTCCTGAGGGTAGAGATATGAACTTGATGATTACTCACGTGACGTCACTGCAGAACACCAGCCTGGGAGATGGCGCTAACGGACTTCAGTCCAGTAACTTTGGTGTGAATATACAAACATACACCCCATCTCTAACTTCACAGACCAAGGCTGGAGTAGGACCTTTTAATCCTGGTAGGATGAATGTTGCAGGGGATGTATTTCAGAATGGAGAGTCTGCACCTCATCATAATCCTGGTAAGAAGTAATAATCTTCATAAAAATGAATTTAATATTTTGTCAGATACCTTTTTCCTTGAAATAAGTGCTGTTCATTGTCTTCATATAGAAAATGTTTTAATTTTATTAACATTAAAGTTTAAAATTTTAGTGAATCGTGAAATGTATAGTATTTGTGAAGTAGAATACTAGTATGATTTTGTTTAATGAATTAAAAATACTGCATAAATTTAACCTATTTTTATAGATTGCTTTTTGTTGATATATTAATGTTATAATATATAAATTAGAACAAAAAGATGAATAATATACTTAACATTATACAGTAAATTCTACTTATTCTCTCATTTTTCTGCATGGTTTTCATAAAGAATTGACTTAAGTTTTTTTTATTTCCTATCTTTTTTTTTTTTTTTTTTGAGACAGGGTTTCTCTGTGTGGCTCTGGCTGTTCTGGAACTCACTCTGTAGACCAGGCTGGCCTTGAACTCAGATATCCGCCTGCCTCTGCCTCCCAGAGTGTTGGGATTACAGGCTTGCACCACCACCACCTGGCTATTTCCTATCTTTTGAAGAAAGCAAAACACAGTTTTCATTTTTAAATTATTCTAAGGGATTATTGACATGTACAAGCTGTTCCCATTTGCTATATTCAACTCGATGACTTTGAGGCCTTGTGCTTTGTTTGCTTGTTGCTATCAATGTTCTTTGGGATAGGGTCTCTGCAGCACTGGAACTTGCTGTGTAAACTAGGGTCATCTTGGACTCTGTCTCCAGTGCTGGGCTTAAAGGCATGTGTGCTGCCTTTTGTTTGTTTTGGTTGCTCATTTAGTGTTAGTTTTTTGTTTTTGTTTTTGTTTTTTTTTTTTTTTTTGTTTTTGTTTTTGTTTTTTGAGACAGGGTTTCTCTGTGTGGTCCTGGCTGTCCTGGAACTCACTCTGTAGACCAGGCTGGCCTCGAACTCAGAAATTCGCCTGCCTCTGCCTCCCAAGTGCTGGGATTACAGGCATGCGCCACCACGCCCGGCTTAGTGTTAGTTTTTTATTTTATGTTTTCCAATTTTTTTTTTTTTCGAGACAGGGTTTCTCTGTATAGTTCTGGCTGTCCTGGAACTCACTCTGTAGACCAGGCTGGCCTCGAACTCAGAAATCCGCCTGCCTCTGCCTCCCAAGTGCTAGGATTAAAGGCGTGTGCCACCAACGCCTGGCTCCAATGTTTTTAATAAGCCCTTCATTTATTATTTGTCAAAGTTGGTATCGTTTCCTCTTATTTTTTGAATTTTTCTGAGTCAGGATTTCTCTTTATCCATGGCTGTCATGGAAATCATCTGTAGACTAGGTTGGCCTCAAACTCAGAGATCCACCAGCCTCTGTCTGCTTCTGCCTTCCAAGTGCTGGGACTAAAGGCAGCATCACCACTGCCCGGCTAAGTTGGAGTATTTCTTGACTATTGGAAGTTCCCTTGTGAGCTGCTTTGTGCTTTGAAAAATATTAAAATACAATTACTGGAGGCACATAGCTGTAGTTTCAGCCCTTGAGAGATGAAGGCAGAAGGATGAGGAATTCAAAGCCATCCTCTGCTACATAGTACAGGGCACCTTAGGCCATATTGAGACACTGTCTTGGAAAGGACTCTTCTCAAACAAACCAGCATACAAAACTGGCCTTTTCACAACAAATAACTGTGTATGTTTCTCTTCTCTGCATGAAGATAATATCTTTCTACCTCAATTTCTATGTATTTATTTCCACTTCATTATTTAGTCTTATTAGCAACTTTAACACTTAGGAACTGTATACAATTAATGTGTGATTACTAAAATGTAGGTGATGTGCAATGTTCTTTGATATATATGTGTGTGTGTGTGTGTGTGTGTGTGTGTGTGTGTATACATATGTACATATATATATTTTTTAAAAAAACCAATTTATTGCCAGGTGGTGGTGGTACACGCCTGTAATCCCAGCACTTGGGAGGCAGAGGCAGGCAGATTTCTGAGTTCGAGGCCAGCCTGGTCTACAGAGTGAGTTCCAGGACAGCCAGGGCTACATGGAGAAACCCTGTCTCAAAAAACCAAAAAAAATAAAAAATAAAAAAAAAAATAAATAAATAAAATAAAAAGAATAAAAAAATTATTTACCTAATGTGTATGAGTATTCGCCTGTGTATATATCTGCACCATGAACTTGAGGAGGCCAAAAGCGGGACTAGAACCCTCTGGAATTAGGATTATAGATGGCTATGAGCCTCTACCGTAGGTCTGGGAATTGAACATGAATCCTCTGAAAGTGTAGCCAGTTATTCTTGTAAGCCATCTTTCCAGCCTGTTAATTTTGTTTATTTACTTAAACATTAGTATCCGATTAGTGAAGAATGTTTGCAAAATGCATAATTAAGAATGAGGGGTTGAGACAGGGTTTCTCTGTGTAGTCCTGGCCGTCCTGGAACTCACTCTGTAGACCAGGCTGGCCTTGAACTCAGAAATCCGCCTGCCTCTGCCTCCCAAGTGCTGGGATTACAGGCGTGCGCCACCATGCCCGGCTTAGTGGCTTACTCTTTCCTGGCTTGTTCCACCTGCCTTACAGTAGCCCAGATCTACCTGTCCAAGGATGGCACCACTCACAAAATGGGCTGGGCTTTCCCAAATTGGTCATTGGTTAAGGCTAGCCTATAGGCAGATTTTAGGAAGGCATTTTTTTCTATTGAGAGTCCCTTTTATCAAATAACTCCAGGTTGTGTCAAGTTTACATAAAGCTAGCCTGGACACCGACAAAGTGTCCAGGAGTCAGGTTCCCTTCGGTCTTGTAGGTCCTTGGGCTTGTTGACAAGCACTTTCACCGGCTGAGCCATCTCACTTCCTCATGCCTAGGTCTTTGCAGTGTTCAGGATCAGCTTGCTGTACAGACTCTCCTGAGCTGTATACCCAGACTGAGCATTTTTTTACTTAGACAAATATTGCCATATCTTTTTCCAGAACATTTTTACAAATGTATACTGCCACCAGGTATATATTAGTATGATTTTCATTTCAGATTTTTTTTTTTTTTGGTTTATATAAATACGGTCTAAGTTACTTTGTCCTCAATGTTAGTTTTAGAATAGCTAGCTGTTTTTCTAATCATTATAAGTATGTTGACAATATGAAAAAGCAAATAGCATTAATTGTTATCTTTAGGAAGACTCAATCACTTCAGTAAGGGCTACATAGTGAGAACCTGTCTAAAAAATAATTGATAGTATTTATAATTCTGAAAGCATACTGTAAATACTGTTTTGATGTCTCTATATCATTTCTTTAAATACCTAACAGTTTTTTCTTTCTAAAAGATTTATTTTTTATAACATTTATTATTTTTTTAAAGTAATTCCCTTTTTTAAAAAAAATTTATTTATTATTATATCTAAGTACACTGTAGCTGTCTCTAGATGCACCAGAACAGGGCGTCAGATCTCATTACGGATGGTTGTGAGCCACCTTGTGGTTGCTGGGATTTGAACTCAGGACCTTCAGAAGAGAGTCATTGCTCTTAACCACTGAGCCATCTCTCCAGCCCTTATTTTTTACTTATAATTTAGGTGCCTGTCTGTTATGTGCATGTATGTGTGCAAGTGTCTGTAGAGAGGGGACATGAGATCTTTCACAGCTGAAGTTATAGGTAGTTTTGAGCTATATGACCTGGGTATTGGGTACTGAACTCCAGTCCTAGAAGAGCACCAACTGTTCTTGACTGCTGAGCTATCCCTCCAGCCTCTAGTGTAGTTATTAAAGTTTGTCTGTGTCAAGTTTATGTGTATCAAAGTTCTTGATCCTTTTAGTTCTTATGTTTTAAATGTAATTATTTTTAGTATATGCATTTGTTATTCTTTAGGAATATTAATGGGTCATAAAAATTATGTACTTATACTGCTCATTTATTAGATAAAGGAATGTAAAATTCACTTAAGAAAAATGTAGAGGCTGGTAAAATAGCTCAATGAATAAATGTCCTTGTCACTTGAGGTTCATTCCTGGAATTCATGTTGTGGAAGAGGAGAGCTGTCTCCTAGAATGAGAGAGCTGACTTCTGCAAGTTGTTCAAAAACAAAACAAAGAACAACAAAAAAAACCCAAACCAATCCCACTCTCAAAACCTAAAATGTGCCAGGCAGTGGTGACGCATGCCTTTAATCCCAGCACTTGGGAGGCAGAGGCAGGCGGATTTCTGAGTTGGAGGCCAGCCTGGTCTTCAGAGTGAGTTCCGGGACAGCCAGGGCTACACAGAGAAACCCTGTCTCAAAAAACAAAAAAACCAAACCAGCCAACCAACCAAACAAACAAAAAAACCACCCCTCAAAAACCTAAAATGCAATTAGACAGATATAGTTTTTAATTAGCTCTTATATTTTGGGCTGTTTTCTTTTGTAATAGAGAATAGATTAAGAGTTAGAAAACTGGGCCGGGCGTGGTGGCGCATGCCTGTAATCCCAGCACTTGGGAGGCAGAGGCAGGCGAATTTCTGAGTTCGAGGCCAGCCTGGTCTACAGAGTGAGTTCCAGGACAGCCAGGGCTACACAGAGAAACCCTGTCTCGAAAAATCAAAAAAAAGAAAAAAAAAAAAAGTTAGAAAATTTACCTCAGCATTGTGATGTTAATCTGTAATCCTAGCATTTGGGAATTAACCTCAGGAGCCATTGGTAATCCAGAGTCAGACTCAGGTACTTAGAGAATTTGAGGCTACCCCGACCGAAAAAGAAAGGTATAAAATCTTGCTATTTTATTTATACCAATTCTATTGTATTATTTGGGAAAATGTTACTGCTATTTCATTATCTTTTTTATATAAGACTAAGGGTTTAGATAAATGATCATCATTCTTACCTATTCCTAAAATATTTTTAAATATTGGGAGAGGTGAAAACCTGGAGGTGGGTGGAATGTAAGAGATGTAAGAGCTGATATATAGGGGGCTGGAGAGATGGCTCAGCGGTTTAGAGCACTGACTGCTCTTCCAGAGGTGCTGAATTCAAATCTTCAGCAACCACATGGTGGTTCACAACTATAATGAGATCTGCTGGTGTGTCTGAAGACAGCTGCAGTGTACTCACATATAATAAATAAATAAATCTTTAAAAAAAAAGCTGATATATTCTTCAGGCATTTTTTTTTTCTTTTGCAACCGGGTTTCTCTGTGTAGGTATCCCTGGCTGTCCTGAAACTCACTCTGTGTACCATGATGGGCTTGAACTCAAGAGATCCATCTGCCTCTTTCTCCCTATGCTGGGATTAAAGGAAGGCATGTGCCACCACTGACTCATACTGAAAAGCTTTCTTTTTTTTAAATCTTAGATATTTTTTAAACATTTATTTATTGATTATATGTAAGTAAGTACACTGTAGCAGTCTTCAGACACACCAGAAGAGGGCATCAGATCTTTTTACAGATGGTTGTGAGCCACCATGTGGTTGCTGGGATTTGAACTCAGGACCTTCAGAAGATCAGTCAGTGTTCTTAACTGCTGAGCCATCTCTCCAGCCCTGGAAAGCTTTTTTTTTTTTTTTTTTTTTTTTTTTAAATTTGGCTTTTGAGAAAGGTTTTGTCTGGAAACCTTTTTTTTCTTCTGTTTTTGAAATTATTATTTACTTTATACATCCCAATCAAAGCCTCCTCTCCTTTCTTCCCAATCCCTTCTTCTCACCTCCCTGTTGTGGAGAGCCCTGGGCTTGTAATTTGATGCTAATTCCACTCCTCAGAGGGGCTGCAGATTAGGAGTTGCCTTGTGAACCTTCTCCTCACCTTAACTTTTCAAATAAAGGCTTGAGCCAATGATTTTACAGATGGTTGTGAGTCACCATTTGGGTGCTGGGATTTTAACTCATGACCTTCAGAACAGTCAGTGCTCTTACCCACTGAGCCATCTCTCCAGCCTCCTGGCTCTGCTTCTTAAATGCTGGGAATAAGGCACCATGCCTGGGGCCTTATTCCATATTGATATATGTGTTCCTTGTAAATACATTTATACTTCCTGCCTCATACCAATGACAGTTTTTAGTGATTTCTGCATGCTGGTCGCTGTGCTTTGTTACAGTATTAGCACATTTAACATTCTATGCTATTTATGTGCATGGATGTTTGTGTAAGGATGTGCACTGCTGTGGGGCCAGAGGTTAAGCTGAGTATTGTTCCTCAAGCATTGCCCATCTTATTCTTCGAGACAAGGTCTTCTCATGTGCCTAGAGCTCACTAAGTAGCCTAGGCTGGCTGGGCTAGGGGATCTGTCTCTGCCTCCTCAGTTTTGGGGTTGTGAGTGTGTGTACCATACTTGGCTTGCTTTTAAAAGAAAAGAAAAGAAAACAAAACAAAAACAAAATAATGTGAGTTCTGGGGATTGAACTCAGAGCCTCATGCTTGTGTAGCCAAATAGTTAACATCTGAGCAATCTTCCAGCTCCATTTTTTTTTTTTAAACTCACAAACAGAAATAATATGCTTTTATCTTGGAGAACATGTTGATTAGAAATATGTATATATTGTAGAATGGTTAAATCAAGCCTATTATACATTATATACTCTTGCCCTTTTTAAGACTATAATATATTGTTTATAGAAAGCAGACAATCTTACTCATAAACCCTTCTCCTCTGCAAAGTTGCTACTTCATTAATATTTGAGACAGGTCTCTTACTTCAGAGCTCAGGATGGCCTTTAATTCATGGCAGTCCTCTTGTTTGAGTTTTCCAGGCATGAACTATCATGTGTGTCTTTAATAAAGACTTTTATACTTTTATAAAGTATTATAAACTTGGGCAAACTGGGAAAGTAAAACTATTTCTTTGATAATAGATTTCAGTGTCTTAAAATACATATTTGATTATTCTTTTCTATATATTTTGTTTTTAAGATTCTTGGATCTCCCAGTCAGCATCATTTCCTCGTAACCAGAAACAACAAGGGGTGGATTCTTTATCACCAGTGGCCTCACTTCCTAAACAGATATTTCAGCCCTCGAATCAACAACCCACTAAACCAGTTAAAGTCACTTGTGCGAACTGCAAAAAACCTCTGCAGAAGGGACAGACAGCTTACCAGCGAAAAGGATCAGCTCACCTCTTTTGTTCAACCACCTGCCTTTCTTCTTTCTCTCATAAACCTGCTCCAAAGAAACTCTGTGTTATGTGTAAAAAGTAAGATTAACCATTCACACAATTTCATGTCATTGAATATTGATCATAAAAACCTTTAGAGATTTTTTTTTTTGGTGATGAATTCATGTTTTAAAAATTGGTAAGCTTGCCGGGCAGTGGTGGCGCACGCCTTTAATCCCAGCACTTGGGAGGCAGAGGCAGGCAGATTTCTGAGTTCGAGGCCAGCCTGGTCTACAGAATGAGTTCCAGGACAGCCAGAGCTACACAGAGAAACCCTGTCTTGAAAAAAACCAAAAGCCAAACAAACAAAAAAAATTGGTAAGCTACTTTGAATATTTGAAGCCCAAGTCTAAGTGGGTTATAGATGGGGCTTCTTATTTGGTAGGCTCTGGGCTGATTCTCTTAGGTCCTTGTAATTATTTTGACTGTCATGTCCAGTGGATCCCTTAAATTTGAAAAAATGTGAATGTTTACAGTTCTATATTTTTTGTTTTTACAGAGCCTAGGGAGCAAGTCTAGAGCCTCACCTCAAGAAGGCGCACACTTGACTACTAACTCCATTATTATATATAAGAATATGGCTTAATGCTAGACACTTATGTATTTATATTTGTTACAAAATGCATATATGGTACATTATGTTTTATAATAAGCCACATTTTACAGTATCTTTGGAATGTGGTTATTTTCAGTGGGTAAAGCTTAGGGTTTTGGGTATTTTTGTTTTGAATATTATCAAGGGCTTATAGTTTCATGACCCAGGTGCTTTTTTTTCTAGTCTTGGAAATAACAGCTTCTGCCCCTTTTTTTGGAACCATTCTCACTGATTACAAGCAAATATAGATGATATAATGTATTACAGGGTTAATCAGATGAATTTTCTGTACTCTTGGAGCAGCCCAAGTCTGAAGCTGTTTTTAGCCTTTAGACCTCTAAGAAGGGCTTAGTGCTTTATTCTTGTAGTAAATCTAAACACAGAAACAATTGTTGTATAGTGTTTAGATTGTTTTAAATACTGTAATAGAGAGTTTAGAAATTTAGTTCTTTCAAAGAAATGTCAATACTATCATTAATTTTTTTTGGTTTTTCAAGACAGGGTTTCTCTGTGCAGCCCTGGCTGTCCTGGAACTCACTCTGTAGACCAGGCTGGCCTCGAACTCAGAAATCCGCCTGCCTCTGCCTCCCAAGTGCTGGGATTAAAGGCGTGCGCCACCACCACCCGGCTCATACTATCATTATTATTTAGAGCAAACTTGTGGCAGTCCCATTACTTCTTCTAAGTGCTGGGATTACATGTGCATTCCCCCATTTGTTTATCTGTTTGCTCATTCATTCATTCCTTGAATATTCATGTTCAAACATAATCTCATGTAATCTAGGTTGGCTGTATAATGAGAACCTGACCTCTGTGATCCTTCTAAGTATTAGGTTACTGGAAAAGTAAAACTATTTCTTTGATAATAGATTTCAATATCTTTTCAAAATCCACCTTCTAAGTGTTCAGATTATAGGTATGAGTCACCATGCCTGGCAAGTGGTGCATTTAAGAAGACTATATTTTGTTTGGTCTCTCTTGATGTTAAATTCCATTATCTAGTAATCTTATGTTTACCTATTAATTAGTCAGCAAGGGGAATTGAA
Organism: Apodemus agrarius; assembly: GCA_964023405.1. NCBI lineage: Eukaryota > Metazoa > Chordata > Mammalia > Rodentia > Muridae > Apodemus > Apodemus agrarius. The sequence goes on along the minus strand of OZ030013.1, from coordinate 69,504,397 downwards.
CAGGTAGTATCAGTTCAAATAATTGTCCTTTATTCCATGTTATTATAGAAATTTTAATATTTCTTATATCTGAAAGCTTTGTTAGTACATTCGAAAATAAATTATTAATGACAGGATCAAATATTTTGACTTTTAATCTTTTCTAAGAGTTCATATTTTGTTCTAAAAGTGACTCCCTGGATCTAAAAATGGTGTTTGATTCCTATGATTCAATCTGTGGTTATAATATCAGTTATAACATTTATTTTTGGTTTCTTATGAAATGGAGCTTTAAGTTGTTCTTGTTTTTCAGAGATATAACTACAATGAAAGGAACCATTGTTGCTCAAGTGGACTCAAGTGAGTCCTTCCAAGAATTTTGTAGTACATCTTGTTTGTCTCTTTATGAGGACAAACAGAGTCCTGCTAAAGGAGCTCTAAATAAATCAAGATGCACAATCTGTGGCAAGTTGACTGAGGTTTGTACTTCTGTACTTTTCACTTTCTCTTATGAGAAATGAGTTTAGATTTTACAGTTTTCCTGTACTCTGTCTTGATGCATGTATCCTCAGAATGACAATGTACAAGACTAGGATTTATACGACTAGGGTTGTGTAATTCTAGTCTTCCAGGAAAGCTCACGCAGGAAAAATTACCCTATCCATTTAGTCACAGAAAAAACGTCATAGTATTATGATTGCTTTTCCTTTTTTATTGGTCTAATAATGTGTTAATTTATACAAATAGACTGACTATACAAGAAAGACAAATACTTGCAGGCAAGAAGTAGAAGCATTTTTAAAAATTTACTTTATTATGTTAAAGCGATGTGTATATACATACCTTGTTTGAATTCATTGTAGTATTCTTTTTTACTTCCTTGCCAGTACAGTGTACTTTATCTTTTTTTTGTTGTTGTTGTCTAAAGATTTAAAGATGGTGGCTTTTCTGTCATTTTTATCTTTAAAGAGGTTTATAGTGATAATTACTATGGTTCAATTTTTTTTTCAGTGCCATGCATGTGTGCATATATTCTTTTATATTTATACAGTTCAAAGTCATGAAATGTATTTTGATTTTTTTTTTTCTTTTTCTCAAATTAGTCTTCTTGGGGTGTAGTGTCTTTGATGTTGAATTATCTTTTTAGCTACTTAAAAACAGATAAATTCTTAAAAATTCTGTTTTTCTTTTAGATTCGCCATGAAGTTAGTTTTAAAAACATGACTCATAAGCTGTGCAGTGACCACTGCTTTAACAGATACAGAATGGCCAATGGTCTGATAATGAATTGCTGTGAACAGTGTGGAGAATATTTACCCAGTAAAGGTGCTGGAAATAATGTTCTGGTGATTGATGGTCAGCAGAAAAGATTTTGCTGTCAGAGTTGTGTCACGGAATACAAACAGGTAATTTATGTGCTAAAAAACAAACTTGCCAAGTATTCTTTCAGGTGGGTTCAGAAGCATTGCAGTAGTGCTAAGGTAGGAGGGGTTCATTGCATTTATCTTGGAATCCTGTTTAATTTTATAGTTCTCTTATAAAGAGGGCCTACCTCAAATGAATTAGGAAATATATATGTAGATTGTGGAAATCAGCTAGTAATTATACATATAATAATAAATGCTACTAGTGCAGTTTCTCTTGAATTTTCTTTTGGGGGACTTGGAGAGGGATTTATTTTATCTTTTTTTTTTTTTTTTGAGACAGGATTTTTTATATAGCCCTGGCTATCCTGGAACTCACTCTGAAGGCTGGCCATGAATTCAGAAATCTGGCTGCCTCTGCCTCCCAAGTGCTGGGATTACAGGTGTGCAGCACCACTGCCTGGTGGAGAGGGATTTTCAAACAGCTTGGGTTGAGAATGACCTTTATATTTAAGCTTTAAGATTAATTTCCAGTCTCAGATGAGTTTGTAAATACATGTAGAAATGGCATGCATTATAAGACGAGCTTTAGTTTAGCTGCTATTTTGTCTTCTCCTTGACTCATATGCATATTTGTAAGTAGTACTTTTCAGTCTGTAGTTTTGTTCTGTATTCTTTTTGAAAAATTAAGGAAATAGCTAATTTCATTGTTAAGTTTCTTTAGTTTTAAACAGAAGGTATCTTAATGTATGTATTATTCTATATGTCTCTTAACTCATTCCCTATCAATACCTGGATAGATCCCTCTCATTCTTTATGGTAGTATAGGGGCTGGAGAGATGGTCTAGCGGTTAAGAGCCCTGGCTGCTCTTCCAGAGGTCCCAAGTTCAATTCCTAGCAACCAAATGGCAGCCCATAACTGTCTGCAACTCTAGTTCCAGGGAATCTGACACCTTCAAACACTAATACAATTAAAATAAAAATAATTAAGTTATTTTTAAAAAATAACCTGGGGGCCTGGAGAGGTGGTGTCTTAGTTAGGGTTTCACTGCTGTGAACAGACACCATGACCAGTGCAAGTTTTATAAAAGACAACATTTAATTGGGGCTGGCTTACAGGCTCAGAGGCTCAGTCCATTGTCAGTTGCTCAGTCCCACGAGGCAAGCCAGCAAGGAAGAATCCGGCTTCCTTCTTCTAATGTCCTTATATATATGTCTCCAGTAGAGGGTGTAGCCCAGATTAAAGGCTGTAGGTCTCCAGCAGAGGGTGTGGCCCAGATTAAAGGTGTGTGTGTCCATGCCTTTAATCCCAGATGACCTTGAACTGGAATCCATAGCCACTATGCTTTAAGATCTCCATGCTAAGATCCAGGTCCGAAAACTTATATCTCCAGCCTCCAGATTAGGATCATAGGTGAGCCTTCCAATTCTAGATTATAGTTCATTCCAGATATAGTCAAGTTGACAACCAGGAATAGCCACTACAGGTGGCTAAGCGGTTAAGAGCACTGAATGCTCTTCTGAAGGTCCTGAGTTCAAATCCCAGCAGCCACATGGTGGTTCACAACCATCTGTAATGAGATTTGATGCCCTCTTGGTGTGTCTGAAGACAGCTACAGTGCACTTACATATATTAAGCAAGCAAGCAAACAAACAAATAAATCTTTTTAAAAAATAAAAATAACTTGGGCTGGAGGGATGACTCAGTGGTTAAGAGCACTGACTGCTCTTTCAGGGGTTCTGAGTTCAATTTCCAGCAACTACATGGTGACTCACAACCATCTGTAATGAAATCTGATGCCCTCTTCTGGTGTATCTGAAGACAGCTACAATGTACTCATATACATAAAATAAATAATAAATAACTTAAAAAAATATCTGAGCCTTTATGGTATCACAGTCTTTTTCATCATAATTTTATGAATCCATTATTAAAAATTAAATGGAAACATATGGATGATTAGATTAGTATTGATTAGTTCTTTAGATCTGCTGTATACTGTATACTATAGACTTAAAACACTAGTCATTGACATTCTCACAGTTCTGGAGGGTGAGAATCCAAGTATTGGTCTCTGCTCTTCTCTACTTCCTACTTCCCTACAGCTGGCTATTTGCCTTGTTACTATATGACATTTCCCTCTTTTATAAAGGCAACCAGTCCTATTGGATTAGTACCACACCCTTAGGACTTTCTTTACCTTAATTGCCTCTAAAAGAACCTGTCTCCATATAACAGTTGAATTGGAGGTTAGGGTTTCAAAGCAGGAACTGGGTTGAAGGGAGCATACAGTTCAGTCTGTATAATAAAAGCAAAGATACTCTTACTACATTATCTTTCATTTTGTTCTGTTTTGTGGCAACCTCTTTGTAGCCCAGGTTGCCCTTGAGCTTGAACTCCTGCCTCAGCTTCCCACATACTATGACTGTAGACATACATCAGCATTCCTACATTGTTTATTGCATTTTACAACTTTTTTTTTTTTGTTGTTAATTTTCGAGACAGGGTTTCTCTGTGTAGCCCTGGCTGTCCTGGGACTCACTCTGTAGACCAGGCTGGCCTCGAACTCAGAAATCCGCCTTCCTCTACCTCCAAGAGTACTGGGATTACAGGTGTGTGCCACCACCACCCGGCTACCATCATGCTTATTAAAGAGTAGGTGTTGGTTCTTTAAAACCTAGAGTGTATGGAGAAGATCAATCGAACTCTTTGTTTTCTTTCCTATGTCATTAAGTTAATGTTTTATCATTGTATCATTTCCCCCCATTAACAGTGGGCACGGAACAGAAAATGCATTGTTGAAAGATAGGAGATTATAAATTAGTCAATAATTGAAGCAGCTTTTCTGTCTAACTGCTTTTCTTTATGTACTTACAAAGTCTTTTAAAATGTTTTAGGTAGGTAGCCATCCAAGTTTCCTGAAGGAAGTTCGAGATCACATGCAGGACTCTTTCTTAATGCAGCCTGAGGTGAGCAGAAATGTCGGTGAGATTTAAGGCTTATTTTAAAAAATTATTTACACACACACAGACCTGTACATACGTACGTACGTGTGTGTGTGTGTGTGTGTGTGTGTGAGTGTGTGTGTGTGTGTGCTCTCGAAAAAAACCAAAAAAAAATGTATTTTAAGCATAATAGTTAAAAATAATATTAAAATTTGTTTTCTTAAATTATATCAGATGATAAATGTTTTTTGTTATCTCTAAAAGATAGAATTTTCAATTCCACTAAATTTTATGTGTCTTTTATTTGTCAGAAAATACTTGTATTCTTAGGAAATTCTTTTTTTCTTTTTTTCTTTTTTTTCTTTTTTTTTTTGAGACAGGGTTTTTCTGTGTAGCTCTGGCTGTCCTGGAACTCACTCTGTAGACCAGCCTGGCCTTGAGCTCAGAAATCCGCCTGCCTCTGCCTCCCAAGTGCTGGGATTAAAGGCATGCGCCACCACCACCCGGCTTTAGGAAATTCTTCAGACACCTTTTTTTTGGGGGGGGGGGGGTATTGTTTACCCAGATGAATAATACACTTCTGATATCTCTGACTTCATGTTTTTATTGTTTCTTAGCCAGGGAGGCTGTCTGTATTTATATGTATTTATTTTACCTATGCTCCATTTTGGAGTGTTTTATTGTTGCAGCTGCTGTATCTTTTTGATACACACACATTATATAGCCTAGTCTTATGCCTCAACTTCCTCCATGCTGAGATTCAGATATGCAGCTTCTCTCATGTCTTTTTCTCACAGATGCACATATTAATTTTCGGCAGAGACTCCTTTGAGATTAGTTTGTTTTCCAAGCTGGAGTACTCTAGAACTTCATTTAGTTCCTCAACTAGGTAAAATTTCTGGGCTCCAAGAACCACAGCCCACCTCCAGGCATTGAGATCTAGTAGCCTTAGTGTTTTGTTTGCCTGGTCCTTGTATCTTAGAGATTTAGTCTTGAGCATAGTGCCAGAATCATTGCACACATACAAAAAAGGTACCAAGCCCTTTCCAGATTTTAAACTAAATTTTAGAAAATCAGTTGTTTTTTGAAGGAGAGTTAGATGATGACGATTGGTTTCTTAATCTAGTTAATGGCACAATTAGTTTGCATCTAGATAAAAGAGAGTAGTAGGTCACTTTGAATAGGTAACTTGTGCTCTGACCATGTGTGATGGCACTTGTCTGCGTTCTCAGGTCTTTTGGGGCTCAGGAGGGAGGCCCTAAGTTCTGAGGCTGGCCAGACCTCCATAGAGAGCTGTTCTCCACTCTTCAAAAAGATAATGTGGGATTGGTTCTAGTTGAATTGTGTGTGTGCGTATATGTGTTTTTAAATCGTCTTTTTGTGTTCAAATTTTAGAAATATGGAAAACTGACGACTTGTACTGGTTGCCGAACACAGTGCAGGTTTTTTGATATGACTCAGTGCATAGGTCCTAATGGATATATGGAGCCATATTGTTCAACTGCTTGCATGAACAGTCACAAGACAAAATATGCAAAATCACAAAGTAAGTTTCAGATATTTGGAAAGTTTAAAGACTTTAATGACATAATTGTTTATTAAAGGCAACTGATCTTATTTTTATATAGTTTTAACTGTGTTTTGCTTTCCCATACCTAATGTTGATGATTTTCATACTTGTTAATTTTTAAAAGTTAGTGAGGTTACATCTATTTATGTATCTACATATGTTTTAGGTAATTTGACAGGTATTTCTAATTTTTTTTATGACAGTACTTGTACATATGTTTTTTTTTCCTCCTCCTTTTTTTTTTTTTTTTTTTTTTTTTTTGGTTTTTTGAGACAGGGTTTCTCTGTATAGTTCTGACTGTCCTGGAGCTCACTCTGTAGACCAGGCTGGCCTAGAACTCAGAAATCCACCTGCCTCTGCCTCCCAAGTGCTGGGATTAAAGGTGTGTGCCACCACCGCCCGGCTACATATGTGCTTTTATTTTATGTGTCTGTGCACCTGTGTGCATGTAGTGCCTACAGAGGTCAGAAGAGGGTGAGGGGTCGTCTAGAAATGGAGTTACAGGTGGTTGTTAGCTGTCTATGGGTGCTAGAAACTGAACTTTGGTTCTTTGAAAGAGCTCGTATTGCTGAGTCCTCTCTTAAACTCCTGGCAGTATTTTTTAAGGATGGAAATAATCTTGAATAACTTAAATTACAAATAATAGAATAATTTATGAGACCCATTTTAAAAAAATCAGTTAACATTTTCAGAAAATCTTTTACTTTATAATGAAATCAGGCATGTTTCTTTTCTCTTATAGGTCTGGGAATTATTTGCCATTTTTGTAAGCGAAACTCTTTACCTCAGTACCAAGCCACAATGCCTGATGGAAAACTGTATAACTTTTGCAATTCCAGCTGTGTGGCTAAATTTCAGGTTTGTTATTTACTCTTCCCTACCCCATAAAATGCACATAGATAACAATCAGTGTAATAGGCTTTATCTTTTCTGTTACTTTTAATTTGTTGAGTACCTGATGAGAGGGTAGAGATTATAGCCTAAATCACAGATTCATAGCTTGAAGGGAAATGAATTTTAGTATGGTTTAATTTAGTACTTTTTTGTTAGTTTGAGTAGCTATGTTCTATAAATGAATGAAAGTGTCTTCAACCTGTAAGCATTAAGTATATATGGTTTCCAAGTTAGAAATGAACCTTATAAAAAGGGAATTAGACTTCTTAGAGTAGACCTTAACTTAGTATGGGATTCATTTCTGAGAGACACTTTTGATTTGGTAAACGTTCTTCAGAGTTGGAGTATGGATAATCTCAGAGGATAATGTTATAGGTAGTGTTGAGACTTAGCTTGGTTGACCACTCTGAGGAAATAGTTTAGAGGGAACTCAAGCAGTAGTTAGGTAGTACTAGTAGGTTTACCTATTGTATGTGAAAGTTTCAGGGTATTGCTCAAAGATTCAAACCAGTGCATAATGCCATGCATGAGTTAATTCATCCAACAGTTCTACTTTGTTCCAGGTACTGTGCTCTGTGTTAATTTATTTAAATTGAAACTATAGTCTTTTAAATACTCTATAGTAGTTAATACAACAGTTACTACTGTTTAAATTGAGGTTTAAATTTTGAATGACTTGTTTTATTGAGTTATAGCCTCATTGAAGGTGGATGATTAAACTTAGTTAAGTTTTTTTTTTTGTTTTTTTTTGTTTTTTTTTTTTGTTTTTTTTGATTTTTGCATTCGGTTTTTTCGAGACAAGGTTTCTCTGTGTAGCCCTGGCTGTCCTGGAACTCACTCTGTAGACCAGGCTGGCCTCGAACTCAGAAATTTGCCTGCCTCTGCCTCCCAGAGTGCTGGGATTACAGGCGTGCACCACCACTGCCCGGCCTTAGTTAAGTTTTTGTTTTGTTCAAATGTTTAACACTGTAGCTTAGGCTGGTCTAGAACTGAAAATACATATCCCCATTTCAAACTTGGAAGTGCTGGGATTGCAGATTTGAGCCATTATGACCAGCCTAACCACTATATCACTGTTCACTTGAAAATTCTGGTGGCTCTGGTTTGATGAGACTTTGTACAGGTACATTAAATTTTTTTTTCTTCAGTTTTTTTGAGGTAGGGTTTTTCTGTGTAACAGAGCCCTGGCCATCCTGGACTCACTTTGTAGACCAGGGTGGCCTTGTATTCACAGAGATAGCCTGCCTCTTCCTCCTGAGTGTTGGGTTTAAAGGTGTGTGCCACTGTGCCTGGGTGTAGTAAATATTTTTAAGAAACAATTTTGAATAGCACATCCAGGTAAGGGATAAATGTGTGTGTGTGTGTGTGTGTGTGTGTGTGTGTGTGTGTATCCAATCTTATGCAGTCTTATTTATATATAAATAAGACCAAATTGACAAATAGGCAGTATTTTTTATCTCTCAAGCTTGTATAATTTGAATTTTATATCTGTATTAGGTATTTCCCTTTTAATAGCAACATAATAGGGCTGGAGAGATCAGCAGTTAGAGCACAGGGTTCTCTTTCAGAAGATCTGTGTTCAATTCCCAGCACCCTCACGGCAGCTCAGGGCTGTGTGTAATTCCTTTTTCAGGGGATCTGGCACCCTCATATACATTGCAGTCAAAATGCCAGCATGCATAAAAACAAATTTGTAAAAAAAGATGATATTCTTTATCTCTTTAAGCTACTATAACAAAATAGTCTATAAGCAAAAGTTGCTATAAGTTCACAGTTTTCGAAGTTAAAAAAAATCCAATATGGCGCTTGCAGGTTTGTGACTCAAAGCTCTTTAAGACTTGAGTAGATAAAGCTGCATCAGATGGCCCAGAAGACATGTAACATTTTAGTCACCTGATATTTCTTTTTAAACAAACTTTAGTTGTATTGTTGGGTGTGGTATTTAAAAATGATTGTTTCTACCCCCAGGTGGCTGTTGAATAATTGTATTAGCTACTACTTACAGGCACGCAGTTATGTGCCACATATACATGAGATGTGTGATAGACTTCAGAAGAGAGATAAATATCAGTGTATTCAGGTAAAGAATCAGAGAAAATATCTCTGCATGGTAGTGGCTTACACTTTTAATCCCCGTACTCAGGAGGCAGACAGTGGACTTCTTGAGTTTGAGGCCAACGTGCTCTACAGAGTAAGTTCCAGGACAGCCAGGGCTATACAGAAAACAAAAGATAAGAAAATAAAAGAAAGGAAAAGAAAAAAAAAAGGAAAACCACAAGAAATAGGAGGTAAAAAGTTCTTTTGTGGTGGTGCTTGCCTTTAATCCTAGCATTTGGGAGGCAGGAGGAGCTCTGCTCTACATAGCTACTTCTAGGACATCAGGGACTGTATGGAGACCCTATCATAAATCAAGAATCAGAAAACAAACATAAACGAAAAACAGAAAAGCATTAAAAGTACATGTATGCTTATAGTATCCTGTTTTATTCTGTGAATTATTTCTGGTATGAATACCAGCTATTACTCTTTCCCCACCTAACTCTGAAGAATTGTTTACCTTTTTAAAAAGGAATACATGCTGCTTTTCTTGATATAACTAGAGTGATTGTTATGAGAGTGATGTGAGTTATGTTTGGACCTTGGAGAGATGAGTACCTGTTTTCTGTCTTCCCGACTTGCCCTTCCTCCCCCTTTCCTCATCCCTCTTCCCTGTTTTTTTGTTTTTGTTTTTGTTTTTCAAGACAGGGTTTCTCTGTATAGCCCTGGCTGTCCTGGAACTCACTCTATAGACCAGGCTGGCCTCGAATTCAGAAATCCGCCTGCCTCTGCCACCCAAGTCCTGGGATTACAGGCGTGTGCCACCACCGCCCGGCTTCCCTGGTTTTATTTATAGTTTAGAACTCGTGAAACTAACCTTACTGTTCCTGTTTTCTTCAGCTGAAATAATTGAACTGTAGTTTTTCTTTTTCATATTTAGATAATCTCTTGGTAAATATTTCAGTTCTCAAGCTAATGTTTTTTTGTTTTTTGTTTTTTTTTAGTTTGTTTTTGTTTAAGTCTGGGGATTGAAGCTAGCATCCTGCCACTGAACCATGTCTCAGTCCTTTGACACAGTGTATTTTAAAAGTAAAATTACGAATTGCTGTATCATGTGCTAAAGAAATAATTCTTTATAATATAGAAGCTTGCTTTCTACATGTAGTAGACATTTGATGATTCTTATGGCTAGTTCTGAAATACTTGTCAGACTAAGTGAATTTTGTTCTTTATTTTAGGCTCTAAGCATGCAATCATCTCCAAATGGCCAGTTTGTAGCACCCAGTGATATTCAGTTGAAATGCAACTACTGTAAAAATTCCTTCTGTTCAAAACCAGAAATCTTGGAATGGGAGGCAAGTCTTGTTACCTTATATGTGTTATCTAACGCTAAGACAAGGATCTAAGAAAATAAGTGCAATTTCTATTTGGAAACTTCTGGAGTGGACAATAATAAGCTTTGTATTTTGTGTCATTGGTATGTTTACTTTGTGGAAATGAAACCAATAGGATAGATTTCAGAAGCAGTTTATTGAAGTCACATGCACAATAGTATGTTTGTAATAAAATATAAAAATCAGTTCATATACCCAGAATCTCTTCAGACTGCGACACTGTTCTCTCCTTGTCATTATCATCTGTGAACTATGAATGTTATTACTCAATATTTGTAGAATTAGAATTTGTAAGGCAGATACTATGCTGTTATTTAATATTTTATATTTTGATAAATATATTTAATACGGGAGTAGAGGCTGTGAATCGTGAACAGGATTTTTTTTCCCTAGCATTTAACCTTTTATAGTGTACTTATTTACTTTGTCATGTTCTTTGTTTTGCTGTTTCCATGTGAGTTTGTTTAAGAGGACAGTAATGGATAGATGGATGATCCAGGCTACCCATTGCTGTGTTGAACAGTGCTTACTTTTGGCTATCCTTTAACCTTTTTTAAGGTGGATTGGGTGGTCGGAGGGTAGAGTATGGAGTATGTACTTAAAAAGTTATATAAGATGTAAAACTAAAATCAGACTATTTTCTATGGTTCTTGTTATTTAAAATGTAATGCTTAGGTCAAAAGTGGTTTCTGGAATTAGACTCCATGATTTCCCTAGTATTTGGAAATCCGAGAAGGTTTATTATTTTAGACCCTGTAAAATTAATTTTTTAAAGATTTATTATTTTTATGTATACGAGTATACTGTAGTTGTCTTCAAACGCACCAGAAGAGGGCATCAGATTCCATTACAGATGGTTGTGAGCCACCACGTGGTTGATGGGATTTGAACTCAGGACCTCTGGAAGAGCAGAGCACTTAACCACTAAGCTGTCTCACCAGCCCAGCCTGTAAAATTCTTTACTTTTATTATTTTGCTTGGTGCTGTCCCCAGAGTAGTTAAACATTCATGCTTTGAGACTCTTGGTGGCATCTTGTCTTGAGTTTTAGACTAATAACCACTTAATAGCAGAAATAATGTTGAATGCCCAACATAAGAATGAAGGAATGGCCAGGGAGTGAGGAAAATCTATAGGCAAACATACAAAATAGTATAATATAGGAAATGAAGATTGCATAATAAGCTGAAATCCGATAAATTTTTAGATGAAAATGGGAATTTCCCCAGCATTCATGTTTTGTAATACTTTTCTTTAATATTTCGTTGCTTCTACTTACACAGAACTTTAGTGTTACATGCCATTAAGAGATACTGCTGTATTGAGTGAGCATTTCTCTTAGGAGACTGTGGACTTAGGACCCCATAATTAGCAGTTATGATACTTTTTCTATTTCCTCTTAATTTGTGGTAACTGGACCCAGGACCTTGAGTATGTTTAGCAAGTACTTTACTTTTGAGCTCCTTCTCAGCCATCCTTTCTCTTCTGAGTTATATATTTATAAAGGGGAAATTTTTCATTAATGATTGCTCTAACTACTTGAGTTGTTTTCTAGACTTTTTCTTTATGTGTTAATGTTGATTATTTAGATTTAATCTACATCTGCTATAATTTTTGGAGAAAAGTTGCTTTGCTTGGAGTTTTAGTTCTTAACTCCTGGGCCACTGTTTAAGTAGGCCTTACAATCGTGAGCTTGAAGCCAGAGAAATAATAATAACTTTTTTATTTATGTCATGAGTACCAAATCAAAAACTTTAGAAATAATAGATGTTTTTATTAATGTGTGACAGGAATGTTAGATTGCTTAAAAATGTTGTATCTTCTATTTCTGTAGCCTACATTGTACTTTTCATTATTTTCTTTGTGTTTCTCCAATTCATTAGCATATCCAGGCTGTCACTTTATGTTAGTGATTGTTCTCTTAGTCACTCAGTACTTTCAGGGTAGTTAATAATGCTCAGTTGGTTAACTTAGGTGTCTGTGGCCTTTAGCAAATGTCTCTCCAAGGATCATAACATTAAGTAGATAAATGATTTAACTTTCTGTAAAAGTGGCTTGTTTATTTCTTAAACTTGGTCTTGAGATGGTTCTCATACTTACCAAGGTTCCCATTGTGCATTTAGAACAAAGTGCATCAATTCTGCAGCAAAACTTGCTCAGATGACTATAAGAAGTTGCATTGCATAGTTACATATTGCGAATACTGCCAAGAGGAGAAGACTCTGCATGAAACAGTCAATTTCTCTGGCGTTAAGAGACCTTTCTGTAGTGAAGGCAAGTGTGTATACAGCATTGTTCATAACTTTTAATATATATAATGTTTTTTGCTAAATTACTTACAGAATATATAATTACAGCGGTCTAGAAATAGGTACACAATTTTAATATGGCTTAACAAAACTTAGTTTACTTTTCTACTGAATCTTTTTGTTGTTTTACATGTATTTTAGACTTCTGGGTCTCAAGGTTTCCGCTAGAAATTTTGGGATAAAATGAAAGCAAGCATTGTCATACTGTGATATTACTAGAGCTGACATGGGGCCTGAATGGTGGTTTCCAAGAGTAGGAAGAACGTTTTGCATTAGCTCCATTTCCCTACCAGCTTGCAGCTATAGAGTTTTTTAGTATATAAATTTTGGTCATCACTGATCTCAGGTTCAGAAAGTCACTAAAGTCCGTGCGACTGTTCAAAACAAATACCCCACAAAAAGTCCCCAGATCTGAAATTTCTCTGACTCAAAGCATCTTAGTGTCATTGATGGAGAGGTGGGAGGCGTTACACACAGTGACAAGCACAATGGCTATTCTGTGGTTTAAGGTGTCTGAGACACATTGGGTTCGGTTGCATATGGTCACAAGCGTCCTTTCTCCTCACTTAAACTTGCATTGGTCTTATACCACAAATCAGATTATAGACATGAACTCTAGTTCTAAATTTACTTCTCCAGAGATAGAAATAGGATTGGGTTTAGGCACTCATTGTTGCTAGTGTTTCCAATTGTCACAGTTTTGCTCTAATCTACCTTTATCTTGTCTTTTGTTGGGGGTCACTGACGTATCTTTTTCTTCTAAAAAAAAAAATCTATAGATAGATATATAGATATATATGCATATATATGTGTGCGCATATATATATATATATACATATACACAGAGATAGTGATATAGATATATAGGTGTATAGATATATACACACATATGTATATCTATATATAGATACAGATATAGATATCTACATATATCTAGTCCTTAAAGAAAACAGCTCTTCCCCATCTCTGTTAAAAGTTATCAACTGTGAGGAGCTATATCCCTATTACTTTTTTTTTTTTTTTCAGACAGGGTTTCTCTGTGTAGTTTTATTGTGTAGACCAGGCTGGCCTTGAACTCAGAGCTCCATCTGCCTCTTCCTAACCCAAGTGCTGAGATTAAAGATGTGCTGCTCTTTACCCCCCCAACGTCCAGTCTTCCGTCCCCCCCCCCCCCCCCCCGTCCTATCACAGTTTTCAAGGCCTCTTTTCAGTGGCTCATTTTCAACTATGAGTCTGCTGTCATTAGCAATAAATACTATTACAAAAAAGCTTCCTATCTGTTCTTTACACCTGTTATTTTTCCATCGAGGACTGTTTGTCCCTGATTCTACTTTTTCTGTGAATTTCTTTTTTTTCTTTTTTTTTTTTTTAGAGATTTATTTTTTTAATTTTTTGTATATGAGTACAGTGTAGCTGTACAGATGATTGTGAGCCATCATATGGTTGCTGGGAATTGAACTCAGGACCTCTGCTCACTCCGGCCCTGCTCGATCCGGCTGAAAGATTTATTTATTATTAAATGTAAATATACTGTAGCTGTCTTCAGACACACCAGAAGAGGGCGTCAGATCTCATTACAGATGGTTGTGAGCCACCATGTGGTTGCTGGGAATTGAACTCAGGACCTTCAGAAGAGCTGTCAGTGCTCTTAACCACTGAGCTATCTCACCAACCCTTTCAGTGAATTCTATATCAAATTTGGGGCAAAAGGGAAGTTGATAATCCTGAATGCCAACAGTCCATGGCAGAAAAAAATGTTTTTTGAATGGTCTCTCCATACATTTCACAAACAGTATAGCATGCATATTAGAAGGTATTAATGAACAAAGCAAAATGCTTCTACTTAATTGTACTTGGTACATTTCACCTAGAACCATGCTTTACTATTGTTATCTAAGAGCAAGGTTATAGTAGAAATGACCAAGTCTAAGGCGTGATGGCAGACACCTTTAATCCCGTCACTTGGAAGGCAGAGGCAGTCAGATTGCTGTGAGTTTGAGCCCAGCCTGGTCTACAAAGCAAGTTCCAGGACCAACAAAAACAACAAAAGATTAGTATTGAGTTGATTTACTCATCATCTTCATTTTTGTGTCAACACAGTCTAATTCATTCTAAATCTGAACATATTCATGTTATTAATATATGTATCAGTATAGAAATATTTTTATAAATCTAAAATGGATTTTATTAAATTGAAGAGTGCATCTTAAATAATTGGTACTTAGAAACAGTTTTCATTGGGAAGGACTTAGTTTCCAATGGGTATAAAGTGTTAAGGATATGAATTTTTCTTTTTACTTTCTACTACTGAATGAATTTTTGTTTTGTTTTTATTTGAAGTTGTCTGTTACACAACCTAGTTTTCTGGGTAAACTATTTACTATCAATCAAATTCAGTGAATTAAAAAAGGCCAGGTGTGGTGGCATATACCTTTAATCTCAGCACTCGGGAGGCAAAGGCAGGTAGATACCTGTTAGTTTCAGAACAGCTTGATTGACAGCCAGGGCTACACAGACACGCTCTCAAAAAAAAAACAAAAAAAAAAACAAAAAAAAAAACCACCAACAACAAAACAAAACAAAAAACCAACCAACCCCCCCCCCCAAAAAAAAAAAAAACCACAAGTATTTTAAAACCCAGCTTAAAGGCTGGCAATGGATGATTCAGTGGGCAAAGGTGCCAGGCCTCATGACTTCAGTTGGATTCCCAGTACTCATATAATAGAAAGAAGTGACTTTTTAAGTTGTCTTGACTGCTATGTGTAGGCTATAGCATGACGACTTGACATGACTCATATATGTTTACATATGCAAATAAACATGTAATTTTAAAGATAAAATATAGTAATAAGTTGTAGGATGTTACATAGTGATTTGCAAAACTTTTTTTTTTTTAAACTGTATAGTTAGGTGTAGGGTTAGTTGCCTACAATCTTAACACTCAGGCATCTGAGGAAGGATGATTGCAAGTTCAGAGCTCCCAAAGTTAGATCGTCATGAGACCCAGCTTCCGAAAGTAGAGATTCCCAGAGAGGACAGAACATTTAAAACTCTGGGGTTCATGAAAACATTGTATCAGGTAGAATTATAATTTGAATTTTTTATTAAAGGATAGATGAGGTTTCCTAGATATTAATCGATTATTCTACTTACATGAAGTAGCATGAGCAAGAATTCAGAGGCTTATTTAACTTTAGAGGTAGTATAGGTGGGAAATTGGATATGTGAAAATAAATTTATGTAGACGATAAAGAGGTATTTGATTAAAGTAGTAGATAGCAAAGTATTTTCTCTTGTCACATCAGAGTTCTATTTTCTTGATGAATTTCTATATAAAAATAAGCTGTTAGGAAGAATCTAGAAAACTTGAATATAGTGCCTTCTAAAGAATATATCTGAATTTATTTAATTAGAACTTTTCAGCAGTCTGCATTCATTTTCCAATGCACTCACTTGTATCTTTGTGATTTTATTCAAATAGAAAATAGTTCTGAAGCATTGCCAGATTTTAATGTCTTAAAAGTATTGTTTGAACCTAAGTAATATGTTTTCTAATGCAATAATGTTCTGTTCTAAGTTTTACAGGTTGGTGTTATAATAGACCTAGTGTTTCAGAGGGCCTGGGGAAAAGGTTCAGTCAGTAAAGTGCTTGCTGTTCAAACATGAGGCATGAGTACCTGAGTTTAGTCCCTGTCATCCATGTACAAATCGGACATGGCAGTCTGTAATGCCAGCACTGGGGAAGGGAAGCAGAGACGGGAGGCTTTGGGCGCTTGCTGGCTAGCCAGCCCAGCTATAGTGGCAAGCTTTAGGTTCAGTGAAAGACTGTGTTGAGAGCAATTGAGGAAGACAACTGGCGTCAAGCTCTGGTCTCCACATGCACCTCAATGTACACATAAAACTTGGAGGTTTTCAATCAGAAGGGAAGAGGACTTTTTATGTGAATATGTTTGACATATTCTAAACCGATAATTATAAGTCTTAGAAGATTTGTCTGTTTAAAATATGTCTTTTTATGTGTTCTTTTAAAAAAATACAACATTTTTCAGGCTGCAAGCTATTATACAAACAAGATTTTGCAAGACGATTAGGATTAAGATGTGTTACCTGCAACTATTGTTCTCAGCTGTGTAAGAAGGGAGCCACTAAAGAACTTGATGGAGTTGTCAGAGACTTCTGCAGTGAAGACTGCTGTAAGAAATTCCAGGAGTGGTACTACAAGGCAAGTAGCAATACCTTCTCAGCAGAGCAGCTGCTTGGTCGTCTTCTGAAGTGCTTGGTATCTATTACTGTGACAGCATCTAGTTGTTCCTCCTTTTAATTTCTTTACTCTGTGCCTGGTCCTGTTTGTGCTGTTCATTAAGATGGATTTTGTCTTTCCTACTTGTATTTTATATTTTGAAGTGGGATTATCATCATTTTTCTTTAGAAATCATTTAGGCATTGCCAGCCATTAG
This sequence comes from Apodemus agrarius, assembly GCA_964023405.1. Classification (NCBI taxonomy): domain Eukaryota; kingdom Metazoa; phylum Chordata; class Mammalia; order Rodentia; family Muridae; genus Apodemus; species Apodemus agrarius. The sequence goes on along the minus strand of OZ030013.1, from coordinate 69,487,449 downwards.
ACTATTCATGTATTTTCAGTGGTGTAGCTTCATAAAATGGATATTTCTCTTAATTAATTAATTAATTAATTAGTTAATTAATTAATTAATTGGTTTTTTGAGACAGGGTTTCTCTGTGTAGCCCTGGCTGTCCTGGAACTCACTTTGTAGATCAGGCTGGCCTCGAACTCAAAAATCTGCCTGCCTCTGCCTCCTAAGTGCTGGGATTAAAGGTGTGCGCCACCACCTCCGCCGCCGCCTGGCGTTCTAAATTTATTTTTAATAACTACATTGTCAGTATTGAACAATAGCAGTAGTTGCTTTAAATATTAAGCTAGTGTTTTATAAGTCTTTGCTTATATGTGTATGTGGGTTCTGTGGATTAGAAGTGTGGAGCAGCTGTATTTTGTATATTATAAAAGACTTTAAACGTCAATAAATAATACCATTTGGGCCATTGTATTAACTACTTTTTTTGCGACAGTGTTTCACTGTGTAACACTGGCTGGCCTTGATATCATACATCGCTGCTTTCTGACTGCTGGGATTAAAGGTGAACACCCTGTTTTTGATGACTTTTTTAAGAGACTTTTTTTTTTTTTTTTTTTTTTTTTTTAGAAAATAAACATAAATTTGGAGTTTGTATAATAAGATTTTATCCAAGGAGAAGTTATTAATTTCTACACTGGTAACATAGAAAAGTACCTCAGTGGTAAAAGTTTGTGATATGTACGGATATCATGTTTGTGATAAGTCTGGATATGCTTTTAAAGCATGTGAAAATAGACATCATGACTCCTAATATTTTGACATAAATTAAGTTTGAAGGATCTGTCTGACTAATGCTTCAAAGGATGAAGCTAGTTACTGTCATAACCTCTTGTCAACCAGGTACTCCATTTTCAAGCTTCTTGACAACTTTCTGAATGGAAAGTGCTTTCACAGTCAGCAGCAGAATTTCATCAAATCTCAAAGCATAATTTCTCTGGGATTAACAGGCATTTCTCATTGTCCCAAAACAAAAACAAACAAACAAAAATAATGATTTCTGTTTTGATGGGTAAAAGATGTGTGTTTGAAATTGACAGTCCAAAATTGCTATTTCTTTTGTACCAATATAGTAATTCTTATTTAAAACTCACAAACCTTTGTGCAATATACATAATAGTACTGAGACACTATCTGTAATTAAAACAATTTTATATATTTTTGGTATTTAAATTTAATAATGAGAGTTGTATAGCTCAGTGCTTACTTAGTAGGCAAAAGGCTCTGCATTTGATGCTGTGTACCACAAAAATACATTTCATTGAAATATTTTAACAGTATGCTTTTAAATCTTCTCTTAGTATATTAGTTGAATTTCTACTACCTTGATAAAACAACATGGTCAAGATGACTTAGAGAAAATTTTACTTTGGTTTAACAATTCCAGAAAGTTATAGTTCGTAATGTCAGAGTAGAGAGAGGTACCAGGTTGGGATAGTGGCTGGAGAAAGGTGCTGAGAACTCACATCATGAACTGTAAATACAAAGCAGAGAGCATACTGGAAAGTGGAAGGAGAATTTTAGCTCTGAAAGCCTGCCCATTCTGACTGACTCCTTCAAATAAGACTGCATTGCCTAAAACTCCCCAGTGTTTAATCCCACAATCAAGTGTTGTTGTGAAAACCTGTTAGGAACATTTTCATCCAACTTCTATGTATGATTTTTATTTGATAAAACATTTTAAGTAATCTGTGTTTCCTGATCTTTACAGTAGATTGCTCCTGTATTTAAAAAGAAAATTTGATAGACAACAAAAAAAAAAATCTTTGAATAAAATTAGTTTTATCTGGGTGTGGTGGTACACACCTGTAATTCAAGTTGTCAGAGACATGTGGATGGCCAGCTGGATGTTACCCAGTGTTTACACACAAAGACTCTGCCTGTGTTTAGGCTCAGTGGTTAAGAAGACTGCTGTTCTTGTAGAGCAGTTCATTTCAGTTTCTAGCACCCATGTAGTTACCCAGTTCCAGCCGCCTGTAACTCCAGGTCTAGGGGTCTGACTCTCTTCCGATTAACATGGCACTAGACATGAGCTTGATTTACATACAAACACTAAAACACATAAGATGCAAAAGCAAAGAGGAGTTTATAGCCTCCATGACTTTATGTCATTAAATTTAGAATTGTTAGTTTTGAGTTCTCAGTTATTCTTTTAGTTTGAAAAACTAGGTACTTTGTTTTGATGAGTAATTGACATTATCCTGCCCTGGTTTTTCTTTGGATAAATTGTTTTCAATTTTCTGGGAGAAAATTGGACATAGGAAAAAAGCAGGTATGTTTGATTATAAAATGAAGGACTGATTTTATTATTAATATTTTTTGATAAGTTATGTTTAATTATGTTCTTTTGAATCATTAATTTCATTAAAAATTTCTGGCTGTAGTAGCATATGCTTGTAATTGCAGCATTTGGGATATAAAAGCAAGACAATGAGGTTTGAGGCAAGGGTGAGCGAGCGAGCGAGTGTTATGATGCCTTTCCTCCTACAGACCCAGTGTGGTCCAGAGTACTGTCCTGGGACAATTTGATACATTTTACACAAACTGAGTTTTAGCTTAGATAAATTGAGAACCCTTTTTGTGTGTTTTAATTTTATTTTATTTTCTAGTGATTCATAAACTCATTTTGTCTTTCCTTTGCCAATCTGTATTTTGAGGTCAAGACAAAGTACAGGTTTTGACTTGGTTTGCCTGCCGGAATCCTATTACTTCAGTTTTAGTATTTAATGTTAGATCTTTAAATTTCAGTGTTGATTTTCAGTGTTCATTTTGCAGGGCTGTTGTAAGGACTGTCAATAGTAGGTCAACATTAGGCTTTTATCTCAGGTTTTAGTTTGTGGGTAGTCGGCTTTGCTTTTGTTCTAGTGTTCTGACTCATTTGTAATTGGTGGTAAGCCTACATTTCCTTGTGTGTGTGTGTTTTGTCTATTTGATAATAAAAACAAGGACAGAAAGAAAATGAACCTGAAACACTTCTGTGGTTTGAAGGTAGTCTTTACTTGTATGAGAGTATCTCTCACAGAGTTGGGTGCTTCTGCAGTTGTAGTTTGTTATTCAAGGCCTGAAGAGCTGTGGAGAGGTCTTGTTGGAAGCTCTAAAAATCTAGGTTTTGATGTCAGCAAGACAGCAGCAGCAGCAGCAGCAGTGAGGTAGATGCTCTTGGTAAGTGAGAGCAAAGGCACATGGACAAATTCAAAGCTGCTTTCTTTGCTTTCCTTCTGTCTAGGGTGTTGTCCACATTTAAGATGGGTCTTTCTACTTGAAAGAAGATAATCAAGAAAAGTCAACTAACCGTCTTAATGACCTAGGTTAAATACTAAGTGCCCTTGTGATACAATTACTACATAATGCTGTCAGCAGTGTACAATTTTAGAAAAGGCATATGATATTAGCACCAGTTACTGCTAATAATTTATACTACGAAGCTTCACTTGTTGAATGTTTATTTAGCAAGAGGACTGAACTAGAGAAAAAAAAATGTATTATGGCCTATCTTTGTTAGTTCTTTTAAGACCTATGTACCAATATGATCCTTTGTTAATGTCTCCCAACCAGAAGAAGCTTTTATACAAGTTCAAATGTACTGTACTTTAGAGATACACCCTTACAGTATTTATTAATAGAATTTTACTTGAGATAAGAGATAACCAAACCCTGTGGGGGGTGGGGGTGGGGGAAGAGATAAGATAACCAGCTGGGTGCACGCCTTTAATCTCAGCACTCTGGGAGGCAGAGGGAGGTGGATTTCTGAGGAGGCCAGCCTGTTCTACAGAGTGAGTTCCAGGACAGCCAGGGCTACACAGAGAAACTCTGTCTCGAAAAAAACCAAATCAAAAAAAGAGAGAGAGAGAGAGAGAGAAAAGATAACCACACATAATAAAACTGTGAATTAGAGTTAATTACATCTTTTGTTTCATTCAATGATCAAAATGTTTTTTAAATATGGGCAAGATTTAGGTGAAACAGTATTTCTTTAGTTACTACTTTAAAGTGTAATATTAGAATGTGAGATAAAAAATATGCATACATATACACACATGTATATGTACATATGTGAAGTTATAGATTGCTTTGGTATGGTTATATTTCTAGCTATAGATTTGATTGGATATCTTGTTTGTTTAATATTTTTTCTTTTTTTTCCTTTTTTATTGGAAAGGGAAGTAACACTTTATGAGAAAATTAAAGAGTAAAGTGGTACACATAAAACATTGCTAAATTAATTGAAATATGAAATAGAAACATTTTATGACAGACTTGAAGATTTACTTGGAAAATATTTCTGAAAAAATTGTAGAAAAATGTAGGAAAACATGTTAGAATTGAAGATTATCATGGAAAATTTTATATAGATATAATAGTAGTAGGTATAAAAGTATTCCTAAATTGATTGAAAGTGGAATTATAAACATTTTCTGATAAACTTGAAGATTTACATGGAAAATATTTCTGATAAAATTGAAGAAATATGTAGAAAAACATGTTAAAATTAAAGATAATGGTAATTATACAGATAAAATGATAGGCATAAAGATAATTCTAAGTTGATTGAAGGTGAAATTATAAACATGTTCAGATAAAATTGAAGATTTATATGGAAAATATTTCTGATAAAATTCAAGAAATATATAGACAAACACGTTAAAATTGGCTCTCATGGAAAATTTTACATATAAAATGGTAGATATAATTACTCTAAATTAAATGAAGGTGGAATTAGAAACATTTGTGATAAAATTAAAGATTTACATTGAAAACATTTCTGATAAAATAGAGGAAATCTATAGAGAGACATTAAAATTGAAGATTATCATGAAATATAATGGGGAATTACAAATATTTTGTGATTAAAATTGAAGATTTACATGAGAAATATTTGTTAGTTATGTCTTCTCATTGGGCAGTTGAATCCATTGTTGTTAAGAGATATTAAGGAATAGTGATTGTTTCTTCCTGTTATTTTGAATGTTATTTTTATGTTTGGGTATATTCTTTTGGATTTGTTGAAAGATTATTTTCTTGCCTTTTCTAGGGTGTAGTTTCCCTCCTTGTGTTGGCATTTTCCATCTTTTTTTTTTTTTTTTTTTTTTTTTTTGAGTGAGGGTCTGTCCTGGAACTCACTCTGTAGATCAGGTTGGCCTCGAACTCAGAAATCCCCCTGCCTCTGCCTCCCAAGTGCTAGGATTACAGGCGTGCGTCCCCATACCCGGCATCTATTATCCTTTGTAGGGCTGGATTTGTGGATAGATATTGTGTAAATTTGTTTTTATCATGGAATATCTTGGTTTTTCCATCTATGATGATTGAGAATTTTTCTGGGTATAGTAGCCTGGGCTGACATTTGTGGTCTGTATGAGGTCTGCCCAGGATCGTCTAGCTTTCATGGTCTCTGGTGAGAAGTCTGGTGTGATTCTGATAGGTCTGCCATTATAAGTTACTTTCCCTTACTGCTTTTAATATTCTTTCTTTGTTTAGTGAATTTAGTGTTTTGATTATTATGTGCTGGGAAGATTTTCTGGTCTGGTCCAATCTGTTTGGAGTTCTGAAGGCTTCTTGTATGTTCATGGGCATCTCTTTCTCTAGGTTAGGGAAGTTTTCTATAATTTTTTGAAGGTATTTACTGGTCCTTTAAGTTAGAAATCCTTGTTCTCTTCTATACCTATAATCCTTAGGTTTGGTCTTCTCATTGTGTCCTGGAGTTCCTGGATGTTTTGGGTTCCCAGCTTTATGCATTTTGTATTTTCTTTGACTGTTGAGTCAATGTTTTCTATGGTATCTTCAGTACCTGAGGTTCTTTCTTCTATCTCTTGTATTCTGTTGTTGATACTTGCTTGCATCTATGACTCCTGAATTTTTTCCAAGGTTTTCTATCTCCAGAGATGTCTCACTTTGTGATTTCTTTATTGTTTCTACTTCCACTTTTAGATCCTGGATGGTTTTGTTTAGTTCCTTCACTTGATTGTTTGTGTTTTCCTGTAATTCTTTAAGGGATTTTTGTGTTTCCTCTTTAAGGGCTTTTACCTGTTGACGGATGTTCTCCTGTAATTCTTTAAGGGAGTTATTTAAGTCTTTCTGGAAGCCCTCTATCAGCATCATGAGATACGATTTTCAATCCAACCCTTGCTTTTCCTGTGTATTGGGGTATCCTGGACTTGCTGTAGTGGAGAACTGGGTTCTGATGTTGCCATGTTTTCTGTTGGTAGGGTTCTTGTGCTTGCCTTTCACCTGGTTATCTCTGGTGCTGGTTGGTATTGTTGTTTCTGGCTGGAGTTTGTTCTTCCTGTGAGCATATAAGCCTGTGTCCTTACTCCTCTGAGTTCAGAAGTCAAAGCACTGCTGGGAGATCCCTCTCTCCTGGCGGGTCTCGTACAGAAGGTCATGGAGCTCCCGGCTTCCTGTCGCAAATAGCCAATAACATTTTTTTCTAAGACCAGGTTTCTTTGTGTAACCTGGGCTGTCCTAGAACTTACTCTGTAGACCAGGCTGGTCCACCTGCCTCTGCCTCCTAAATAATTGGGCTTAAGAGCACATGCCACCACTGCCCAGCTTCTGATGGATATTTTGCTAAATCATTTTATTTTAAGTAAATATTGGCTGCTTTAAAATGTAGTTTATAAGTACTTATCAGAAAATTAACGTATTTTTAAATTTTATATTAAACTGTCAGAAAGTAAAATATTTAAAGCTGTCATTTCTGAGTTTTAGCAGCTTGTTTAAGAATTATTCTGGTCAACCGGGCGGTGGTGGCGCATGCCTTTAATCCCAGTACTTGGGAGGCAGAGGCAGGCGGATTTCTGAGTTCGAGGCCAGCCTGGTCTACAAAGTGAGTTCCAGGACAGCCAGAGGTACACAGAGAAACCCTGTCTCGAAAACAACCAAAAAGAAAGAAAAAAAGTTATTCTGGTCTTCCTGGAGACGTCATTCATGTTATTGCCCAATGGGCTGTCCTGCAGTGCATTTAGTGGACAGACTTATTTTCTTTCTTTAAAAGAAAGCAGTCTAGACATCTGCTTATTAATAAGAACCATTTATGATATAATTGCTAGAGACTTCTATTATGATTATGGGCTTCAACATTATTTTATGCTACTTGCTGTTTGGTTTACGTTTTTGTTTTGTTTATTTGTATTTGAGTCAGGGCATTACTGTGTAGCTCATGGTGGCCTCAAACTTGCCAGCTTCTTTCCTTAGCCTGCTGACTGTTGGAATAGTAAGTATGCACTACCATGCCCAGTTTCAAAATTAATTTCAAGTAAATTTCTATCAATTTTGTATACTCAATGTTTATTTAATTATTTTTAATTATTTACATATCCGTATATACAGGTGCACATGCCTTTATATGAAAACCTTAAGCGGGCACAAGGTCCCTCTTATAGGTGTTTATGGGATGCTGTTAGTTTTATGGATGCTAAAATCAGAATTCCAGTCCTTATGATTGCACAGCAAATACAAGAAACTGTTCAGCCATCTCTCTAGCCATTCTTTCTTTACTTTGGTGTTAATAAGATTCGATTTTGTCTTGTACAAAATTGTATCGCACATTTAGTCTTCATGTTTGACTTACAGTTTTATTTTTTCTTTGATATCATTTTAGTACTTTCTCATCACATTGGTCATCTATAGTATGTGCTGTGTTAAATCTTCTCATTTGAAATGTCTGAGCACTTTTCCCTTTTTATTAAGGCTGCGAGGTGTGACTGCTGTAAATCGCAAGGCACTCTGAAAGAGCGAGTGCAGTGGCGTGGAGAAATGAAACATTTCTGTGATCAACACTGCTTACTACGCTTCTACTGTCAGCAGAATGAGCCCAACATGACAACCCAAAAAGGACCTGAAAACCTACACTATGGTATGTCATGTGGCCACTTGGAAACTTTTTATATTTTTAAAATAAAGAATTCCAAGCATTGATAATAAACAGTTGATTTTGAAGGTAGTTATTAAGAGTGGGTCATGGCTCACTGGTATAGTAAGGATGATAGTTTATAGCCATAATAAGCTTGTCCCCAAAAAGGTCATTTTTCTCGTAATTTATGTATAGGTGGAAAATAATAATTGAAATAAATCCCATACTTCTTCTAAGTCGAAGTCCTCTATTTGATAATGTTTTATAGATACATTGCTCATTTTATTCCCCCTTAAAAACATGCTTGATGAAAAGTATTGGGCATTATTGAGCTAAATTACAGAGAAATTAAACAATTAAAAGAACTGTTTTAGAAAGTAATCTGTCCTGTGACAGCTACCTTCAAATTCAAATAAAAAGTTTTCTGAGAAGATTATGTGGTAGTTGTGGCCTAGAAGGAACCACAAAGCTTTTTAGAAGTTGTGGTCTTCTATTTTATATAAGCAGTAATTTTTAGAGTATCGAATTTTCTCTAGAGCATACTGAATCAGAGAGGGCAAAGGGAAAAATCAGTTAATCATTCACTTACCTCTATATTTTTTATACTGTTTGTAAATTTGGGATTGTTTCTTAAAATAGTTTTTCAAAATTGGTAAAACTCACCGATAAACAGGGATTTTTTAAAATGTCAAGAAAGTGTATTTGTCTTATTTTTAAATGTTTATGTTTTTTAGATCAGGGCTGTCAGACGTCCCGAACCAAAATGACAGTGAGTATTTCTCAGTTTAGTGCTGTGATGTGGTTTATAGTATAAGTGAAAGTAATTAGGCTGAGTTAATATGATAACCATGAAAGGTTCTATTTTTATTTTTCATTGTGTTGAAACAGTGGAAATATTCAGCTAGCTTACTAGTAGCAGAGATTGTCAGACATAATGAAGAACATAAAGTGAATTAATCATTATAGTCTACCTAGATGGTATTCAAACTGACAGGAATAGCTTTGATAGGATTGCGCCCTCTCTGTCCTTCTCTGTATTCAGAGGGCATGGATGGGCCAGTGGTAAACAGTCAGAAGGTTTTCAAGAGAAGCAACACAGTACAGAGTAGGTGAGCTACACACTAGAAACCAACCTGACAAGGATCTTGCTTGGAGGGAAGCAAGGGAAGTGAAATTGAAAGTAGGGATATGAAGATCTCTTAGTGGATGACTATTCTACAAGTCTTTTGAACCTGAAAAATACTATGGTCTCTGATCCTGTTTTGTTTAGCCTTTCTCTCTCTCTTGGTACAATGCAGCAAATCCTTAATTGCCTGTAATGATTATTAGAGAGCATAAGTAGTGATAGGCCATCCCGTGAAGAACAGTGAGGCACCGTCTGCCTTCAGCATGCCGCCTTTTGGAGTTTCTAGCACCCTTGTTCAAAAGGTCTGTGCTTAAGGAATTGTTCATTGGTATTAGAAAAAAACTGTGGATCAGTTTATAGTGTGGTTAAACAAATCAATAAAGATCTGTAGCTCCAATAAAGATCACCTAGCAGGTTTTCAGAATTCAGATACTCGGAAATTGTGATTTAGAAAATTATTTAGGTGGTTCTAATATAAAAGAAGAGATGACAATAACCTACAGACATTCTCTCTTTATATCTTTGGGTTAGGATGTCGTCATGGCTATTAAGATCTGTGTCTTTTCCTTCTCTTTCCTCCTTCCCTCTCCTTTTCTTTTCAGTTTTTTTTTTTTTTTTTTTGGGGGGGTGTGTGTGTGTGCATTGTAATCTTTTAGCCCTGTATCCATAGTCAAAAGAGCTTAGCTGTTTTTTAAAATGAGCTGAAATGTATTCTACTTCTGAGAAAGACCCTTAAAATATTTATTAATAGAATTTCATTTGAGGTATGATGTAAGTGAAAATCACATGCACAATATAAAACTATGGATTAGAGTAATAAAAAAGCCATAACCATAATTACCATAAACTGTAAAGTAGTACTTAGTATTTATCAGAATTTCTAAGCTGTTAAGCTGACAATCATTTTTTAAAAACTATACTAATTTATTTTTAGATCAGAAACTTACGACCTATTTACAAAAAGTGTAATAGCATTGTTTTTGCTTTCTGCTTACAGAATGATAATCAGAATTAGCAGAATGTTAAACCTCAGCTAGTGCTAGCTGTTTGCACATTTGATATGTTGAAAAAGTTGAACTTGAAGGACATAAGTTACGTAGATACTGGAAGAATCTGGCAAGTGTTTTACAGGAGAATGTGAAGAACAGCTTTCTAGAGCTGATGGGAGTGTCTGGTGCTCTCAAGGGCATTGGTATTCAAGTATCTGGCTTTAAATTACTTAGTTTCTGCATCCTTGCCAATATATCAATGCTCAGAACAACTTTACAAACTCATATTGACCATGCTCAGAATCTGAACTGTCTGTATGTCATTCTGTGGGAAATGGGAGGAAATAGGGATGCATAGGAATGTCTAAAATAGTTTGGAGTTCTACAGCTGCATCATGCTAGAAGGGAGAGAACCTGACCTCAGAGTTGAAGAATTAATCTGTCCATTAGGTCATAATCCTTAGGTTCTAATCATTTCTGGAAAGAAAATCAGAGTGTACTTCACTTCTTTTCAATACAGTCTGATCAATTTGAAAATTAAGACTTGATATGGCTGAGACTTGTAGTCTCAGATACTCAGGAGTTGGAGGCAGTAGGATCAAAACATCAAGGCCTAAGTGGTTTACAGAGTTAAGTTCAAACCTGGAAACTGAGGAAACCTAGGAAACTGAGACCCAAGTCAAAATTCGTTGCATTAAATAAGGTTACATGATACAGCCTAGTAGAAGTACACTTGCCTAGGATGTGCCAGGATATAAATAGTTTTTTAAACTCTCAGCATTCTATAAACTTTAGAGGCATGAGGAAACCACAAGCCTTAGTGTTAACAAAGAAACTCTGGACAACTGCCCATTATTATTACATTAACTCAGCCTTGGACAGCAGCAAACAAATTACTATTAGCTAATTGATGAAGAAATGTTTGTTAGACTAAAGAGTTTTGAAGGCTTTGAATTCTGGTACTGGAAATAGAAATGTTAAAACGTAATTTAGGGGCTGAAGAGACAGCTCAGCAATTAAAAGCACTTACTGCTCTTGGAGAAGACCTGGGTTTGGTTTCCAAAACTCACATGGTAGCTCAGAACCATCCATAACTCCAGTTTCAGGGGATCTGATGCCCAATTCTGACCTATTCAGGCACCAGGCAGACACATGATACATACATGTACACAGGCAAATACTCATATATATGAAATAAAGATACATAAAAAATATTTAAATCCACATAGTTTATGTTGTATGGTGAGTAGGTAGGAAAGGCTTTGGTGACATAAAAGGAGATGGTACAGATAAAATGGATGTCCAGAAGAGACTGTTAGTGTTATGGAGAAATATGGCCTTTCAAACACATCAGAGTTACTATGCACCACGTCTCTATGATTTACCTCCCAGTGCCTAAAAGACTGGAGGCAAATCAGCCAACCAAAGAGTTGGCTTGGGGGCGTGGGGGACTGGCGCTGCCAAGTCACAAGCCCTATTCGACTAACCTCTCCCTTGGTTTCTTGAATTTCATCAAAGTTGAAAGATAAAATCAACCATTATACCTCTACATCATAGATCTCAAGCTCTACCTGAATAAAACTTAGTGTATTTATAATTAAACTTCAAATGCTAGGTCTTTGTTCTGTGTATTTTCAGGGCTTTAATTTATAGTGTCTCCTGAAGGTGACATTACTCTGTAGAAAGAATTCTTGCTGCTAACCAATATTTAGATCCACATTGATCCTCCAGATTATGACTAGTAATCTAGGAATAATATTTGGTTATACTTTCCCACTTTTTGTAGAAGTCCATTTAGGAGTCAGAAAAACAGACAGTGAGCCGGGCATGGTGGTACATGCCTTTAATTCCAGCACTCTGGAGGCAAAGGCTTGTTTGGTCTGCATACTGAGTTCCAGGCCAATCAGAACTACATACTAAGACTCTTGTCTCAAGAAAGAAAAGAAGAAAGACAAAGGAATAGAGGAAAGAAAACATGATAAGTACCAGGAAGATGAACAAAAATAAAATGTTTCTCTTTGCTTCTCTGTAGGGCTCAGCACCACCCCCTTCTCCTACACCAAACAAAGAGATGAAGAACAAAGCAATTCTTTGCAAACCTTTAACAATGACAAAAGCAACTTACTGTAAGCCTCACATGCAGACCAAATCTTGTCAGACAGGTAAGTTGGGAACTTTTGAATTGTACCTCTTTCTACTTAGACTATACTGATGTAAAGTACATGTTTTCCTAGAGTGAAAGGCCATAGGATAGGTTTGTTGTGTCTTTTTCTTTTGACTCATCTTTTTATATTGCCTTGAGAATAAAGCATATTAATTAAATTGTGATCTGTTAGTCAATGATTAAAGGTCTAGAGTATAACTAAAAGCCACACAATTCTCTAAAACCTTTTCTGGACTAATAGCATGTTTCCTGTTGAGAAAATGGTTTCTTTGAGGTCTATAATAGTTTTGCTTCCTCCTGTTCAGGAATATTTAAATAATTTAGGTACTTGCTTCACAATTGCAGCATTAACTATGTTGTTCTTCATTTCCTTTTGACTTTTTCTTTTGGGAATCTGTGTTGCTATAACTCAGATTTTCCCTGAATTTAGTCCTTTTGAGTGCTGGGATTTCAGGAATGGACTAGTGTCCAGCTCAATGTTTGCTGCATTTTAATAGTTTAAGTAAATAGACTGAGGGGAATTGTCAGGACAGTGTGCTGGATATGGAAGTGTATTTTTAAAAGTCATATTTTCATTTTTTAAATAAGTGTTAAGTAGTGTTTGTTCTAAGTTAGTATAGGTATTGCAGAAAGTCTTAAAGTTTATCAAATTTTATAGAAACTAGAAATTTCCTTTCTTTCCTTTTTCCCTTTTTCCTTTTTCCTTTTCCCTTTTCCCTTTTCCCTTCCCTTCCCTTCCTTTTTTTTTTTTTTTTTTTTTTTTTTAGTTTTTTGGATTTGGTTTTTTCGAGATAGGGTTTCTCTGTATAGCCCTGACTGTCCTGGAACTGACTTTGTAGATCAGGCTGGCCTCGAACTCAGAAATCCTCCTGCCTCTGCCTCCCAAAGTGCTGGGATTACAGGCGTGCGCCATCACTGCCTGGCGAAATTTCTTTTAAATGAGTACAAAGTTATTTTCTTTTGTTGTTAGTTTGCCAGTTAATATTGTTAATATTCATATAGTTAATATTGTTTGTTGAAATCGGTTAACCAAAGAAACAAAAAGCCATGTGAAAAATAAAAAGTCATGCTTGGTGGTTGTGTGCTTTTGCTTGCTCTCCTACAAAGGCAGGAGCAGGACATCTATTATTTAAGGCCAGCTTGGTCACAAGTTTAGAAACCAAAATAGCTATTATGGTGGCTCATACCTTTAAATCTCAGGATGTAGGAACCTGAGGCAGGAGGATTGCTACAAGGTTAAGGCCAGCTTTGATGATGACATGTTTCATGATTTCTTAAAACAAAACCACATGTTCTTACCCTATATTGTTTTTCAGATGAGAATTGGAAGACAGAGTATGTCCCAGTGCCTATTCCTGTACCTGTGTATGTCCCTGTGCCTATGCACATGTACAGCCAGAATATTCCTGTTCCTACCACAGTTCCTGTTCCTGTGCGTGAGATTTTACCTTTAGTCTAAGCCATTGCAGGCAGTTTGTTTGTAATTACTAGCTTGCGGGTGCTGGCAGAGCTGTGCTAACTGTAGTTGCTGTGACAAATTTGATTTAATGGGAGGAGGAGTTTCATTTTGGTTCATGGTTAAGAACTTCCAAAGAAGTTCTACCTTCTAATGGTTCCACAGCCTTTCAAAACAGCACCAGCAGCTGGGGACCAAATGTTCACATTCATGAGCCTATGAGGTGTTGTTGACATTTGCACCCAGTAGAAGCCATCTGTCTATGGTTTGATTTGTCAGCTTCCTGTTAGCTATCATGTTGATGCTTTTTATATTTTTATTTCTATGGACATCACAGAATGCTCAATTTGAGCAGATGGGTGTATCTTCTGTGCCAATACTGTATTTTATATTTGAGTTTATTTTCACAAGGAATTTATTTGAAGCCATAAGGTTTAGAACTAAAACATAGACTAGAGGTTCTTAAAATGTTCACTTAAGCACAAATCACCTGTAATGTTTAGAGTACTGTGTTTGAGCTTGACTTATTTTATTTTTATAGTTTTCTGTATTCTGGGATTTTCTTGTCATGGTAGACTTCTTAATTTTGATATTTAGTCTTGCTGAAGACTTTCTTCAGTAATATTTATATAGTAGTAGGTCATGGATTTAATTTGGTAAAATAGCTTGCATTGTTTCGTATACCTTTTCGTAAATGCTTTGGTTAGGTGCCTGTTCCTGTGTTTCTGCCTGCTCCATTGGACAGCAGTGAGAAGATTCCTGCAACGGTTGAGGACCTCAAAAGCAAAGTTTCTTCAGATCCTCTTGATACAGAATTGCTTACAATGACAGATATGATGACTGAAGAGGAGGGGAAAACAGAAGCATCCACCATCAATAGTGAGCTACACTATTCAGTTTGTCGATAAGAACTTGGGGGGTGGGTTCTATGTATTGTCATTATTATAGTACTTAAAGGCATATCCTGTAGCAATACTTAATAAGACGGTAGGAGAAAGGATTATAGCAGAAATATCTTATATTAATAAATACACACTTTGGCTTCACAATTAAGAGTACTAGTTGTTCTTGCAGAAGACCTAGGTTTGGCTCCCAGCACCCACATGTTTATATCTTCCTTTAATTCTAGTCCCAGAGGTTTCAATACCCTCTTCTGGCCTTCACAGGCGTAAGACATGCAAGTGGTGCACAAATATACATACAGGTACAACTCCTGTACACATAAAAAAAAAATTTTTTTTATATAAAGAGAAATACACATTCTACCCTGGGCCAGGTATGCTCTAATTCTAAGCTTGATCTCTAGTGGAATAATAATATGTTTTATTTTGAGATGGAGATTTAGTATGTGTCCTGGGCAGTAAACTCTTGGCCTCGAGGCCTTTCAGCCTAATCTTCTGAAGTGGATACTTTTGCCTACTCCCACACCTACTTGTGTTTTTAGAAAATCAAAAGTTTTTTTTTTTTTTTTTTTAAAGATTTATTTATGTGTTTGAGAGTTGCATGTGTATGCCTGGTACTTGAGCTCAGAAGCTAGAGTTACATGCATTGGAAATGGAGTTACAGATGATGGTGAGCCACCCTGTAAGGGCTGGAAACTGAGCTTAGGTGCTTTGTAAGAGCAGCCATTGCTCCTAATTCACTCATCCTGTTTTTTTTTCTTTTTCTTTTTCCTTTCTTTTTTTTAAATAGTAATAGGATTTGAAGTCAGTTCAGTTATTTTTCTTAGTAGATTTCTAAGATTTTGTTTTGTGATATTCTCACGAATACTTTATTTTTCACACTAATCAAAAATAATTTGCTTTATCTAAACCAGAATTTATCCTATTTTCTGTTAGGACACTGCTGCTACACAGTGGTGTGATTTGATGCGAGTGTTTTGTTGGGCAACTCTGTCCTTTTGAACATTTATTCCTACCCCTAGCCTTCTGGTAATGCTTAGAATCCACTTTTAGTCCAGAACTGCCTGATTGCCTTTATACTAGAAGACAGTTGTAGTAGTTGTTTTGCAGTGTTCTCAGAGGTTGTAAAATGAAGTGGATTGTAATTAGTGGTATGGATTATTTTTTGTTGTTGTTATTTGTTTGTTTTTGTTTTTTGTTTTTCAAGACAGGGTTTCTCTGTGTAGTCCTGGCTGTCCTGGAACTCACTCTGTAGACCAGGCTGGCCTCGAACTCAGAAATCCGCCTGCCTCTGCCTCCCAAGTTGTTCTTGTTATTTGATTTTTGTTTTTTTAAGACAGGGTTTCTTTGTGTAGCCTTAGCTATCCTGGAACTAGTGCTGTCAACTAGACTGGCCTTGAACTCACAGAGATCTACTTGTCTCTACTTCCCAAGTGCTGGGATTAGAGGCATGTGCCGTCACCATCCAGCTTGGTGTTTGTTTTTAATTAAAAATAAAATATAGATACTTGCTTAGTCCATGCACTCAGGTTTTAGAGGGTGAGTTCTAGATGTGTTTTGTACATAATAGAACAATACCCCATGGGAAAAAGAATGAGAAACCATGTCCTGAGTCCTTCATAGAAAGTTAGGTTGTTTTGTGAACACCTTTGTTTCCTAATTGTATGCATTTGTCTTCTTTTTCTGTCTGGAGACCTACTGCCACTCTAGTATATATTGGATAGAATGCATTTATAACTGTATGGCAAAAAAGTTAAGCAGTTCATCCAAACAAAGAATGGTAGTTATTAACAAGTATATACTGAGTATGTGGAAACTTGGTCAGAATTCAAAAATACCATTTGAAAAGCATAGTAAACTCTATAAGTTTATTTCTGATAATTGTTTTTATGAATATTGACTTTGGGAAGTGCCTACCACACAAACATGAGAACCTGAATACGGGTCCTCAGAACTTATTTAAAAGGTCAGGCACAGTGGCTTGTGCCTGTAACCCTAGTGTGAATGGACAGGGTAGAGTAAGGAGAGAAAGTGGATTCAGTAAACAAAGAGAAACACAGGAAGGACATCAGTCAGCATTTTGTTTCCATGTGCCTTCCTGTCTGTGTGGAAGTACTTATATCACACTGGCAAGTAATCTCTCTCTCCCTTCCTCCTTCCTCCCTCTCTCCTTTTCCCCTCTCCCCCTCTCCTCCCCCCTCCTTCTCTGCCCCCCGCCAGGTACTCTAACAGATGAATTGTTTTGTTGTCATATTAACTTTTGAAAGTTAATGTATAGGATTAAGAGTTTCTAATTATAGTGATGAATTTTATAGTAGCTTACATCTTGATATTAGTATGTACTATTTCCTTTGGGAGATTAAATACTGTTGAGTTTTTTTTTTTTAATTTTATTTCTAATGCTATTACTGCTTGGTTACAGGTGTAATTATTGAGACAGACATAATTGGCTCAGATCTTACAAAGAACTCTGACCCAGATATACAATCCAGCATGCCTGATGTACCATATGAACCAGATTTGGATATTGAAATAGATTTCCCCAGAGGTACTTAAATACTACCTTATCACTATTAAATCAAGTTATATAGTTGTATTTAAGGTAATTGATCAACAGTATTTGTATCATTACTTCTTGTTTTCATAATTGTTTCTTTTTTCACATGTTCTTCACAGTATGCTGGGGATGTGGTTTTCTACTTAGCTACATCCTTCTTCCTTTTTTTTTTTCCCCAAATAAAACTGAATTAATTACAGGATCTTTAGAAACTAGAGAAGAATACAATACTGGTATTTTTTAAATCCAAAGGTATTGACAGTACTGGGGTAGAGGTAGGAATCACGATAGGTGTTTTGCCATATAGTCCAGGCTGGCTCCCAACTCCTCTCAGCCTCTCTTTCTGGGATTATAGGTGTGTATCACATGTCTAGCTTTGTAGCATTTTTCTTAATGTTCTTGAAAGTTAAATTCACATTTAAAGGAAAAAAAAAATTTACTTCTTTAAAAGACATATGCCCTAGGACTAGAGAGATGGCTCAGCAGTTAAGAGCACTGACTACTCTTCCAGAGGTCCTGAGTTCAGTTCAGTTCACAGCACCTATCTGTAATAGAATCTGATGCCCTCTTGTGGTGTGTCTGAAGACAGTGACAGTGTACTCATATAAATAAAATAAATAAATTTTTTTGTTGTTTGTTTTTTTAAAAAGACATATGCTCAATTACTTCTTGCTGCTTAGTGCTGATTGAAGTATTCCATCTGGGTATCTTGGCATGGTTCTACAGTCACAGCACTTGAAGACGAAGTTAAGGGCAGCTATTTATTGTCAAGTTGTGAGGTCAATTCGATTTAAAAAGAAAAAAAAGAAAAGTGTTTCAAAGCCTCGTGTGATAGTGCATACCCATAGTCCTACTACTAAGGGAGGAGTACTGTAAGCTGTAGATTCTGTAAAGTGAGTCCCAGGCCACAAGCAGACAGATAGGAATGTGTTCCTTTTCTCATTTCCCCCTAATTTATGAATTTCTATTGAATGAAATGTCAAGCATTTCATTAAAAAAAAAAAGTCTTAATAGATTAGATTGGCACTTTAGATCTTCTAACTAAATTTTTATTTGTTTTCTTTTTCTAGTATTATACAGTTCTATGGTATTTCTGTATTTATACTTGTTAAACATCGTTTTTAGAAGTATGAATAAGGTTTTTTCAAAACTTAACACCCTGTTAAGTATAAGTATTGTGCCTAGCTTAGCTGAAACTCATCCTCATGTCTGAATGATCCTTCATGTCTGTGTAGCATAAGCTTGTACTGTTTTAGTTGAAATAAGACATTTTCTAATTTGTCAGCTGCGGAGGAGCTTGATATGGAAAATGAGTTTTTATTACCACCTGTTTTTGGAGAAGAATATGAGGAGCAGCCCAGACCTCGATCTAAAAAAAAGGTACAGGATTTGTTAATGCTTATGTCTTTTATTCATTTAATATCTCTGTAGCAGCATGTCAGAGAGAGATGCTTTGGTGATTTCTTATACCTGACAATATGGGAAGATAGATGTTAAAAATCTATCTTAATACAAGGTCAAAATAGAAAATAATTGACTTAAGAAGGAAATTCAACTCTGACAATAACAGAGACGATTCTCTGAGTGAGCATGGTGACATGTATCTGTAACCATTACATTTGTCTCAAAGGAAAGGAGAAGGGGGAATGAATTCATGATTTTCAATGGATTAAATTTTTTATCAGTTTTGATGAGGTTTTTTTTTTGGGGGGGGTTTTTTGAGACAGAGTTTCTCTGTGTAGCCCTGGCTGTCCTGGAACTCACTCTGTAGACCAGGCTGGCCTCGAACTCAGAAATCCGCCTGCCTCTGTTTCCCAAGTGCTGGGATTACAGGTGTGCGCCACCACGCCCGCCTTGATGTTATTCTTAAGCATGCTAACACAGAGCATAAGGCATTTTGGGGACTAGGGATGTAGCTCAGTTGGTTGCTTGCCTGCTGTGTAGGAGGCCCTGGGTTTGACTCTTACTACTTTATAAACTGGGTGTGATGATACATGCCTCTTAATTCTAGCAAGAGAGGCTAGAGGATCAGCGGTTCATCACACACACATTTACTTACACCTCCCCCCATACTAGACAGTTTGATCATTGAGACATACAGAATTTAAATTGTTCAGTATTCTATCAATAACTTTTTCTTTCTGATTTCTAAAATAAGACAAGAGCAAAAGACACAAAGAAAATGGCTTTCACAAATTTGTCTCAGGAAAGAAAACTGAAAATAAAGGAGTGTCTACAGTATGATGAAGGTGATAAATGTTAGAGCATAGTGAGTTGGAGACTGCCTGGGCTAAATAATGATACCCTTTTCCAAAACAGACAGCCTCACCACCAGACAGAGGGACTGAGACTGTGACTGTGGCAGTGCGATTGCCTGGCCTGGTGCTGGGCCTGATCCTCAGCACTAAAGAGAAAATAATAAAGAGGAAATCCCTCTTTTCCTTTTGTTGTTGTTCTGTTATTTTAAGACAAAGTTTCTTTGTGTAGTCCTGACTGTCCTGGAACTCTATGCCAGGCTGCTCTGTTAATCTCGGAGATCTACCTACCTAGGCCTCCTGAGGTAGGATTAAGGTTATGTGACACCACCACTGGCTAAGAGTAAAGTTCTTACATGTTTAAGTTATTAGAAAGTTCTTCAGTCACAAAGTGACATTTAGAATCCTATTTTTATTTTATACTTTTTATTCTGATTTTATTATTTAAAAAAGTCATTTGTATACAAACATTCATGGAGTTAGATTTCAAGAAGTAGTATAGATAACTATCATTAGCTCTCAGAGTACCAGCCAGTTCTAACACAAATAAAATTTTTTTAAAGTTGCCTTTGTTTAAAGATGACTTACATAGATGTCATGAAATAATGTAGTCTCAGAGAAAGGATTTACACTGTTATCTTATTACCAGGGAACCAAGAGAAAGGCTGTATCAGAATACCAGTCTCATGATGATAGTTCTGACAATTCAGAATGCAGCTTTCCTTTCAAGTATACATATGGTGTAAATGCATGGAAACATTGGGTCAAAACTAGGCAACTTGATGAAGATCTTCTGGTATTAGATGAGCTAAAATCCTGTAAGTATTTTGGTTTTGTTATCCTAAGTTTTGTTTAAAAATCTGTTTCTATTCTCAATTACCTTTAATATTTTTCTTTTAATTTCTTAATTCTTTCCCACATTACTTAATGTGCATGAGTGTTTTGACTACATGCCTGGTGTCTACCAAGGCCAGAAGAGGATGTTGGATTTCCTGGAACTGAAGTTACAGAAAGTTGTGAGCTACCATGTGGGTGCTGAGAATCAGCCTGGGTCCTATGGAAGAGTAGCCCTTCACTTAACATCCAAGACATCTCTCCAAGCACAGGATTCAGTCTTAATTTATATCCATGTGTGTATGTCTATGAGTGTGTTCTCTCTCTCTCTCTCTCTCTCTCTCTCTCTGTGTGTGTGTGTGTGTGTGTGTGTGTGTGTGTGTGTGTGAGAGAGAGAGAGAGAGAGAGAGAGAGAGAGAAAGAGAGCGAGCACGCATGAGAGAGTATGCCAGTGGAAGTCAAAAGAGGACACCACCACAGTTAAAGCTGGACTTAAAGACATTTATGAGCTGTGCAATGTAAGTGTAGAGCCATAATAATTACTGATTATTTTTATTTCTTTTTAGCTAAATCAGTAAAGTTAAAAGAAGATCTACTCTCTCATACCACAGCTGAGCTCAACTACGGGCTAGCCCATTTTGTAAATGAGATCCGACGACCAAATGGAGAGAATTATGCACCTGACAGCATCTATTATCTCTGCCTTGGTATACAGGAGGTGAGCTTTCGTATATGATGTTACTAAGGAAAGTTGTGGTAGAGTTTTGTTTGCTGGAACTTTTAGAAAGTTTTTTATTTAACTTACGTGTGTGTATGTATGTGTACAAATGTGTGTTTTGGTGCCCAGAGAGGCCAGAACAGAGTGTCAGATACCTTGGAAGTGGTGTTTCTAGTATTTGGGAGCTGTCTGATGTGAGTTCTAACATCTGAATTCTTATCCTCCTGGTTGCCCAGTGCCCTTAGGTGGGCCATTTCCAATCTCAGTTTTCTGGGATTTCTATTGGCTAACCAGGAAAACTAGAATATAATCTCTTTAGAAATATTTAGTGTATATAAGGGATTTTTCTAAGATATTTTATGCTTTTCTATTAACAGTATATACATTCCTTATACCTTCAAGTTCTTTGGAACAAAAAACAGGATCTTACTGTGTAGTGCTGGCTGACCTGAGACTCACAGAAACCCCACCTGCCTCTGCTTCTCACATGCTGAAATTAGCATGTACACAAACACACTCCACCTCATGCATCTTTCGGGGAGGAGTCTATCAGCATCATGTATTTGGAGATGACACCCTTTTTTAGTAGTTGTAAGTAAATGAATTCATAGACTAGCTACAGAGTTTCCTTTAGAGTTGCTGATGCTTTTATGTAAGTGTAGGGCATAAGTACATGTACTTAACCCCCACTAGCAGTGCTAAGCAACTACATGCTCCTTGTTTGATCTGTCTAGTTAAAGAGACATTACTTCTGACCATGCAGATATAAAGACCAACTATTTTTCTGTATGAAACAGGGCACTAGAATTCAGTGGGAAAGTGAGAGAAAATTTCAGACTTTTCTTGTTATTTTTATCCAGTGGTATATTTTTGTTGTGTTTTAGAGTTCTATTTAAAATTTTATTTAGAAGGACCTCCTGCTAAGCATATCCTAAAAATGAGCTTCTGGATTTTTTGGTTACGTGATTGGTTAGTGTCCAGGGTTTCTTTTTTGTTGTTTTAATGATACTTTCATTCTTTAAGAATCTCAGTGTATTCTGATAGGTTCTCCCTCCTTCTCCTCTAGGATGCATCCCCAGCTCCCTGCTCACTCTGTTTAAGGAGGCATTGGCCTTTAGAGACTGGCTGTCAATCTCTAAATCCAGGACTCACTCAGCCTCTTAATCTATCATCATCCCCAGCTTTTGTTGATTTTTAAGTTAGAGTAAGAGCTCAAAAGACATATAACAGAATGGGGATTCTCTGTCCTTGTATCTTATCCATCCATGTTTTCATCCATTTTTCAAATGCTTTAAGCCATATAAGCTGCCACTGCTTTCACATAGATACAATTCTTTTTTGTATGATATTCATCTTATATATTCTATACCTACTAGTTTTAGGTTTTTCCTCCTAATTTTTCTGCATATGTAATCATGTCACGTATGTTTTTTTTTTCTCTTTTCTGCATTATTTTAAATAACACATTCCTCTTTTCTCCCTGTACACTGTAGAATGGAAGTGATGAGAGAAGAAATCTTTGGTTGATTAAAGGTCTTGGAAGGGAAGTCTTGAGTCTTTGTTGTGTGTGATGTTACCATCCTTTTTGTTAATTAATCTTCCTATTGCCAGGTTGAGGAATTTATCTTCTTAGTTGGCTAAAACAATTTTGAAACTTCTGTTTATTTTTTTTCTATTATAATTAGTTGTTCAATTTTGTCAGCTCCTTTTTTTTGTATCTTTCAGATAATCCTAAAATTATATGGTTTTTCTTTTTTATTATTAATAGTATAGCAAACCAACATTATGTTTCTAGCATACACTATAATTACCCTTTTTTATAAATATACATTGTCAGATTAGATTGGTTGATATTACAGTTTTTATAAGCATTCATGATAGGCAGTGTCCACAATTGTTTCGGTTTCCTTATTTGACTTTGGAGTAGCAGCATTCATAAAATGAATTGAGAGGTATTTCTTTTTCTTTTCTCTTTTCTTTTTTGGTTTTTTTCGAGACAGGGTATATCTATGTAGCCCTGGCTGTCCTGGAACTCACTCTGTAGACCAGGCTGGCCTCGAACTCAGAAATCTGCCTGCCTCTGCCTCCCAAGTGCTGGGATTACAGGCGTGCGCTACCACCGCCCAGCTTCTTTTTCTTATTTTCTGAAAAAAAAAAAAAAATGATGAGAATTGTTAGCTATTCCTTCTATAATATGTAATGAGATTCATTGATAAAACTATATGGACCTGGATTGATTAGTTTTGGATGGGAAGAGTGGCTTTTAAGTTACTAATTCCTTTGGCTTATTTAGAAATCCTTTCCTTTTGGTTCAGAATCACTTTGGCAATTTGTCTTTGAAGATGTTTATTCAAGGTGGGCATGATAGTGTACACCTTTAACCCAGTGCTGAGGCCAGCCTGGGCTATACAGTAAGGTACTGTCTCAGAAAGAAGAAATTACTTGTTAAATTTTTGAGTTTACTAGCACAGGGTAAATCATTCTCTAATTTTCTTTCAATTTTGGAAGAGTATCATCTTTCATTTCTATTATTGTTAATTTATGCCTTGTAGTTTCTTCAACAGTCTAGTTAGGAATCAGACTTTCCACAAAAGACAATACAGTAAGTACTTTAGGTTCCCAGAGCAAGAAGAAAAAAAATCTAGGATATTATACAATTTCTTTTTTTCCTATTTATTTATTTATTTATTTATTTATTCATTCATTCATTCATTCATCCTGAGTGCAGTTCCCTTCCTCCTGTCCCAGTCTCACCCTTACAGATCCCTTCCTCCATAACCCCCTCCCCTTTTCCTTAGACACTGGGAAGCCCCTCCTTGGGTATCTCCCCATCCAGTCATTGCAGGACAAGGAACATCTTCCCCCATTGAGGCCCAGCAAGGCAGTCCAGTTAGGGGTAGGGGATTCAATGGCATGCCACAGAGTCAGAGACAGTCCCTACTCCAATTGTTAGGGGACCCACGTGAATACCAAGTTGCACATCTGCTACAAATGTGTAGGTGGTGTAAATCCATACCCTGCATGCATGGTTCAGTCTCCATGAGCTCCCATGGGCCCAGGTTAGTAGACTTTGTAGGTCTTCTTGTGGTTTCCTTGACACACACACACACACACACACACACACACACACACACACACCGTTCACTCAATTCTACCTCCCAACTCTTCCATAAAACCCACAAGCTCCACCTGATGTTTGACTGTGGGTCTCTATTTGTTTCCATTTGTTGCTAGGTGAAGGCTCTCAGGATATAGTTATGATAGGCTACTGTTTGCAAGCATAGCAGAGTATCATTAATAGTGTCAGGGGATGGGTCTCACGTTGGGTCAGTCAATGCGTTCCTTCAATCTCCATCTTTATTTCTGTGCATTTTGTAGGCAGGATAGATTTTGTGTTAAAGGTGTTTGTGGGTGGGTTTGATGTCCTCCCTCCACTGGAAGTCCTGTCTGGCTATATAGCAGGTGGCCACTGTTTCCATATCCCCCTTTATACAATTTCTTAAATAAATA
Source organism: Apodemus agrarius (assembly GCA_964023405.1). Lineage (NCBI taxonomy): Eukaryota > Metazoa > Chordata > Mammalia > Rodentia > Muridae > Apodemus > Apodemus agrarius. The sequence continues at coordinate 69,463,062 of OZ030013.1, read as the reverse complement.
ACTGGCTAATATGCCAGTTGGAAAGCTCTGTTCTTTTTGTTGAGGAAGGGCTTTACCATGTAGTCCAGGTTGGTCTGACCTCAAATTGGTCAGACCAATTTGGTCCAGGTTGTGTAGACCTCAAATTTAGAGGAATCCTTCTGTCCCTGTCTGATGGAAGTTATAGGCACACATAGCCATTCCATTGCTGGCTTTCTGTGGGTGCTGGGAATTTGAACTCAGGTCATTAGGCAGGTAGGATGGCTCTTGTCCACTGAGCTTCCTAAATAGTAATTTGACATCCCAGAATTTCTTCTAGGATTTTATCCTTGAGTATTTTATAGGTAAGAATGTAGTAAAGATTTTGTTTGAAAGCCGTGAACAGTATTTGTTGAATTTAAGAAACAGTAAAACAATGGCCTGTGTAGTTAATTTATACTATACAAATGAGTTTTCAGTAATTATAAAATACATCCAACCAACTTTGTGAGCCCCTAAGACTACATTTATAGAATATAAATAAATTTATAATATTTATGACATGAAATAAAGTTTACCAATCCATTTTAATTTTTTTCTGCTTACTGGACATTGGAATGGGCTTTGGAAATTAACCTACTCTTGTTGATAAATTACCTTTGCTGACTGCTAGTAATTGATTTTCTATGTACCCATGCTAAATGTTAACTGTTGTTGGTTTGTTCTGGTGAGGAGAGATGAGTTGAATAGTAGTTTATCTAAGATACACACAGCTAGTATGTTTACGTCTGGGTCAGATGTGGTAGCATAGTACTTGGGAGCCTGAGGCAGGTAGGCTCATGAATGTAAGGTCAACCTGGACTACATAGTGAGATTACGGACCTGCCTGGGCTACATAGCCATGTCTCAAAGTAATCAAGTGGAATATGAGCAGTTTGATTTTAAAAATCTTTATAAAGCAGGAATTGTGGTACATGCCAGCATATGTGAGGCAGGAGGGTTGTAAGTTTGAGGCTAGTATGGGCAGTGAATAAGAATAGCAAGGAGGCCACAAAAATAAGCTTCACTCGAGTATTTGGAATATTTATACCAAGGAATATTGCTAGCACAGTTTTGGAGCAAATTAATTTTATTCAAGTATCTCAGTGAAAGGTATAACAGTGGTCTAAGGAGATGGCTCAGTTGGTAAATTGCTGCAGAACAAGCATGAGGACTGGAATGTGGGTCTCTGCACCTTATCAAAAGCCAGGTGCGGTGCTGTCTGCTTGTAATCCCAGTGCTGGAGGGGTGGAGATAGGAAGCTCCTGTGGCTTCCGGGCTAACAGGTCTCTACATGGATTTACACACACACACACACACACACACACACACACACACACACACACACGTAATAATGTGAAAGACTTTTTAATTTTTTGAAACACAAGTAGAAAATTTCCCAGACAGATGGAATGTTTAACATGGTTGGAATATCAGGTGTGAAGTCATATCAGAAAAGGCCTGGATTCTTTTATAAATTGTTTAGTGTTCAGGTATAAGGATTGTTTCTGTTTGGTTTCTGCTGTACTAGAAATAAAAGCCCAGGCCCTTGAGTGTACCAGACATGTGCCTGCCCTGTGCTGCATCTCTGATAGCGTCTCCACACTTTGAGAAGAAGCACACCATGTACACACATACATACAGGTGTTTGACAGAGGAAGGGGAGAGCACAGGCAGACAGCTCTTCATTTTTTCCTTTAATCATTAATTATTCTTTCAAATATGTATCTTTTCCCTGTGTATGATATAAATATGTCATTCTATACATTGTCTGACAGACTAATGAGAGAGTGTGTGTGATGAAGGTCTGTGTGGAGATGGCAGTCAGAGGACAGTCTTGCAGAGTGGGTTCTGAAAACCTACCTTGGGTTGTCAGGCTTTTACATGGCAAATGCTTTACCTGCTGAGCCATTTCCTGGTTCCAAACTGAAGCTTCTTACCCAGTTTTTACATTCAGGATTCTGTGTTACACTTTCCAGCTTTGCATGTTGTAAGTAACAGGTTAATTGGGGGTTGATGCTTTTTTAACTTTTACACACATACCTGAGGGCAGTAATCTCTTATATTTTATTAGAATGCTTGCTTTTCCTAAACATAAAACTTTTTTTTCTTAAGAAATGCAAAGTGTGATACATTCACTGTGTATAATTAGCTGGTTTTCCTTCAATAATTTTTTTTGTAGTACTTATGTGGTAGTAATCGAAAGGACAACATATTTATTGATCCAGGATACCAGATGTTTGAGCAAGAACTGAATAAAATACTCCGAAGTTGGCAACCAAGCATACTTCCAGATGGTAATGCTATTTTAAATGTGTGTTGATAGTTGATAATGGAATTGTTATTTTTACAGAAAGTATGTTAAATATATTTAGGAAGTAATTTGAGCTACAATGTAAGAGCTTGTGAAGTGAGCCCATATGGAGATAAATAGTAACTAATGTTTGTGAAGAACTTAGTGAAACCTGTGGCCTGCTTTCTTTGTAGTACAAAGCTAGATTGTCTTAAGACCCACAATGTAGATTCTTATGTGAATAAAATATATTTGTTTATGAGATTCGTGTTGTTTTTAAGAATTATACATATTTAAAATTATTTTCTGATCATAATGTCCTTGTCTTACTGAAATAAGCATCCTGTACCTTATTCTGGGGATGATGGTTTCATACTCTGTTTCCAAACTAATGTGTTGTTAAAAGAGCTAATATGTAATTATGTGAAATCATTCACAGTGATCTAATGTGAATAGTAGGTTGACATAAGGCTGTTTTAAACTCACTTTATTTCTAGATAGTCAAATTAAATCTTTGTGGTATTTATAATTCTTTTAAAGGAGTTTTTTCTATTTAAGGGTCAATATTCTCTCGAGTTGAAGAAGACTATCTCTGGAGGATAAAACAACTAGGATCCCACTCTCCAGTAGCACTTTTGAACACCTTATTCTACTTTAACACTAAATATTTTGGCCTGAAAACAGTGGAACAACACTTAAGACTTTCCTTTGGCACTGTGTTTAGGCACTGGAAAAAAAATCCTTTAACAATGGAAAATAAAGCATGTCTTCGCTATCAGGTGTCTTCCTTATGTGGAACAGACAATGAAGGTAGTATAACATTTTAAAGACAAGATTTACCTCTATTTTATATGCATGAGTGTCTTTTTCCAGTATGAATGTATGTGTGCATCACACATTTCAGTGCTTCTAGGGGTCATAAGATGTGAGATCCCTTGGAACTGGGGTATGAATGATTTCTAGTCACCATGTCGGTGTAACTGAATCCAGGTCTTCTGGGTTCTTCTCTTAACCTCTGAACCATCACTGGCCCTGATAATATAGCATTTTTATTTGGAGATTGTGGTGGGAATATTCATCTTACTAAAGTTCACCTCTGCCTTTCATAAGAGACTAAAGACAATTAACTTTCATAAAACACAACAAACTTGTTTTGGTTTGTTGTTATTGTTGCTTTGGTTTTGTTTGTTTCTTTTTGAGACATGGTTTCACTCTATTGTGTTGGCTAGTCTGGAACTCCCTGTGTAGACCAAGGTTGCCTCATTTGCTGCCTTCAAATGCCTTATGTCTTATTGCTGTATTTTGTTTTGAGATAAGATTTTTAGTCCAAACTGGCATTAAGCCATATAGCAAAGAATGACCTTGGATCTGTGATCCTCCTTATTCTGAGACTATAGGCATGAACCACTATACATGTTTTTTAAGCTGAGCCTCTTGGATCCTTTTCTTGGAAAAATTGTACATTACTAAAAGCTGCCACACAGAAAATCCTGAAGGGCACCTAGTCCTATGTTGCTAAAACAGGTACTAAGGGTAAATAGTAATGTCTTCTCTCAGAATTAGTTTTAGGGGACTGTGGGATAACTCATTGGGTAAAAGCATTTGCTGTACGAGTCTGACCGCCCAATTGGAATTCCTGGAGCCCACATAAAATGCCAGGTGTGGTAGAGAGTGGGGAGAGGAAAGACAGAATGAGCAGGAAGCCCGTAGGCCAGGCCTCCTGGAGCGCTCAGTGCAGCAGCAGATACAGAGAGAGCCTGCCTTGGGTAGGTGGCACGTGTGTGTGTACACACACACACACACACACACACACACACACACACGTCACATGCACACAACTCACAAGAAAGGAAAAAGATTGGTGTAGGAGCCTTAATTTTGTTGTTGTTGTTAAAGATAAAATTGCTACTGGAAAACGAAAACATGAAGATGATGAGCCAGTATTTGAACAAGTTGAAAACACAGCCAACCCTTCTAGATGTCCTGTGAAAATGTTTGAATGCTACTTGTCTAAAAGGTGAATGAACATTAATGATATTTGACTAAAATTTTATAGTGCTGGGGATCTAACTTGGGGTCGCTTGCCTACTAGATATAAGTGCTCCACTGTGGAGCTGCATCCTTCGCCTGGTACTTTTTAAACATGTCTGTATAAGTTGGTTGACTTTAACACTATTAAGAAATGAAGGTATTTAATTAATTTTAAAGATTTTTCTCTCCTTGCTTTAATGGAGTTTTTTGTTGGAAAGTTATATTTAGCTTTAACTTTAGAGTCCCCCTTGTGAAATATCTAGCACGTGTACTTTAGGATTCTAGTCCATATTAAGAAATCACTCTTTACTAAAAAATATTACTCCTGCCCTCTTCCTTACATTAGAAAATTAAAGCAGGTCTGTTGATTGCCAGGCAGAGATAACAAACTTTCTGTAGAGAAGTAACTATTTTATGCTTTGGGGGTATTTAGTTTCTGCTAGATATTTAGTTGTCCTACTAAATTAGAAAGAGGCCACATATTATAAGTAGGTCATGGCACATGACTTTACACAAAACAGTTTGCTGGCCATTGTCTGCCAGCTTCTAGTGCAAAGGTAGGTGTGTTTAAAGTAGGTAGAAGGAGTAGAGATGAAAATAAAATGCTTAGATGTGACTAGCAACAGTCTTTGAAGACGTTTTTTGGAAGGCCCTTTGTAGTTGCATGACTGCCACCTTCCCCTGTCTAAAGGCAGCATACCCTGGGAACTACTGAAAAACTGAGAGCCCACGGACTGTCGCATTTTTGAGTGTTTTAAATAAGTACTCTGACTTTCAGAAAGAGAAAGTACGTTGCATTGTACGTTGTAAACAACTTTCCAAATCATAGTGTGATTTCCAGGGTGGTTCTCATGAACTAGTAAAAATATGAACGTTGCCTCTAGCATGACTATGTATCTGTGGCATAAGGGTAGCTTGCTTCAGCTCTATTCTGGACCATCACTTTTTTTTGTGGATTTTCAGTGTTGGTAACAATTTGCCAGGTGTGAATTCCTTTTGGAATTTGATGTTTTTTTCTGTGCAGTAAGACTTTTGTTGTGTTACATATTTTCATCATTTTAGGTCACATTTTTCATACCCCCCCCCCCCCCCCATGGACATACACACTTAATGTGATTGATATTGTAATTGGCACCATTACAACAATGACTAAAATGATAGCATATATGTTAATGGATTCTTGGATTATGAAATAAGAATTTCAATTATATTTGAGAACTAGAGACCAGTGTACTGATATATTGTTATTGCAGCTAATGAAGCAGAGGTTCTGAGTACATCTATTGTTTGGGGCTGAGTTATTCTTGAAAGAATTCAAGAATAGATTTATAGGGTATTTTGTTATGTTTTATGAAATTGACCTTTTTTTTTTTTTTTTCTTTTTTCCTCCAAAGTCCACAGAATCTTAATCAGAGAATGGATGTTTTTTATTTGCAACCAGAATGTTCTAGTTCTACAGATAGCCCTGTTTGGTACACATCTACTTCCCTGGACCGGAACACCTTGGAAAATATGCTTGTACGGGTTCTTCTAGTAAAAGATATTTATGATAAAGACAATTATGAACTGGATGAAGACACAGACTAAAAAGGACCATTCCAGAAGCAATGGATAACACAGCATTAGATAGTCATGCTGCTAGATCTTTACAGGAAGACATTTCAAGTTTACTTCTTCTGTTCTGAGTTTTGTAGCAATGTACCCACACTGGGTATTACCATGTAAATAATCTGTGAGTGAAAGTTGCCATTATTCTATGTAGTGGTTTTAGGATACTTAACAAATACATCATATTCTTTTTTATTATTATTTATTTGATTAGGTATGTTTGTAACTTTTTACATTACAAATATGAAGAGAATGTGCCATGTATAAGTTTTCTCGTTGCACTGCTCTACTGTTGCAAAGCCCCCCAGGGTGTGCTTTACTGCGTTCCTGACCAGAGGTTGTGTATGGGTAGCACTACTCAAGTTTAGAACTTGCGGTGTCTTTCAGAATTTTTAAAATAAACTGTAAACTAATAGGCTGGGTTTTTTTGTTTTGTTTGGGTTTTTTGTTTGTTTGTTTTATGTTTTAGTTACTGAAGCCTTACCAGGTTATGTAGAGAGATACCATCTTCTGTACCAAAAATAGACAAGAGAATGCTGTCGATACTGGTGTTCTGTAATGTGAACTTGGTGAAAACAACTTTATGTTCCCCTTATTAAAACTTAGTGTCCTTTTCTCACTTGTGACTTTCTGCATCACCCCATCACTTTAAGGGAAAAAATAAGTATGTATATATGTGTAAGTAGAGAGAGTGAGAGAGAGAGAGTGACTATAACTTGAAAAAAAGATTAAGACATTTTTCTTTGTAAAATGTCCGGTGACAGTGTAAGACTCTTGTTTTTCTTTTCCCATGCCAACCATCAGTATATGAGATCCTCCCCCGTTAGGCTACAGATCATGCTGCATTACAACTTGCAACTCTCAAGTTTTACTGCTCTTACTAGAATTCTTGTGCCTGCTTCCAGAAGTGACTGATGCATATGTGGGGCAGAATTATTTTTAGAAATGCCACTCTTGAAATAGTCATTTAAGAAAGTCAGCTTCTTGAAGGGAGATAGTGTCACATTGTTGTGTGGATATTACCAGTGGAGAATGCTGATTAATCCAGGTGATTGAAGACATAAAAGCCGATGGATAGAGTCAGTTTCAGAGAAAATGGTGTTTGGTACTAGGTTGTTTGGCTTTGAAATTTTAATTACTTCTTATAGAAGATTACATTTAAAATACCTTTGTGCTTCTGCTTAGCAGTTTATTTGTTCATAACTTTTAGATTAAGGAAATCTACTTCAAATTATACTTTCTAAAGACTGAGTAAAGTAGCATCCAAAAATTATCAATTATTTAGCTGACTTTGTCTAGCATGTGTGATGTTACCTTCTTATTTCTGAATCCTGAAATCACCATGGTGATACTAGTTTTCAAAATAGTTCTGAGGGAAATTGGCCTGTTTTCCATAATGACTAGACAGCATCTATATATCCCGAATCAATTTCTCTCTCCTTTAGCATAAATTTTAGCACAGTAAAGAAATTTTCTCAATCATGATTTTGAAAATTTCACAGGTCTAGCTACTGCTCGTTTAAGCAATAACTATCTGAAATGTTTTTGGCATGAAAATTTATAGTGTTCTAAATTTTTATAAGTTTGAATAACTTCAGTCCCTTGGTTTTGTATTTGAATCATCAGACTGATAGTAGCAACTCCTTACTTTACTAAGACAGACCTGCTCCCTCCTCGCCTGTTAAGTGAAGCTGGAAACACAGCAGAGTGCAGGTGTTTCTTGGCTTTTCAGCACGCCTTCTGAAGCACTTGTACTAGAAATGCATATTGTGATTAAAGGCTGGTTAGTCCTAACCATCTATCTTCAGAGTGGTGCTATAGCCCATCAAAAAAAGCAATAAAATTACCCAGAAATGTCACATGTATATTTTACCAATATCATAAATTTCTGCCGTGGTACTACTAAGCACCGTGTCTTGCTATTTAGTTTTTATTGTTTGTACATTTTAGCTTTTCTAAGTAGAAATGCCTACAGAATTTTGATCGTACATGATAGAGGATTTAGAGCTTGTCTTTGTCTCATGCAACCCAATGATTGATCTACTTGATTCTCAGGGGGAAAGAAAAACAAACTATTTTATGAGAATTGTTCTGGGAAATTTATTTCACCTGGAACACATTTCCTTGATTCTTGGCTGTCCTTAGTGTGTGGCCATAACTGACTGCTGAGAGAAAGGACATTGAAATGATAGTTTATTTTTACTTCTTGGTGACTTCTGATTATAGACAGCATCCTGTAAATATAACTTTATTGTCTTGAGATGTCTATTGAAGATATTATATTTTTCTGTTCTGAACGATTTTGCCACTTTAAATCGTTCAATGAAAAAGATGACTAGCTATTCTGAGGCAGGTGGGTTTCCCATGCAAACTGAATCTTCAACGCATTTCAAAAGGCTTTTACTGTATTAGGTAACATGAGATATTAAAGGATTTTTCTAGGCAAGACGCTCAGCCTTTTTTTTTCCCCATAAAAGTATTTTACTCAAATCGTAACTCCTGTTTTTCTTTCATGAAATGGAGTGGTTATTGGAGTGTTCATACTGAAATAGGAGAAGGGTGCATATTCTATGCTTTCTAATTTACACTGCTTTTCCTGGCTTCCCTTTGCCTTGGCCAGTTGTGACTGCAAACCGGGGTAACTCCTTATGTGGAGCACAGAGGACAGCAGTGACGGAGAGGACAGAAAATAGCAAGTTTGAGTTTGCATTTCTCTACCATAGGTACCACTTATTCTGCAATCCTAAATGTCTTAAATATCCTAAATACAGTCTTACATTACTAAATATTAATGTTTTTATCTGGCCAGCTATTTTCAAGGGGTACCATTACATGGGTCTGCTTTTGTTCTAAGCTACCATTAACTGTAAGTTACTCTAGTTTGTCTCACAGAAAAAAAAAGTCATGACTTTCATGTCTGTGTGAAAGCATTCTAAAGAATAAATTTCATTAACTTAATTACAGAATTATCAGTTTTACCCCCGACAAGCCATTATGTATGTTTAGACTGACGTTTGCTCAAGTTTGCTAATGCTATGCTGTGTCCTTGGGATTACACCAGTTTGACCTGCTACAACAGGTCAGTGTCTTATTTAGGGACTGGGGGCAGGAACAGCTGCCTGCTCCCTATCTGCATTGGAAGATGGATATTTGGAAGGATAACAATAAACCACTGTGCTTACCATACAATGAGATGAATTGGATAGGAAAATGTTCCTATATTAAAAGAGAATATCCTGATTACTGAATTACAAGCTCATGAATTTAGTCCAAAATATAAGCTTAAGATTTAACTTGTAGACAGTAGTGACAAACTGAGCATTCCTAGTTTGAAAATCTGAGATCTGCATTGGTCTTAAAAATTTACAACTATTGAAGGGCCATCATAACAACAAGACTCACACTTTGGGTGTCTGTCCCTTCCCCCTCCAGACTCCAGGTTGGTCATGTGTCGCCAAACATCTCAGCTTGTGTGGGATTGGAGAGCCACAGCAATGCCATCACGGCTGAGCTCCAAACTGACCATGTTCTCGTTCTCCCTCTCCCTCTCCCTCTCCCTCTCCCTCTCCCTCTCCCTCCTTCCCTCCTTCCCTCCTCTCCTCCTTCCCTCCTTCCCTCCACAGTGACAATAAGAATGGCAGGGTTTGAGGTTTCTAAAGCCCAGTACTGCTTGTGTTTTTGATTCTCGATTTGCAGATTGAGCTTGGTTACAATGCACCTCACAGATTGACAGCCAATGCTTGTGATTCACTTAGTTTTCTTGGAGATGGGAAAGGTCTGAAACAACTTTTGTACAGAAGCCATAGCAGATTTTAAAGTCCAGGTCAAAACTGCACACCAGTATTAACACACAACTGCTATTACACACTTTATTTTTTTCTTTTGATTTATCCAGACAGGGTTTCTTTGTGTAGCCCTGGCAGTCCTGGAACTTGTTCTATAGATCAGGTTGCTGGCCTGCCTCTGCCTCCTGAGTGGTAGGAACAAAGCTATGTGCCACTGCACCCAGCTTTTTACGTGTGTGTACCACAGAACTGCTGCTCTCTCTCCAGGGTAGGTAGAGAAGAAGTGTGTCAAAGTACTTTTAAACAAGATCAAGATACACTTACATAACAGCTAGGGATGCACTTCCCATCTTCAGAAGGCTGTGAACACACTAGAAGTACTCCCAAAGGCTACTGCCGCGCTCTATGTTTAAGAGACCATCACTGCCTGTGAATGTGGTGTAGATTGTCCTGTGACTGCAGGTGCTCCAGAGGAAATGGTCACAGTAGTTCTGGACAGTGATGGTATTAGCCCTGGTCTATAGCTTTCAGCCCAATCCAGTATATGAATAAGAAGTAGCTTCCAAACACAGACCTGTAATGTTCACTATGTATTAGCCATGTCTACAAGGACCTCGGCTACAGTGAATCAAAAGCAATCTAGTTCCTAAGTACAGTACAGTAAGTGGAATACACAATGTTCAACTTGTTGCAGTTACTCTACATTGATAGAGGGGTTTCCACAGGAATTGCTTGTGGATTAAACTCAGCTCACAAAGTCATAGTGTGTTCTTAGCACTGTACAATATAAAAGGCATTTGCATTTTCATCACATATTAATAGTTTGTTTTTGCTGCTTGTTTGAGATAAGCGTCTCATCTACCTGTGAGAACTACTTCAAACTCCCAATCCATTTGCCTCTCTCAAACGCACAATTTTATAGTTCTAAGTTGCTGTCAGAAGGTGGCAGTAGTGCACAGCATGGTATTAATTTCTTTTATTTGTGGTATTCATACGGTATTTAAAGTCCTTGGGAATCTTGTAATATAGAATCTTTAAAGGCAAATTACATGCTGTAGATTTTTGTTACTGGGGTTGGGGCAGCAGCACCTTGTTACTAGGCTTTACTTCAGTTGACCAAGAATGCAACTGGCATAAGCTGTGCTGTACACAGTGTAAGTCCATTTCTGTCACAGACTTGGGGGGGGGTGTAGTTTTTCAGAATTTGTAAGTATTATTAATAAGGGATTGGTGATAAGAAACAATAGATTGGTATTTTTAGTAAACTAGGCTTTTTTTGTTGGAGGAGTAGAGATAAATCTGTACAACTTGCATTGGATTTTGTTTTGTTTTGAGACAGTCTACTATGTACCTATGACTGTTTAGAACTCACTAGAGCAGGCTGGCTTCTAACTCAGATCCACCTTTCTCAGCCTCCCAAATGTTGGGACTAAAGGAATATGCCACTGCACCTGGCCTCATTTGAATTTTAAGAATGCATAAAATAGGAACAAAATACACAAGTGATAATATTAGATTTACCATTGTATTCTGAATCACTAAACAATCTCTTTTGGGCATTTATAGCCTAAATATGTGAACAGGATATCTTTGTGGAGAGCTATTCTTTCCACAGGAGCCAATCATTTTTCCAACAAACTGACAATCCTTTAGGGACCTAGTTAACATGCTAAGAATGGAACGGGACATAGAGCCAGGCCCCTCCTCTCCAGGGTATGGTCTGTAGCTGAGGAGACTGTCAGCTAAGACCGGCACTTGGGCCTTCCTGTGAGTAATGTACTATACCTAGTACTGACTCACAGTGAGACCAGCTCTGTCTATCTGACTGAAATTCCAGGCATCTCTACTGACATGTTTCCAGTTCTGTCCAGAAGGAGATGCAAGGTGGAAATAGCAGAGAACATCTCCCAGATGTGAGATTGCTGTCTAAATTAGAGATTTATTTGTGCATGTCTGTTTGAAATGTCTCCTTGATACAAGAGCAGATACATACATCATACTTTGTGAGAATGTAATGTAATGGGGGTATGGTCATCCCCCACTCCCCATCGCAAGTACCTAGGAAAATTCTGGCACGTATTAGGTGTTAAAAGATGTTGCAGGGCTGTAGTGGTTAAGAGCACTGACTGCCCTTTCAGAGGATCCTGGTTCAATTCCCAAAACACACCTGACAGTTGAAAGCTGTCTGAAACAACAGTTCAGGGCGTTTATTAACCTCACAGACATATAGGTATGCAAAACACAGTGCACATAAAATAAAAATAATTATAAAGATGTTTGTTGAATGAGTTAATGGTTTAAAGTAGACTGAAATGATGTATAAGAATGTGTGTCTGAGCATCTCTGTCTTACCTGGATCTCTACTGACTCATCTGTATCTTGCTCCTGCTCCCTCCTGAGTTCCTAGGCCTTCCATTTCAATACAAGGGGATTTGGGTATTGGGCTTGATGTAGGCACCTGGTTAGTAGTCTGCAAGGGCTTTAGAGAAGCTGTGTTTGTAACAGTTAGAAACCTAGTCAAAATCAGCCACAAATACTTAAAGGAACAGGGTGTGTAGGTAGAGTGAGATAAAGGCATTCTCCACAAAGCCCATCTAACCCTTACTCTTCTGAGTGAGCATATTTTTACGATCTCAAAGTCTGAAAGCCTTACATATAGTGATCTGTACCTACATTTCTTTTTTAGATTCCACTTAAATTCCTATACTGAGCTCCACCTGGGCTGTATTTATGCTGTAACAACTGTGCTTTTCACCAAAGCCAGAGTGGAGTGTTTACCCAGAGTGTGAGACTCCCTGGTACCAGCAAAAATTCCTATAGGATTATTCCAGTGTCTTCCGTGTAAATACCACCTGCAAGGTGGTGCTATTGCCCACAATTTAAAGGCCTGTGTTACACAAGCTGATGGCAGATGTCATCTGGGGCTTTAGAAGTATGCTCTGGAGCCACTGTACAGTTCTGCCAGGTGTGTGAAGCAGGAAGTCCAAGTGACCTAGAACCCAGAACTCTTCTCCTTGATACAAAATAGCAAATGAGTATATGCCAAATCAAAAATGACAGGTGTGCAAGAAATCTTGGAAGCTAGGAGGCAGGTAGTACGTGGTCACAGGAGCCAGTGACAGCCACACAGGGAGGGCTCAGTCACTGCCACAGCTGCTACCACCAGGGCACAGTGCTCGCATCTGTAAGCATCTGTAAAGGACCAGAGAATGCTAGGCCCTAGGGAAAAAACCAACAGGAAAAAAATGAGGTACTTAGTGGAATTCCCAAAAGATTTCTACTGCGAGCTGACAATTTATAGAAAAATCAGTATTTTCTAATAAGGCTGCATTAAGGTTGGGATGCCCTTTACCTGAGAGGGCTACTCATTTTGGTTTAAGCCGGGGGTGGGGGTGGGGTGGGGGGAAGGGGGTCAAAGCCAATAATTTGTTACCAGAAGTGGTTGGTTGCAAATGTTTATCTGCTGGGTCTCATCTTTAAGAATGTTTTCTTGAATGGGTAGGTATTACTGAATACTGGCAAGCCATGAGTCAAGTGTGTTCCTCTCTTGGAAGGCAATAGTACAATTTCTTTTCTTTTTTGTTTGTTTTACAGTTTCTTTTTTCTCTTCTTTGTTTATTTATTTACTTATACTCTTATTTACCTGTTAGTATATCACCATCTTGCAGATTAATCCCTTCCCATATACAGTTACATGGACTGTGGTTGCACCCTCGACGGCGGCAGGTTAATTGTTGGAAGTCCCTCTCCTGTGCTGTTTTCTATTGCAGTATTGTTTGCCTTATGGTTTTTAGCTTGTTCTTTAAGAAACATCTCTGCCTCTGTAACAAAAGCTAGTAATATGGGGAACACACACACACACACACACACACACACACACACACTTTGGCCCTGAATACAAAAACACAATAAAAATTTACATTGTTAAGCCCTGAAGCTTAATAGTGTGGCAGGACCAGAAGAGGCTATTAAATTGTATCTTCTCTTGACAAAAGTCTGTGGATCCAGGGTCCAAGAGAGTGTATGGTGCTGGCCCTTGGCACTGTGGGTTTAGTCATGAGTAGATTCAGGCATGGTACAATGGGGCCCGCTGAGGGCCATCAGCTACCATCAGCTTCAAGCATTTCGATCTCTGCTAAGTCTTGCTCCAAATACATACAAAACGGTCTCAGCAGCATCTTTTAGATTTTAGTTGATTTCCCCCCATATAGATCTATTGATGGACATTTAGTTTGAGGGGCTGGTAAACCGCCGTGGTAGAGTGCTAGCACATATCCTAAGCCTGAGCTCCACCTTGGCTTAGCACTGTGAGAAAGGAGGAAAGCGGAGTCTTTACTTACTTCAGTCTGGGTTGACTCCTTACAAGCAACTGTGGTGTGCGGTGTAATCACAGCTCATGAAGAGTAAGAAGAATGCCAGGTGTGATGATTGGACCGAAATGCAGGATGATGCATTTCGGAATCTGAGGCAGGAGGATTGAGAGGTTGAGGCTAGCCTTGGTTAGGATCTTTGTCTTGCACATAGGACCGTGGGGGGGGGCGCCCCCTCCTACCCTCCTCTTACCCCGCCACAAGAAAAGTGAGGGATGAGGTTAGTCAGTGACGTGGGTGTTGATGATCCCATAACCAGAAGCCTGCAATTCACAGCTACTGACCAAAGATGCATGGCTGAGTGTGTGAGGAAGGACTGTTTAGTTGCTTCCAGCGGCCTTAGCCTCTCCCAGGTCCAGGGCTCTCGCAGAGTGGTGCCCTGTACCCTGTAAGAGCCCCGAATGGAGCCAAGCCCAGCCTCTCAGTCAGGCAAGGTGATTAGGGCCAGGTCTGCCTGTTAGGTGCAGCACACGGCCAGTCCTGTAGAAGGAAGGGAACTCCCTGGAGTACCCTGGGTTTGGCATTCTGGGCTGCCTCATTCTGATCCAGATCCTCAGGGACAGGAGGCAGCCGGTATCTTTGGAGAGTGAGCCTCACAGGGCTGGCCTTGGCTATTTGCTGTGTCCCACTGATGGAGTTTGTAGGATTAAAACATTTAGCAATTTAGGATTTTGAGAGGCTGATAGCAAGGCATCTATTGAGGACAAGGGATTTAAGTACAGGTTCTCCCACAAGAGTCCTTCCTGCCAAAACTAAGCAGCAGCCAGCAGTGAGGAGGCAGCACCACTTTTACAGAAGTCCAGTGAGCAGGGCTGGTCATGAGTAGAGTTGATGGCAAGGCAGCTGCAGCAGTTGATACCTCCTGAGATCACTTTTCTGGTCAGGCAGGAAGGCTGAGTGAGTAAAGGTTGCCAGTCGACATGACTTAGTTCCCACATGGTAGAAAGAGCCAAGTTATCCTCTGACGTCCACATTCTCCTGATTCACATGTGACCCCACTCTGATCCCCACATGAAAGATAAGTACAAAATCACATTTCTCAGCATATGTTCAGGTTTTACTAAACAGGTTGATTTGGATTGCCGAATGTGGAAAAGGAGGCTGGGAAGGGCAAGTTCAGCCGCTTCTGCCTGGTGGTCTTTAGGGAGGTAGCTCAGGACCTCAGCCCACTCAGCAAAGGCTCAGGACCTGCCTTCCTCTGTGTTAGCTAGCAGTGAGCTCTCCGCCTTTGACCTGAGGACCAGCAAAAGTGTTTCATCCCTGCCCACTTGGTACTCATGTCCCCAGGCTTGGTGAAGGCAGGCTATACCTCTGTATGGGGTGCTGCGGCAGGGGGCCATTTTGGGCAGCAGGCGCAGAGCAAGGCTGTAGCAGTTCCTGTTCTGGAAACAGGATTCTCTAGCTGCTAGGGAATTCAGAGGCTGAACGGTTGCAAGAACAACACTGCCCTTTCTACTAAACCTGAAGTTTTCTATAATTTGAGATGTACTATTCTCTGGGTCGGCTCGAGCTGGCTCTTTGGGGGTTAGTGGCCCCTGCCTTCATGTGGATGCTTGTGAGCATCTGCCATACATTCTTTAGCGATATTCTCCATCCCCCGACATGGAAGGAGGGAAACCTTTTGCTTTGGCCATAATGGATTCTTCTAAGTGATGTTATCAGAAGGGGGCACAGAAGAAAAAGGGACGCTGTTTTATTTTGTTACCAAATCCCAGCTCTGTGGTGCATTCTAGAAGCTTTCAAAACTGAGATAAATTTTACTCACACACATTTCTACTGGGAGCCAAACCTGAGCTCAAATGTACTTACTTAAAAATATCTTGTCTTCCTGTTTCTTCTTTCCCTGGAGTCTGGTGATTTGGCCCAGAAGCTTCTCCATCCTGTTGAATGAAATGTCTGAGACCATCATGTGGCCAAGCTTTCAATGAAACACAATAAAGAGGCTGCAGCCAGACGTGGGCACAGTCATGAAAGGCTGACAGAAACACATTCTGGGGAACTGCAGTATGTCAGGGAAGTGAGGCAAAAGGGAGGGCACAGAGATTGGTGATGAGGAAAGCAGGAATGATTCCAGACAGTCCTCATTCAGATTATGAGTAAAACATTCCACTTAAGATCTTAAGTTTTCTGAGTTGGTACTTTGTTAAAGCAGGAAAGAATCTGTACTTGGAACCACAAGGAAGAAACATTTTTCCTCTGCACTTCCCTTTCTCATATCTCCCTTCCCTCCTCCTCCTCCTCCCCACTTGAACCTCTCATATTAGTTCCCCACCCATTCATAACTATCCATTCTATTTTCCTTTCCTCCAATCTATCTGACCCTGTTTCTTACTCTATAACTAGCCTCTTTGGTTCTATGGACATTTATTGTTGACTCAACAGCTAATATCTACTTATAAATAAGTATATATCCCATTTGTCTAGGTCTGGGTCACCTCACTCAGGAAAATTTTTTCTTATTCCATCCATGTACCTGCAAACTTTATGATTTTATTTTCTTAAACATCTGAGTAATACTCCATGATGTAATGTATCACATTTTCTTTAACCATTTTTCTGTTGATGGACATCTAGGCTATTTCCAATTTCTGCTTATTATTAATAGAGCAACAGTGAACATAATTGAGCAAGTGTCTGTGTGGTAGGATGAATTGTCCTTTGTGTATATGCCCAAGAGTGATATAACTGGGTCTTAAAGTCCACCGAGTTCCATCTTCCTGAGGAACTGCCACACAAGTAATGGAGGAGTGTCCCCTTACTCCACCGTTTCTCCAGCATGAGCTGTCACTTGTTTTATTGATCTTAGCCATTCTGACAGGTGTAAGATAAAATCTCAAAGGAGATTTGATTTGCATTTCCTTGATGACTAAGGATGTCGAACATTTCTTTAAGTGCTTGTTGGCCATTTGCGATTCCTCTTTTGAGGATTTTCTATTTAGATCTGTACCCCATTTTTATATTGGATTACTTTCTTGATCTCTCTTTTTTGAGTTCTTTATATATTTTGGGTATTAGCCCTCTACAGATGTGTAGTTAGCAAAATTCTTTTCCCATTCAGTCGGCTGGTGCTTTGTCCAAATGATGGTATCCTTTGCTGTGCAGAAACTTTGCAGTTTCATGAGGTCCCATTTATAATTGTTGATCTCAGTGCCTGTGCTAATGGTGTTCTTTTCAGAAAGTCTTTTCCTATGCATACGAGATTATGAGATCAAGATTATTCCCCATATTCTCTTCTATCAGGTTCATATTTGGTTTTATTGCTGAGGATGTACTTGGAGTTGTATTTTGTAAATGTGTAGCATGGATCCACTGAGTTTTTCTACAAACATTCATCCAGTTTGACCATTTGTTGAAGCTGCTACAAAAAGAGACAGTATATATTTTTTACTTCTTTATCAAAAATCAGTGACCATTAGCATGTGGATTTATGTCTGTGTCTTCAATTCTGTTGATCAACATGTCTGTTTTTGTGCTAATAAAATGCTTTATTAAAAAGTTTCAACCGGGCATGGTGGCGCATGCCTGTAATCCCAGCACTTGGGAGGCAGAGGCAGGTGGATTTCTGAGTTTGAAGCCAGCTTGGTCTACAGAGTGAGTTCCAGGACAGCCAGGACTACACAGAGAAACCCTGTCTCGAAAAAACAACAAAACAAAACAAAACAAAACAAAACAAAACAGAAAAAGTTTCATAGGACAACTTGAAATTGAAACTGGTGATGCCTATAGCAGTTCTTTTATTATTTAGAATTGTTTTAGCTACTGTGTATGTCTGTGTGTCCATACGAAGCTGAAAATTGCCCTTTCAAGATCTGTAAAGAATTGTGTTGGAATTTTGATGGGGATTACATTGATTCTGTAGATTTCTTTTGGTGGGAGGCCATTTTTATTATATTAACTCTACTGATCCCATGAGTAAGGGAAATTTGTCCATCTTCTGATGTTTTCTTCAATTCCTTTTTTTTTTTCAGTGTCTTTCTGTCTGTTTCTTTTGGGTTTGATTCCTCTTCCTCCTTCTCTTCCTTCTCCTTTTCCTCCTCCTCCTCTTCCTCCTCCTTTAGATCTTTCAGGTGTGTCCTAGTATGTTACTAGTATGAGATCACTCTATTTTTTTGTTGTTGTTGCTTTGTGTAGACATTCAGTGCTATGAACTTATGTCTTAG
This sequence comes from Apodemus agrarius, assembly GCA_964023405.1. NCBI lineage: Eukaryota > Metazoa > Chordata > Mammalia > Rodentia > Muridae > Apodemus > Apodemus agrarius. Next base: position 69,444,818 of record OZ030013.1, on the reverse strand, counting down.
AACTACCTTCACTGTGTCACAAAATTTGGGTATGTTGTCTATTAATTTTCATTTAATTATAGAAAATATTTAATTTTTGCCTTGACCCATTTTTATTCAGTAATGAATTATTCAGTTTCCATGAGTTTGTCAGTTTTTTACTGTTTCTGATATTCAGCTTTAATCTGTGGTTGTCATATAGGATACAAGGTGTTAATTCAATTTTCTAATATATGTTGAGACTTGCTTTGTTACCAGGTATGTGGTCAATTTTGGAGAAAATTACGTGAAATTCTAAGAAGAAGCCTTATTCTTTTGTATTTGGGTGAAATGTTCTGTAAATATCTTTTAGGTCCATTTTGTTTATAACATTTTATTAAGCTCAAGCATTTCTCTGTTTTTTGTTTGTTTTTTGTTTTTTTGTTTTTTTTTTTTGTTTTTGGTCTTGGTGACTTATCTATTGGTGAGAGTCAATTATTGAACTCTCCCAGCCAGGCTGTGGTGGTGCACGCCTTTAATCCGAGCACTTGGGAGGCAGAGGTAGGAGAATTTCTGAGTTCGAGGACAGCCTGGTCTACAGAGTGAGTTCCAGGATAGCCAGGGCTATACAGAGAAACCCTGTCTTGAAAAAACCAAACCAAACCAAACCAAACCAAACCAAACCAAACCAAACCAAACCAAACCAAAAACAACAAAAAGAATTCTCCCATTATTAGTGTGTGAGGGTCACTATGTAATTTAAGATATAGTAGGTTTTTTTTTTCATTTTTATGAGCTTGGTTGCCCTTGTGTTTGGTGCATAGATGTTATGAATTTCAAGTCCTCTTAGTGTTTTTATTTTCCTTTGATGAGTATGTAATGTCCTTCCCTATTTCTAGTTTTGATTTGAAGTCTATTAAAATTTCTACACCAGCTTGCTTCTTAGATTTGCTTGGAATATCATCTTCCATCCTTTAACCCTGAGGTGATGTCTATTCTTGATGCTAAGGTGTTTGAAGAGAAACTTCAAAGCCCACCACCTAGTGACACACTTCCTTCAACAAGGCCACACCTCCTAATAGTGCCACTCCCTATGGACCAAGCTCTCAAACACTTGAGTCTATGGAGGAAATTCCTCTTCAAATCACCGTATTCCACTTCCTCGCCCTATAGGTTTGTAGCCATACCATAATGCAGAAATGCATTCAGATCATCTTCTAAAGTCTTCATAGTCTGTAGCAGTTTCAACCTTGCTTAAAAGTTCAAAGTCTCTTTTGAGACTCATGCAATCTCTTATGGGTAATCTGTAAATCAAACTGAAAAGGCAGATCACATACTTTCAACATACAAGAGCACAGGATATACATTACTGTTCCAGAAAGGGAGAATAGTGAGGAAACACTGAACCAAAGCAAGGCTGAAAACCAGCTAGGCAAACCCCAAACTCTGCATTTCCATGTGTGGTGTCAGAACACTTCAGATCTCCAACTCTTTTCAGCTTTGTTGACTGCAACACACTTCTTTCTCTTGGGCAGGTTCCATTAGCAGCATTCTCCAGCAGGCATCCAATGACACTGCCATCTCTAACATCTTGGAGTCTCCAAGTCAATCCAGGCTTTACTTTGACAGCTTCACACAATGACCACTCTAAGCCTCCATGCAGGGACACCCCTGACACATGCCTGACCTCAGTGGCTTTCCTTAGTAGCAAAGGGAGATTCCATAACTCCCTTCTTCTATCCTTGACTCTAAAGCCGAAACCATGTGGCTGAAACTGCTGAGTTTGCTGCTTGCTGGAGATGGAACATGACCCCCCCCCTTTCAATTACATCTTCACCAGCTTTCTGTTTTCTAAGGGTTCCATGGCTGTCCTAGAACTTGCTCTGTAGACCAAGCTGGCCTTGAACTTAGAGATCTGCTGACCTCTGTCTCCTGAGTGCTGGGATTAAAGGCATATCACTTCTCCTAGATCTAAGATTTTCAACTCCTTTTCACAATTTGGAGGCTTAGCTGGGTGGAGTCTTACCCTCAGGTCTTGCCTTTTATTTCATTTAATATCAGGCTTTCTATTAATGTGTTTTTACATTTTTGCAAACATTGACTTAGCTCCATTCCACTTTGTAGTGTGCCCTTTCTCCTCAAATTGTACATATTGTGTTTTTCCTTGTTCGGCTTCCCCCCTTTCCTTATAGGTACAGATCTGCATAAGAGAGCTGCACTAAGAACCATATAACAGAGTCAATACTAAGCTGTTTTGAAATTTCTTATGCCAAGGAGATTAACCCAAAACTTGTCATTTTAACCTCAGGCAGACTTTTCAGACAAGGAAAAAGCAGCCTTTCTTAGTCAAAATATACAAGAACAGTCTCTAGGCCACATGCAAATATTCTTTTCCTCTCAAACCTCTGAGTCAGGTCCCCACAATGCAAATCACCCTCAGCACCACTGTCTTCCATGCACTTACAAGTATGGCCCATTACTCCCGACTAAAGGGTTCAACTGCTTTTCAAACCCAAAGTCCCAAAGTTCACATTCCTTTAAACAATAGCATGGTCAAGCATATCACAGCAATACCCAGTTCCTGGTACCAACTTCTGTCTTAGGGTTTCTTTTGATGTGAAGAGATATCTTGACCATGGTAACTTTTATAAAGGAAAGCATATTTAGTTGGGGATGGCTTACAGTTTCAGAGGATTAGTCCATTATTATAACAATAAGCTCAGCAGTGTACAGTTAGACATGGTGCTAGAGAAGGAGCTGAGAGTTCTACATCTTGATCTGCAGGCAGTAGGAGACTGCCATACTAGGTCTAGCTTGGGCATATGAGACCTCAAAACCAGCCTCCACAGTGACACACTTCCTCCAACAAGGCTACATCTACTCTAGTTAAGGCCACACGTCCTTTTTGTTTGTTTGTTTGTTTCTCTGTGTAGCCCTGGCTGTCCTGGAACTCACTCTGTAGACCAGGCTGGCCTCGAACTCACAAATCTGCCTGCCTCTGCCTCCCAAGCGCTGGGTTTACAGGTGTGCACCACCACGCCCGGCTAAGGCCACACATCCTAATAGTGCCGCTTCCTATGGGCCAAGCATTTAATAGGCCATTCCTATTGGGAAATTGAGACAATTGGTGTTGAGAGATATAAATGAACAGTGTTTGGTGATTCCTGTGAGGTTGGAATTTTCCTTCTCACATTCTTCTCTAGGGCTAGATTTGTGGACAGATGTTGCTTAAATATGGCTTAATTTCTTAATGTCTTATTTTCTTCATTTACTGTGAGCAAATGTTTTGCTGGATGTAATAGTTTGTGGTAGCATCATCTGTAGACACTGCTGGCTTCTAGAGTCTCCCTTGGGAATTCAGATGTTATTCTAATAGGTATGCTTTTGTATGCTGTTGTTTGGACTTTTCCCCTTACAATTTGTAATTTTTCCTCTTTATCCTATACATTTATAGTTTTGATTATTATGTACTATGGAGAATTTCTTTTCTGGTTTAGTCTATTTGGTGTTCTGTATGTTTCATGTACGTTTTTTTTTTTTTTTGGTTTTTTGAGACAGGGTTTCTCTGTGTAGCCCTGGCTGTCCTGGAACTTACTCTGTAGACCAGGCTGGCCTCGACCTCATAAATCCGCCTGCCTCTGCCTCCCAAGTGCTAGCATTAAAGGCATGCGCCACCACTGCCCGGCTCATGTTTCACGTACCTTAATAATCATTTTCTTCTTTAAATTGTAGAAATTTTCTTCTATGATTTCGTTCAGAGTATTTTCTGTGCCTTTGACCTGAGTTTCTTCTCCTTCCGTCTCTACGTATCATTCTTAGATTTGGTCTTTCCATGGTGTCCCAGATTTTCTGCATGTTTTGTGTTAGGACTTTTTGGATTTATTTTTTTGACTGAATTATGCATTCCTTTTATAGTGCCTTCAGTGCCCAATATTCTTTCTTCCATCTCTCGTATTCTGTTGGTGAGGTTTGCCTCTGAGGTTCCTGTTCAAGTTCCTAAATTTTTTATTTTCAGGCTTCCCTCAGTTTGGGTTTTCTTTATTGATTCTATTTCCAGTTTCAAGTTTGAACGGTTTAATTCATTTTCTTCCACTGTCTGTGTTTTCATAGACTTCTTTAAGGGATTTACTCATTTCCTCTTTGAGGACCTCTAATTCATAAAGGCTATTTAAAAGATTTTTTTTTTTTTGCTTTGGTAGGATTGCTGGGTTCTAGTGAAGTCATATTATCCTGGATATTAGTGATTATTGGGAGAAAGTGGACCACCGGGAGTGAACCTTGAAATTTTATATCCCAGCCTAGTGGATACAATGTGACCAGTGACTATTGGCCACTGCTACTGTGTCTTATCCACCTTGATGAGTGTATCCTCTCTGATTGTGAGTTAGAGTAAATGTTCACAAGCAGTATAACCAGTGGGGACCAAGAGCCTTTTGGGAATTTTCACATTGAAACCACAGCAGTAACTTCAAAATGGGGCCTTAAAATATGAACCTGGGCAGTTTGCTCAAGATTGGCTGAAGAGAGGACAGTCCATAGACAGAGAGGACAGGTAAAAGACTAAGGAGACAGAAATAGAGACCTGGAACTCTCAGGAAAAGGTACTGAGTGGTGTGTGTGTGTGTGTGTGTGTGTGTGTGTGTGTGTGTGATGGAATTTCAGACTGTAGGTTTGTATTTTACTCTTTTGCTATAAAGACTTGGTTTCCCAACTGTGGTGCTATTGAAAGGTGGAGGAACTTTTAGGAAGTAGGACCTAGGCAGGTCATTGAGAGCATACCCTGGAAAGGGAAATGGAGACCCCAACCCCTCTTCCCTCTCTGTTTCCTGGCTGGCAAGAGGGGAACAGCTCTCACCCCAGTGTTCTATGCTGTCAGAAGACTGTAGTGATATGGTACAGTGACCATGGACTGAAATCTCTGAGAGTATGTACCAAAGCAACCCTTTTCTCTTTTTAAACTCTCTTGGAAATGTCACAGTAATGGAAACTTAGCAGTATCATTCAAATTTTTTGTTTTCCATTGAGACAAGGTTTCTCTGTAAAGCCCTAGCTGTCCTGAAACTCTCTCTGTAGACCAGGCTAGCCTCAAACTCAGAGATCCATCTGCTTCTGCCTCTGAAGAGCTAGGATTAAAGGTGTGTGCCGCCAGGCGCCAGTGGTGGCGCACGCCTTTAATCCCAGCACTTGGGAGGCAGAGGCAGGCAGATTTATGAGGTCGAGGCCAGCCTGGTCTACAGAGTGAGTTTCAGGACAGCCATGGCTACACAGAGAAACTCTGTCTCGAAAAAACAAAACAAACAAACAAAGGTGTGTGCCACTACCACCTGGCATCACTTAAGTTTTGATACAAGTTTCCACCAGCTCCAAGAGTGGTCAGGAGGACGAGGTTGTGGCAGCTGCTGGGCATGTAGGGTTCAGAATCCTGGTAGCAAGTCAAAGCTCCAGGTGAGAGAAGAGATGAGCTGATTACAAAGACAGGGACAGAGAAGGTGAGACGAAGAAGGAACATACTTGCAGAGACAAGATCTGGGAGAACGGTCCTCAGTACTATCCTTGGGAGACCATGGGGAAGCACTGGAGGAAGCAGGAGGTTGATGTCCGAGGCGCTGGGTCAGCATGAGTGTGGAGTTGAAAATGCTGATCAGAAGTGTGAGAAAACAATGCTGCTCCTGAGAATTTTGTTGATGAAAGGGAGAGCTAAGAGCCATTTTTTTTTTTTAGCCTGTCCTGAAAGCTGTGACCACTCATTAGTGGGCTGTTCATGCTGACTCTTACCTCTTTCATAAGAGTCTGCGACAACAGGAGCCGGGCGGGCTACCTCACGGAGGCTGCTCTTCAGCCCTCTCTGACTCTCATTCCTGTCTCCAGTCAGGACTGGACAACCAAATTCCAAACTGCCACTCCTACCCCACAGGGCTGAGCCTTATCATACAGGTAGAGAGGACAAGAAGGGGTATCGGTTATAACCGGACGTCTCTTGGACTGAATCCTGCTACCACCCATGCTGGGTGACACTGTGCGGGTACCACCACACTCGTCAGCCTAGTGTCTAAGGCCACTTCCTGTGCCAGAGGCAGAACGTAGTGGTTGCATACAGGACCATTTGGCTCTCACGTCTAAAGTACCCTGTAAAGGCCTGTGGAACCCTGGATCCCAGTGATGATGGGCAGCTGTGTGCTTATGGTGACTACGTGGGCTAGATGTGATACATTTTCAAAATTACCAGGAACATTTTTTTTTTGGAAGTCAGAGTTTTCCATCAAGCAATGCTGGCTGTGCTCCAGCTCAGCTCTATTCATGTGAGGGCAGAGCTGGATGGACACAGGGTGTGACAGTTCTCGGACCTCGCTTTTGTTCCTGTTCAATCCCTGGTCCTTTTAAGCAGCACAATAAAAGTGCTTCGGTCAGCGGGTGAGGCAGGATAACCAGAGAGAAATGTGAAAACGCGATTATGGCCTGTGATTAGAGGCTGGGACCTGTGCTGAATGTCTTTCACCACGTGGTCTGAGCTAAGGCCACCATTTGTCATAAAACAAACTGCCTGGTGCCCAGGAGTAAAGAATAGATGACAGATGCACTTTAACATGTTTTGTTCAAGTAAACGAAGTGCCATTGTTTTGGAAAACGGAGCCAAAGCTTACAAACAGTGAAAGGATTTCCACATTTTCATATTTGTCTGATTCTAAGGGGCTTGGGTTCCTTTGTCCTTTTTTTATTAGTCTGTCTGTGGCTGGGGCTTCCAGTTACTGCATAGGAGCATCCATGAAAGCCAGTTAACGTCAGTTGGGGACAGTGGTTATCCCACAGCTGGGACATGGTCCTCAGGGGCCGAGGTGGAAGCCAGTCTTCCTGGAAAACAATCTGTAAGGCACACGCTAGATGCCGTCACCTCAGCAGCTTACTCCCACGCAGCTGCCATGAAGAAATGATCAATGGGGCCTGGGGCGATGGCTCTGCAAGTGTCCGGATTGGAGTTTGGATCTCCAGAAAACCATGTAGATGACCAGTGGGCACAGTGGATTACCTCTGAAGGTAGAGTTCCCCAGACTAAGCTGCCCAGTAAGGTTGGCCATGGCTGTGAGCTCCTGATTCGATCAAGAGACTATGACTCACCGAACAAAGAAGAAGAGAGGTTGAGGCTGATTTTCCACATCAACTTTAAGCCTTGGCCCTGGCCACACAAATGCACTCTCCTCACCCATGCAAAAAACATGCACACACACAAATGCACAGCATGAAAAATGGAGAGGAAAAAAGAAAAAAATGTGAGTGCAGAACTGGCTTTTGATGAAACAGATTGTCATATAATGAAAAGGTGGAATCTGTTTATTCATTTTCTTGTGGTTTGTACTTCTACAGCAGCAAGTCCTGATGCAGTGTTTTACTAGAGGTACAGGGGGACTTGGAATTCACTGCACCTTTGAATCCATGGATAGGATCTTTCATTAGGCTTGATAATTTCTTGACTTTTAAAATATTGTCCCTGCCCCCAACTGCCTCCTTTCTTTCTAGCATGTTGATTTGTTGTTGTTTGTTGTGTTTTTGTTTTACAAGATAGGGTTTCTCTGTTTAACTCCTGGCTGTCTTGGAATTCACTCTGTAGACCAGGCTGGCTTCAGACTCACAGAGATCCACCTGCCTCTGCATCCTGAGTGCTGGGATTAAAGGGTGTGCTGTCACCTGGTTAGCATGTTGATTTAACAGGAAACTTTTGATCCCCAAGCTTTTGTCTCATACTACTAGAGTAGAAGAGACTCCTGGTCAAAAGAATCACATCTCTGGCCTGGGTGGAGATTAACATTTCAATTGAATGGTTCATTCACTTAGCTAAAGGACCTCCCCTAGGAAGGCTAGCTTACCTTAAGCCAAGCTAAGGGAGTCCAAGCTAAGAGATAGGAGGAATCATTAGCCCTTTACTGAGCTGTGTACTATTCCCTTCACAGAATCTCCACCCTTATGGGAATCCATGCAGGCTACTGACATCCATATGGCACGAAAGGCTGTTGGCTTTAATTTTTCCTTTTCTCCTTTCTTTTTCTTTTTGAGAGAGGGTTTCTTTATGTAGCCTTGGCTATCATGGAACTCTCTCTGTAGGCCAGGTAGGCCATAAACTCACAGAGATCCACCTGCCTCTGCCTCCTGAGTGCTAGGACAGAGATGGGCCACCACTGCCTAGCTCTGTCTCTTTTTAAGTCCTGGTCTCTCTGACACGTTTGGATCGCCCACATTCTGGGCTTCCTTACTATTTCTCTAAACTCATCCTCTCACCCTCATGTGACCTGCTGGCCACCTTACAAGGCATACCGATTGGCCATTTTACAAGGCATGTATACCGATTGGCCAGCTTACAAGGCATGCATACCAATTGGCCAGTTTACAAGGCATACCGATTTTTCCCCCTCCTTTCCACCACCTCCTCTGGGCAGCTAATGAGGTTAGCAACTTGCCTTCTCTGAAGTTGTTTTATGTATTTATTAACTTTAATTTTTAAATTCTAATAAAATTTTCTATGACCTACACTTGAGTCCATTCTTAGATTTCTTTATCAGTGACACTCAGAGCACCCAAAGGAGACATCTATTTATCCTGTATACCTTCTGTTTCTAGTTTGTGGTTCATTCAGGATAATTCCCTCAGCTTATTAACTTGCTTTTTTTTTTTTTTACACTCAGTGAGCTTATGAATTTTAACTATGTAAAGAATGGGTGGTGCATACTTTATAGATGATAATAAAGCATGCACTATTTACTATTATCCATGCCATACAGCAGAATTTTACAGAAGATTCAGCTGATGTTTCATTTTATCAGTGAGAAATCTGTGCCTGCATTTCACAATTGTACAGCTTCACTATGGATATGAGTTGATGGTTTTCACCAAAGAGCAAGAAGAACCGCAAAACAAAAATAAGGCTATGTGTCAGAACTTTGCTCCTCTTTAAGAGGACAAGGGAACACCTTCTCCACCGAGTCAGTAATTTTGGAATAGCAAACGGTTTCTTAGATTTTTGTGCCACTTATAACCTAAGGGGAAGAGACAAGATGTGCTTGTACTCTGCATCTTGACATTTTCTTTGTCACTTTCTTTCTTTCTTCCTCTCTTTCTTCCTCTCTTTCTTCCTTCCTTCCTTCCTTCCTTCCTTTCTTTCTTTCTTTCTTTCTTTCTTTCTTTCTTTCTTTCTTTCTCTCTCTCCCTCTTTCCTTCCTCCTTCCTTCCTTCCTTCCTTCCTTTCTTTCTTTCTTTCTTTCTTTCTTTCTCTCTCTCTCCCTCTTTCCTTCCTCCTTCCTTCCTTCCTTCCTTCCTTCCTTCCTTCCTTTCTTTCTTTCTTTCTTTCTTTCTTTCTTTCTTTCTTTCTTTCTTTCTTTCTTAGAGTACACATGGAGGGACCCACGGCTCCAGCTACATATGTAGCAGAAGATGACCATTTCAGACATCAATGAGAGGAGAGGCCATTGGTCCTGTGAAGGCTTGATTCCCCAGAATAGGGGAATGTAAGTCAGGAAATTGGGGAGGAGAGTGAGCAGGGGGAGGGAGAATGGGATAGGGGGTTTTTGGAGGGAGTAACACGGAAAGGGAATACCATTTGAAATGCAAATAAAGCAAAATATCTAATAATGATGATTGCAAATAAAGCAAAATATCTAATAATAATGATGATAAAAATACTTATTAAAAATAAAAATAAGCTTGCTTTTTAAAGAACAGATCCTTGATGGGTCACTATGATGGCTAGTCTTGGATGTCAACTTGATTGCATTTAAAATGAACAAAAATCTAACAGTGAAGGACACACCTGTGAGGGACTTCTGTCTAAGGGAAGATCTGCTTCTAATCCGGATGTTTGAGGAAAGAAGACACACGTTTATTCAAGACTAATCTGTACTATGCCTTCTGCTGGAAGCCTATAGAAGAATGTGGAAGGAGGAAGCTTGAGCTGGTTGCCTGCTTGCTTTCCCCTTGATCGCAAGTCCATTACCTCACCGGAATTAGAGCCTACGCTTTCTGGATTTAAGTGTCTACTGAGGACCAGCTGAAATATCCAGCAATAAAGAACTACTGGATTCGTGGACTTTGCATTCATAGGCAACCATTTTTGGACTGACTGGGCCACAGCCTGAAAGTCATTCCAATACATCCCCTTTATAGTTACATACATACATTCATTCTATAAGCTCAGTTACTCTAGAGAACTCTAATACATCAGACATATCTATATTGAGTTATCAAAAGAGTAATTAAGGATCGCTAGGAAGCTGTGGGATGAGGTATCAGAAAAGACATTTTATGGGACATTGGCTACCTAGGAAGGCTCTTTGTCTTAGGTCTTTACTGCTGTGAACAGACACCACGACCAAGGCAACTCTTTTTTTTTTTTTTTTTTTTTTTTTTGGTTTTTCCAGACAGGGTTTCTCTGTGTAGACCTAGCTGTCCTGGAACTCACTCTGTAGACCAGGCTGACCTTGAACTCAGAAATCCGCCTGCCTCTGCCTCCCAAGTGCTGGGATTACAGGCGTGCGCCACCATGCAGCCACCATGCCTGGCTTTTCCAAGGCAACTCTTATAATTAATTCATGAAATTCTTAGACAAATGGTTGGAGTTGGAGAACATCATACTAAGGTAACCCAGTCTCAAAAGAATACCCATGGTATGCACTCACTGATAAGCGGATATTAACGTAGAATCTTGGAATACCCAAGACACAATCCACATACCAAATGATGTCCAAGAAGAAGGAAGGAGTGGTCCCTGGTTCTGGAAAGGCTCAGTGCATCATTGTAGGGGAATACCAGAACAGGGAAGTGGGAAGGGGTGGATGGGGGAACAGGAGGAGGGAAAAGGGCATATGGGACTTTTGGGGAGCAGGGAGCCAGGAAAGGTGAAATCATCTGAAATGTAAATAAAGAATAAATCGAATTAAAAAAAAAACAACATTTAATTGGGGCTGGCTTACAGGTTTGGAGGTTCAGTTCATTATCATCAAGGCAGGAGCATGGCAGCAACCAGGAAGGCATGGTGCAGGAGGAGCTGAGTGCCACACCCTGGGCCAAGCATATACAAACCATCACACTGTTCTCCGACATCACACTGATCTTTCTCCTTCACATGGGGCCTTGCACATCGGCTGGGCAGAGATCCTGGACCTGAAAGGAGATCAGGAGTTCAAGGTCATCCTATGGTACTGTGAAAATTCTAGGCCAGCCCTAGGGAACCCCAACCCTGCCTCTAAAGGAAGAAGAAAGGAAAGAGATGCTTTGCATGCATGCCCACCAAGGTGACTATCTCTTCTCCATATGAAAATCCATATGAAGATCTCATATTAAACTCCATCTCTGCTGCATTCATTATGAGTCACTGGTTGTCTCTCCACTATGAAATGACCTGAGTGTGTGGGCCCCTGGCTGTAATCTCAGCAGCTGGGAGGTCAAGGAAAGAGGCACAGAAGTTCATGCTCATTCTTGTTTTCATAGTGAGTTGCAGGACAGCCTGGGATACATGAGATATTGTCTCAAGACACTCAAACCAACAAAAGCCAACAACAAACAGAATGAGGTAGTTCCTCCTCTTGAAATGAATGGCATGGGTCCTTATTCCCAGGAGACATCTGTGTTGTCCCTCAGTTTCCTTTGCATTAAAGTGGACAGAGTAGGAAGACCTTCCATTGCATCCGCCAGACCCTTTATTCTATTTCTTCATGTGTGGTGACCCCAACCATACTATTTTCCTTGCTATTTTATACCTGTAATTTTGCTACTAGTATAAATCCCAATGTAAATGTCTGTGTTTTTACATGGTCTCAGGTGACCCCTGTAAAAGCCATTTAACCTCTAAATAACCTAATGACCCACAGGTTGAGAACTTCTGTAATAGACCAAGCAACTGTGACCCTCTGTACAACAGAGAAGCATCCAGGACACAGGTGTTCTGGCTGTAACACCCAATCTGAGATGCGATGAAGAGCGGTAGGGTTTGTGGGTGGGTTCCGAATGTCTTTACCCAGTGCGGCACCCACCACAGAGGGCCCCATGCCCCAACACTCCTGCCTTTCCCACGGGCGTTGCCTTCCTACTTCCCCCTCTTCCCTCTGATTCACTTTGTTCTCTCTGCTCCTTGGGGAAGCAGTTTCCTGGACCAACTACCTCAGTTACTGTGGGTCAGTTACACGCTTACAGGTGATTCTTAGTTACAAAGTAACAAGTTAAAAAAATCTGTATGTCTCAGGTTTTCAGCTAAAATTTCCTGGAAGTGAAGTTAACAATTGTGTTAACTGGAGACTCACACTTTTAATCTCAGCTCTAAGGAGGGGAAGTCAGAGGCAGAAAGATTAGTGGACAGTCCTGGATAGTTTGGTCTAAATTTTAGTGAGTTCTAGGATGGCCAGGAGTATGTAAAGAAATGTCTCAGAAATGAAACTTAAGTTAGTTGACCTTGGTCTTACATAGTTTCTTTGATAATTTTAAATTGAGACTATGTGGTCTTGTGTGTAGGCTAAGAGTTCCAGAAGTCTGAGACTTGCTCCTGGTTCATCCTCTTCTGCCTCCACCTCCTAGGAAGGAATTAAGGACTCCTCCTTAGCATTTGCTAACCCACTTTCCACATGCAGGTTGGGTGGACCTAATTTGTAAACGGCCACATCTCCGTAGGGTTCTCAGACGTCCACAACTCTCTCCACACTCTACAATATCAGGACTTAGTGGACCCTTCTTGACTCACTGTGTGAGGAAAATGAAGTTTGGAAGGTGAATGCATTTGAGATGGGGGAATCCACTCTCCTGTTTTTTGGAGGACAGCTGGGGCATTTATCCTTCAATTATCTCAGGTTTATAGCCTCCAAGAATGTCTCTGGCATCTCTCCATTCCACATGAATATGAAACCATCTGGCACTCATAACAAGCAAGCCTCACAGAAGCTGTTGCTACTGTGTTCACTGGACAACCAAGGAGATGTGGTAAAAATGGTTAACTACCTTCAATGTGAACCCATATCAGCAATTTTCAGAGGTGCAGAAGTCAGAGCTCTTTGTTCTTAGACTTTCTTGTTTTTAGTTTGTTAAGGCAGGATCTTATTTATCCAAGGCTAGCCCACAACCAACTATGTAGCCAAGAATGACCCTGAATTTCTGAGCATCCTTACATCTCTTAGAAGTGAACTGGGACTATGGCCACCAGACAATCACTCTTGTTTTGTGATATGGGATGGAAATTATAGTTTCACACAGTTTGTCTGATCCCTTATTTTGTTTGAAGCACAGCTGGAGTTTGTTAGATTTTGGTATTGATTTTTTGCCCAAAGATAATAAGGAGAAAGTGAACTGGAGAGAGAGGCTGTGGTCTTGTCAATGGACAGGTGCTTCTGTTTCTTACCTTCCATTGATCAAGGGCACCTGTCCTGTTCGCTCTAGACATTCCTTGCTTTACCTTCACAGGCCTGCTGTCCCATTACATGAGAATGGACCAGCTCCAGTGGAGGAGGAAGAGTTCACAGCTTAGCTCATGCAACAGGAGTCTGGTTCCTGAGGCCTTTCACAGCTAGGAGACAGGGATTCCTGTAGCATGAACCTGTGTTAATATTTAACGTATTCATCTCTGCACAGAGAGAGGGCAATCAAGTCCAAAGTGTGAGAAACACTCAAGAAGCCAATCGAAGAAGGAGGCCGAGGCAGGAAGGCCGAAGTTCCTCAGGTATTCAAAGTCAAATCCCTGCTAAACCCTAAACTCTGCTCTTATATTTCTTTGGTCTGTGACTGTGAGTAGATGCAACAGCCCTGATGTGGATATCTATGGCAAGGATAGCCTGGCACTGGGTGGTTCCTGCTGTCTGCCTGTCTCCCAGAAGAGCCACAGGCTCTGAGTGTCTCCCTGTTGTGGATGTGGTTATGAGTCTATGCAGGCACAACCTTCCCTGGTAGCACTAATGCTGTGGAATCCTTTGTATTCTGGGATATATTGTGGGACAGTAGACTTGCCAGGAATCTTAGTAAGGGTGAATGGATTGGAAGCCTTGGAACCCAGAGGGGACAGTAGGAACTTCACCTGCTTCTGACTAAGCCCCTGTTATGTGACCTATGGTCATATAGATCAGAATAGAGTTATCTATGCTAATGAGGTATCTAGAGGCCCTCAAGGTTGAGCCAGTAAGTTTCCCTTCTTGGACATTCCTTTCTGCAAAATGGATTTAATGTCTGGTCCACACTGAGAAGGTGGTATGCACCCCATTTTCACAATGAACAATCAATAAATTGTTTGGACCCAAGGACTATCTCTTTCATCAAAAACCACTGTGGGGAGCATGGAGGAAACCTTCGTCTACAGAGCCTTGCTGTCTTAAGTCTCCTGCAGAAGACCCCTCTGCTTTCCAGGACGTGCCACCACTGAACTAAGCCAGATTTGCCCTCATCCTGTCCCCAGTTCCTCAGTCCATGGGCCCAACTCTGTTCCCAATTTCCTGAGACAGCTCTGTGTCTGGATGTCCAGGAGTTTGGGAGCCCCCAGCCCCGGACTCCACATCACTGGCCTGTGGACACCAGATCATACCTTCCTCATTGTCTTAGTTTGGGTTTTACTGCTGTGAACAGACACCATGACCAATGCAAGTTTTATAAAAGACAACATTTAATTGGGGCTGGCTTACAGGCTCAGAGGTTCAGTCCATTGTAACCAAGGCAGAACATGGCAGCATCCAGACAGGCATGGTGCAGGAGGAGCTGAGAGTTCTACATCTTCATCTGAAGGCTGCTAGTGGAAGACTGACTTCCAGGCAGCCAGAGGGAGGGTCTTAAGCCCACACCCACAGTGACACACCTACTCCAACAAGGCTACACCTCCTAATAGGTTCACTTCCTAGGCCAATCATATACAAACCATCACATTCCACTCCCTGGTCCCCATAGGCTTGTTCAAACATGAGTCTATGGGGGCCATACTGAAACATAGCATAATGCAAAATACATTTAGTCTAACTTCAAAAGTCCCTGTAGTCTATAGCAGTCTCAACAGTGTTAAAAGTCCAAAGTTCAACGTCTCTTTTGAGATTCATCCAATCACTTAACTGTAATCCCCCAAGCAAGACAGGAAACCAGCTGGGAAAAGTCCAAACTCTGCATCTCCATGTCTGATGGTAATGCAGTCTTCAGATATCCAACTCCTTTTTCATCTTTGTTGACTTCAACAACGTTCTTTCTCCTAGGCTTGTTCCACTCCCTCTTAGCAGCTTTCCTTGGCAGATATCCTGTGGCTCTGGCATCTTTAATATCTTGGGGTCCCCAAGTCAATTTCAGCTTCACAGCTTCTTGTTCCAATGTCTGAGATCCACACATGATCTTCTGTACATCTCCAAAGAGCTGGTGTCACTTCTCCAGCTCTTCCCTCTGTAGCACTCTAAGTTCAGATTGACCCACTTCACTGCCACTGCTGTTCTTGATGGTCATCCCATGGTACTGGCATCTCCAATATACTAGGGTCTTCCACTATAACTATGCTTCACCAAAACCTCTCATAGGCTCTATTCATTGTACCAAACCTCAACTCCTTTGCATGACCCCTTCAATCCTGGGCTGTCAATTACAACCGAGGGTACACTTTCACCAATGGCCTTCTATGGCTTCTCACAGTACCAAGCCTCAGCTGTTCTTCATGATGCCTTCATGCCTTCAAAACCAGTACCACCTGGATGATTCTACACCTTACCAAGTACAGCTGCAACATGGGGTATAACCTTGGATATCTCGGGAATACAACTTCTTTGTGCCCTCAGAAAACACTTCCCAGAGGATTTCACCTCAGTGATGCTGGTCTTTTCTTAATCACCACTAATTTCTTAGCTCCAGCTAACCAGCATCAATTGTCCCAGTAGTCTCTTTCTTTTGAATATAAAGCCAGAGACACGTGGCCAAAGCTGCTGAGTTCTGCTGCTTGCAGGAGCTGGAACATTGACCCCCTTGTTCTATTACATTATCACTGGCTTCCTTTTTCCCAGCTTCTTCACTGCCTAAGTTGGCTGTTCTAAATCTTGCTGCATAGACTGACTTTGAATTCAGGGATCTGCGTAACTGCCTCCTAAGCACTGGGATTAAAGGTGTGGTCCACCAAGCCTGAATTTAAGTTTTTCTTCACCTAGAATTTGCTCTGTTCTAGACTGGCCTTGAACTCAGAGATCTGCTTATCTTTGCCTCCTGGGATTAAAGGCTTGTACTACCAAGTCTGGACCTAAATTTAGCTGGGTAGTATCTTGCTGCCAGGTAACCACTCCCTTAATTCAATTTAATATCCTTGAATTCAGCTCCATTTCACTTCCTGGACTCCCTTTAATACTCACACTATATATTTTGTACTTTTCCTTTCTCATCTTACTATGTTTGTTCAAAATTCTCTTTGTCAGACTTAACCAGAGAACAAAGTCTTTGTTGGGCTTTTTCGAGACTTCCTTTGCAAATGCAATTAATATAAATCTCTTTACCATTGCCCTAGGCAGTCTCTTCAGACAATGGCAAAAAACAGTCATGTTCTTCACCAAAACATCACAAAAACAGTCTCTCGGCCATATATTAAGTTCTTCTCCACTGAAACCTCTTGGGCCATCAGGTCTACACAGTTCAAATAACCCTCAGCACCACTGTCTTCAATATTCCTACTAGGCTGGCCCATTAAGCCCCACTTAAAGCATTCCGTGGCTTTTCAAATCCAAAGTCCGGAAATCCACATTCTTCCAAACAAAAGCATGGTCAGGCCTATCACAGCAATACCCCAGTCCGAGGTACCAACTTCTGTCTTAGTTTGGGTCTTACTGCTGTGAACAGACACCATGACCAATGCAAGTTTTATAAAAGACAACATTTAATTGGGGCTGGCTTACAGGCTCAGAGGTTCAGTCCATTGTAATTAAGGCAGAAGATGGCAGCATCCAGACAGGCATGGTGCAGGAGGAGCTGAGAGTTCTACATCTTCATCTGAAGGCTGCTAGTGGAAGACTGACTTCCAGGCAGCCAGGGGGAGGGTCTTAAGCCCACACCCACAGTGACACACCTACTCCAACAAGGCTACACCTCCTAATAGGTAAATTTCCTGGGCCAATCATAAACAAACCATCACACCCAGCTTTCTGTGCTCAAAGATTTCTTTAATTACATAAACTTGGCTTTCTTAGAACTTAATCTTCAGTCTGATCTGGAACTCAGAGATCTTAAGGCCTCTGTCTCCTAGTGTTTCAAAGAAAGTGGTTTACCACCAAACTGCACTTATACTTGTCTCCACCTAGGGCTTGTTCAATTCCAGCTAGTTAGTCTTGTTCTTTTCTTTACTTTTCTTTTCTTTTCTTTGCGCGTGAGTGTTTGTGTGTGTGTGTGAGTGTGTGTGTGTGTGTGTGTGTGTGTGTGTGTATGTGTGTGTGTTTTCAAAACAGGGTTTCTCTATGTAGACCTGGCTGTCCTGGAACTCACTCTGTTGACCAGGCTGGACTCAAACTCAGAAGTCAGACTGCCTCTGCCTCCCAAGTGCTGGGATTAAAGGGGTGCGCCACCACTCCAGGATGTGCTAGGCTTGTCCTTCAAGATGTGCTTGCATTTTATTCCTGGGATTAAAGGTGTGTACTCCAAGGCTCAGGCCTAAACTCTTCAAGGGCCCTGCCCCTCAAGACCAGATCAAAAGCCTGTTTCTTAGGGTTACTATATCTGTAACACAAGTGCAGCCTGCCCTCCATTTCTGGATTGATGTTCATTCCAGATTAAAACATCGAATTGTTCATTATTCACATGAAAACACATCAGTAAGCTTATCTGGGTGGAATCTTGCCCAGAGACCACCATTCCCTTAATCTCATTATCTCCTGAATATGGCATTCAGCTGTATTCATTTCCCCTTCTGGTGACACGTTTTTTTGTTTTTGTTTTTGTTTTCTTTTTTTTTCTGGAGCCATAGTATTTGTATTTTCTTTATAAGTTTGTGCTGCTTTGTCCTCATGGTTCTGATCATAGTAAACCAAAGAACAAAGTCTATGCTGGTCGTTTTAAAGACTTCCTTTGTCAGTGCAATTGATCTCAGTCTCTTCACCTTACCCTCAGACAGACTCTTTGGACAAGGGCAAAGAGCAACTACAAGCTTCACCCTATATGAGAAAAACAGTCTCTAGGCACATTCTAACATTCCTCTCCTCTGTAACCTCTGGAGCCATGCCCTGCAGTTCAAACAACCATCAGCAACACCAACCACATCCCTATCCTGATCCACCGAAGGCATTCCATGGCTTTTCTGATCCACAGTCTATAAACTCAAAGTCCTCAAATCCACATTCCTTTAATTAAAAGTATGTTCAGGCCTACCCCAGCAATATCTCACTCCTGCTCCCAACTTCTGCCTTCCTTTGTGTTCCCACTGCTGCAAAGAGACACCACGATCAACTACTCTTAGAAAAGACAACATTCAATTGGGAATGACATAGGGGTTCTGAGGTTCAGCCCAATATCATCAAGGCAGGAATCATGGCATCATCTAGGCAGACATGGTGGTGTAGCACCTGAGAATTCTAGACCTTCATCAGATGAAGCCAGGACTGCCTGTTTTCAGACAGCTAAGAAGAGGGTCTGAATACCCACTCCCACAGTGACATTCCTTCCAACAAGTCCAAGCCTATTCTAACAAGACTACATCTCCCTCGGGTGCCATTATCTGGGCCAAGCATATTCAAACCACCACACCTATAAGGAGGTAAATAAGTCCCAGTAAAAGCTTCTTTTTAAGCAGGTCGGTGGTGGTTCACTCCTTTAATCCCAGCACTTGGGAGACAGAGGCAGGCAGATTTGTGAGTTCGAGGCCAGCCTGGTCTACAGAGTGAGTTCCAGGACAGCCAGGGTGATTCAGAGAAACGTTGTCTCAGGAAAAAAAAATGTGCTTCTTTTTCTAAAGTTATCTTAGTCATCACACCTCTCTCTCTCTCTCTCTCTCTCTCTCTCTCTCTCTCTCTCTCTCCTCTTTCTCTCTCTCTGTCTACAACATAAAGTACATATATGAGCACATTCTGTAAACACTGCTTTCAAATAATCTGAATGATATTTGCATCATATCTAGGTTCTAATATCAAAAGCATAATTGCCAGGTGGTGGTGGTGCACGCCTTTAATCCCAGCACTTGGGAGGCAGAGGCAGGAGGATTTCTGAGTTCGAGGCCAGCCTGGTCTACAGAGTGAGTTCCAGGACAGACAGGGCTATACAGAGAAACCCTGTCTGGAAAAAACCAAATCCAAAAACAAAAACAAAAACAAAAAAAGAAACAACAAAAAACCAAAAGTATAATTAAGGCTTAGTAGCTACCCTTGGTACTCATCCTAGGAAAGACATGAGATGTTGGCCATCTAGGAAAGCTGTTCTGATACAGGGCTCACATCTTAATTCCTTAATATTGGACTTTGCTCAGCTGCTGTGTTTATGCATGGGCAAAAATCCCAAACCAGAGTGGGGACATTAAGTCTTCCCTATCACTCTATGCAATTTGCTTGGAAAATTGTTTTCCAACTTCTTACTCTGAGGTAGTGACTGTAGTTGTCACTGAGGTGCTTTTCTGAACACCCACAAATGGCTTATTTTCTGAGATCAAGAATGGACAAATGGGGGCTGTGCTTCGGAATGCCTTTAATACCTGCACTTGGGAGGCGTGGCCTCTAGAGCTTGGTCTGAATTTTAGTGAGTTGAAGAATGCTCAGGAAGATGTGAATAAACAGTCTCCTAGAAGGACCTGAAGTTAATTGGCTTCGTGTCACTTTGTTTCTTTGATAGTTTTCAGTGGAGGCTGTGGGTTCCTGTTATGAACCATAGGAGATCCTTATCCTGATCCTGGTTCTGTCCTCAGCATGTGAGGTGGGATTAAAGGCAATCCCTGACCCACCCTACCCTTAGAGCGCCATTGGTTCAGATTCAATCCAATTCAAGACCTATATAAAGACTCCATTTACACAGGAGTCTCACAGTTGAAGAAGTTCAGCGAAGGAAGCAGAGCTCTCTGTGTAGTGCAGACTCTTGTGAACACCAGGACACAGCTGGCCTCACTTTCGTCATTGTGTGCAGCAGAGGAAGCTCAGGAGAGAAAATGCCAGTGAGTTGTGTGAATTCACTCATGTTGTCTTTGGATAGCTGTGATACTTGTGCCTTAACATATGGCTAAACATGGTTGAGTCCCTTAAGTCTGAACCCATGTCTATGATTCGTAGAGGAACTAGAACTAGATATATTTTGTCCTTGGGTATCTTAGTTTTACTTCATTGAGTCAGTGTCTTCTTTTTTGTTTTGTGTTGTTTTGTTATTTTGGATTTTTTTTTTTTTTTTTTGAGACAGGGTTTCTCTGTATAGCCCTGGCTATCCTGGAACTCACTCTGTAGACCAGGCTGGGCTTGAAATCCTAAATCTGCCTACCTCTGCCTCCCAGTGCTGGGATTAAAGGGATGCACCAACACTGCAGGGTGTGCTAGGCTTGTTCTTAAAGATCTGCTTGCATTTCATTCCTGGGATTAAAGGTGTGTACTCCAAGGCCAGGCCTAAACTCTTCAAGGGCCCTGCCCCTCAAGACCAGATCAAAAGCCTGTTTCTTAGGGTTACTATATCTGTAACACAAGTGGGGCCTGCCCTCCATTTCTGGATTGATGTTCATTCCAGATTAAAACATTGAATTGTTCTTTTTTTTTTTTTTTTTTTTTTTGAGACAGGGTTTCCCTGTGTAGTCCTGGCTGTCCTGGAACTCACTCTGTAGACCAGGCTGGCCTTGAACTCAGAAATCCGCCTGCCTCTGCCTCCCAAGTGCTGGGATTACAGGCGTGCGCCACCATCGCCCGGCCCCTGAATTGTTCTTTATTCACATGAAAACACATCAATAAGTTTATCTGGGTGGAATCTTGCCGAGAGACCACCATCCCTTAATCTCATTATCTCCTGAATATGGCATTCAGCTGTATTCATTTCCCCTTCTGGTGACACGTTTGTGTTTGTTTTGTTTTGTTTTGTTTTGTTTTGTTTTGTTTTGTTTTGTTTTGTTTGAGCCATAGTATTTGTATTTTCTTTATAAGTTTGCACTGCTTTGTCCTCATGGTCCTGATCATAGTAAACCAAAGAACAAAGTCTATGCTGGTCGTTTTAAAGACTTCCTTTGTCAGTGCAATTGATCTCAGTCTCTTCACCTTACCCTCAGACAGACTCTTTGGACAAGGACAAAGAGCAACTACAAGCTTCACCAACTATGAGAAAAACAGTCTCTAGGCACATTCTAACATTCCTCTCCTCTGTAACCTCTGGAGCCATGCCCTGCAGTTCAAACAACCATCACCAACACCAACCACATCCCTATCCTGATCCACCGGAGGCATTCCATGGCTTTTCTGATCCACAGTCTACAAACTCAAAGTCCTCAAATCCACATTCCTTTAATTAAAAGTATGTTCAGGCCTATCCCAGCAATATCTCACTCCTGCTCCCAACTTCTGCCTTCCTTTGTGTTCCCACTGCTGCAAAGAGACACCAGGATCAACAACTCTTAGAAAAGACAACATTCAATTGGGAATGACATAGGGGTTCTGAGGTTCAGCCCAATATCATCAAGGCAGGAATCATGGCTGCATCTAGGCAGACATGGTGGTGTAGCACCTGAGAATTCTAGACCTTCATCAGATGAAGCCAGGACTGCCTGTTTTCAGACAGCTAAGAAGAGGGTCTGAATACCCACTCCCACAGTGACATTCCTTCCAACAAGTCCAAGCCTATTCTAACAAGACTACATCTCCCTCAGGTGCCATTCCCTGGGCCAAGCATATTCAATCCACCACACCTATAAGGAGGTAAATAAGTCCCAGTAAAAGCTTCTTTTTAAGCAAGTCGGTGGTGGTGCACGCCTTTAATCCCAGCTCTTGGGATACAGAGGCAGGCAGATTTGTGAGTTCGAGGCCAGCCTGGTCTACAGAGTGAGTTCCAGGACAGCCAGGGTGATTCAGAGAAACCCTGTCTCAGAAAAAAAAAGTGCTTCTTTTTATAAAGTTATCTTAGTCATCACCTCTCTCTCTCTCTCTCTCTCTCTCTCTCTCTCTCTCTCTCTTTCTCTCTCTCCCTCCCTCCCTCCCCCCTCTTTCTCTCTCTCTGTCTACAACATAAAGTACATATATGAGCACATTCTGTAAACACTGCTTTCAAATAACCTGAATGATATTTGCATCATATCTAGGTTCTAATATCAAAAGCATAATTGCCAGGTGGTGGTGGTGCACGCCTTTAATCCCAGCACTTGGGTGGTGCACGCCTTTAATCCCAGCACTTGGGAGGCAGAGGCAGGAGGATTTCTGAGTTCGAGGCCAGCCTGGTCTACAGAGTGAGTTCCAGGACAGACAGGGCTATACAGAGAAACCCTGTCTGGAAAAAACCAAATCCAAAAACAAAAACAAAAAAAGAAACAACAAAACACCAAAAGTATAATTAAGGCTTAGTAGCTACCCTTGGTACTCATCCTAGGAAAGACATGAGATGTTGGCCATCTAGGAAAGCTGTTCTGATACAGGGCTCACATCTTAATTCCTTAATATTGGACTTTGCTCAGCTGCTGTGTTTATGCATGGGCAAAAATCCCAAACCAGAGTGGGGACATTAAGTCTTCCCTGTCACTCTATGCAATTTGCTTGGAAAATTGTTTTCCAACTTCTTACTCTGAGGTAGTGACTGTAGTTGTCACTGAGGTGCTTTTCTGAACACCCACAAATGGCTTATTTTCTGAGATCAAGAATGGACAAATGGGGGCAGTTCTTCGGCACGCCTTTAATCCCGCACTTGGGAGGCGTGGCCTCTAGAGCTTGGTCTGAATTTTAGTGAGTTGAAGAATGCTCAGGAAGATGTGAATAAACAGTCTCCTAGAAGGACCTGAAGTTAATTGGCTTCGTGTCACTTTGTTTCTTTGATAGTTTTCAGTGGAGGCTGTGGGTTCCTGTTATGAACCATAGGAGATCCTTATCCTGATCCTGGTTCTGTCCTCAGCATGTGAGGTGGGATTAAAGGCAATCCCTGACCCACCCTACCCTTAGAGCGCCATTGGTTCAGATTCAATCCAATTCAAGACCTATATAAAGACTCCATTTACACAGGAGTCTCACAGTTGAAGAAGTTCAGCGAAGGAAGCAGAGCTCTCTGTGTAGTGCAGACTCTTGTGAACACCAGGACACAGCTGGCCTCACTTTCGTCATTGTGTGCAGCAGAGGAAGCTCAGGAGAGAAAATGCCAGTGAGTTGTGTGAATTCACTCATGTTGTCTTTGGATAGCTGGGATACTTGTGCCTTAACATATGGCTAAACATGGTTGAGTCCCTTAAGTCTGAACCCATGTCTATGATTCGTAGAGGAACTAGAACTAGATATATTTTGTCCTTGGGTATCTTAGTTTTACTTCATTGAGTCAATGTCTTCTTTTTTGTTTTGTGTTTTGTTTTTTTGGATTTTGTTTTTTTTTTTTTTTTTGAGACAGGGTTTCTCTGTATAGCCCTGGCTATCCTGGAACTCACTCTGTTGACCAGGCTGGGCTTGAACCCCCGAAATCTGCCTGCCTCTGCCACCCAGAGTGTTGGGATTACAGGCGTGTACCATCCGTGCCCCTCCCCCCCCCCAGGCTGAGTCACTGTCTCATTATCCAAGGCTAGCACACAACCATCTGTGTGGCCAAGATGATGCAGAACTTCTGGGAATTCCCATCCATCCACAACCATGGTTTGTGATAGAGGATGGGAAAGTATAGTTTCACACAGTTTGTGTGATGACTTTTTATGTTTGAAGCACAGCTGGAGTTTATTAGGAGATTTTGAACGGAATTTTTTTCCTCCCCCAGAAAATGGGAAGAGATTGACCGGGAGAGAGAGGCTGTGGTCTTGTCAATCGACAGGAGCTTCTGTTTCTTACCTTCCATTGATTAAAGGCACCCGTTCTGTTCATTCTAGACGCTCCTTGTTTTACCTTCACAGGCCTGCTGTCCTATTCCGTGAGAATGGACCAGCTCCAGTGGAGGAGGAAGAGTTCCTGGCATAGCTCATGCAACAGGAGACTGGTCCCTGAGGCCTTTCACGGCTAGGAGACAGGGATTCCTGTAGCATGAACCTGTGTTAATATATAATGCATTCATTTCTGCACAGAGAGAGGACAATCAAATCCAAAGTGTGAGAAACACTCAAGAAGCCAATCGGACAAGGAGGCCGAGGCAGGAAGGCCGAAGGTCCTCAGGTATTCAGAGTCAAATCCCTGCTAAACCCTGAACTCTGCTCTCATATTTCTTTGGCCTGTGACTGTGAGTAGATGCAAGAGCCCTGAGGTGGACATCTGTGGCAAGTATAGCCTGGCTCCGGGAGGTCCCTGCTGTCTGCCTGTCTCCCAGAAGAGCCATCAGCTCTGAGTGTCTCCATGTGTGGATGTGGTTTTGAGTCTCTGCAGGCACAACCTTCCCTGGTAGCACTAATGCTGGGCATCCTGTTGTATTCTGAGACAATGTCCCTCAATCTGCAGACACCTAATCTGTCCCAGTGAGTGTCCTTCTGACTGTTGAGAGCAGGGTAGGTGTTGTCACAGGGCTGGAAGGACAGTGTCCATACTCACTTGATAACTGACTGCAGGCATTGTGGCCAAGCAATGTGCAGCAAGAATCTCTGAGAAAAGCTGACGTGGTTGTGTGTATGACCTTTGATATCCCCATGCCGTCCCTCCGTCCCTTGCAGGTCCTTCAGATAGCCCATGGATTGAGCCTGAAATCTGGATGTTCCTGCAAGAGTGGGAAGTGGTGGAATATAACATGGGGAACCCAGGCAAGAAAATGTTCCAGAAGGCCAAGTCCCTTAGAAGGCGCCTCTCTGAGCGGGGTCTGAGGAAGAGCTGGAAGAGCTGCCTTGATCTGATGCTGCAGATGAAGGACCTGCATGAAACCCTCTGTCATGGGAGGCCACGGCCTGACCCCTTGTTTTCTCCTTATGCATTGCACCTGTTGAAGATCTTGGGCCACAGCTCCCAGAGAGGCCATGTCCCAGGTGAGTCTCTTGTGTAGAAAAGGCTTCATGTCCCAGAGTGTAGCATCAGCTTGGGATAGAGCAGAGCACAGAATTGAGGCAAGGTCTTTTCCCATAGGCCTTTACTCACATAGCAGTCTGCTCTGTGTGTCTAACTTCCTCAGTCACACCCCCCCCCCCCCGACAATGGAATGTGGACTTGTTCTTAGGTGACTCTGACTCAGAGGCCAGGCAAGTACTTTGAGTACCTCAGGGAAGGAGAGCGGGGCCATGCTTATGCTCTCTCCCTTTCTCCTCCTTTCAGGTCCTTGGTATGATGGGTGTGGTTCCCACCCTGCAGACCACACACCTTACCTGTGCATTGGTGGAGCTGACTCTCCAGGTATGGGCCTTGGGATTATCACATCCATCCACCAACTGGAAAGCTTACTAGGCTCTCATCACTCATGATGGCAAAGGGGGATAGACTGATTTCCAGTTGGCATGACTGAGATGCCAATCTTCTTTTACATTACTACCTCTTGTAAGTTTGGACTGCATGTGTTTGTGTGAGGGATATTATATCATGTTAGGCACAATTCTGACATAGTTAATCATACAATGCATTGGCCATTCCTCCTTGGATGGTTATATCACATTGTCATTGAATACTGGTTATGGCTTCATTTGGAAATTAGGCATGACCTAAGGAGACATCATTGTAAGCATTTGACTGGAGGTTGGCTGTTCATGGGAGGTCTTTGTTGTCAAGTTGATTCCATCTTAGTTGCAATGTAACAAATCAAAGAAAATTCCGTTTGGCTCTGGTTTTAAGTTTAACTCACAAGAAGTGAAGTGAAGAAGTGAAGATATTTAGCAACTGTGTGAGTCTGGCATGCCACGCCTTTAATTCCAGCCCTCGGGAGGGGGGGCCGGAGGGAAGCAGAGCAGTATGATGTCCTAGAGACTTTGGCTTGTTTTTTTTTTAAAGTTGTATTTGTTATTATATTAAGAACACTGTGTCTGTCCTCAGACACACCAGAAGAGGGCATCAGATCTCATTACAGATGGTTGTGAGCCACCTTGTGGTTGCTGGGATTTGAGCTCAGGACCTTTGGAAGAGAGATGGGTGCTCTTAACCACTGAGCCATATCTCCAGGCTGGAGACTTTGGTCTTAACGTTAGTGAGTTGTGGGATGGCCAGCAGTATGGAAGGAAACCCCATGCTCTAAAAGTGACTTAATGAACTGACCTTGGCATCACTTCATGTCTCTCATGATTTTAAATCAAGACAGTGTGGTCTTCCTGTGCTGCTTAATATTTCCTGAAATCTGCCCTTTAGTAAAACCTAACATATGAAAGGATATTTCCTTTTCCTATAGTTGAAGCCTCAGTTGGATTCCCAGGGAGTGTACCCCTTGGTATTAAGAGCAAGGAAGACTCTGGATTCTTGGCTCTTAAGCAATGTTCCTAACCTCTGGAAAACAGAAGCAGGCCGTTTTGGGCAGTTCACCGTGTGGGACGAGTCCCTGAGCATAGTTGATATATCCATATGCATGACGTCTTATACACTCATCTGGTCCCTCTGTCCCTGCAGGTCCTACCCCTAGCCCTTGGACAGACCTTGAAATCAGGATCTTCCTGCAGCAGTGGGAAGTGGTTGAACAGGACCTCGGCCACCCAGGCAAGAAGATCGAGAAGAAGACCAGCGCTGTTTTCCAGCGTCTCCATCAGATGGGCCTGGACAAGAGCTGGGACAGCTGTTTGGACCTGATGCTGAGCCTGCAGGACCTGCACAGGA
Source organism: Apodemus agrarius (assembly GCA_964023405.1). Classification (NCBI taxonomy): domain Eukaryota; kingdom Metazoa; phylum Chordata; class Mammalia; order Rodentia; family Muridae; genus Apodemus; species Apodemus agrarius. Next base: position 69,418,092 of record OZ030013.1, on the reverse strand, counting down.
CTCTCTGTCATGAGAGCCCAGGGACTGTACCCTTGTTTTCTCCTTATGCAGAGGGCCTCTACAGGATCTTGGGCCACAAATGTCAGGGCGGCCCCGTCCCAGGTGAGTCTCTTCTGCACAGACTCTTTGGGTAGTGTAACTAGTGGTGCCAACCGGCCTGGCCTTCATGAGCCCGGTTCTGAGCAGACCAGGTAGGAAGTCCCCATTTCCCCAGGAGTGACCTCTGTGTGTCTAACTTCCTGTGTCAGCCCAAGGCAATGGAAGGTGGACTTGCTCCTTGTTGACTGTGATCCAGGGCCGAGCCTTTACTTATAGTGACTCAGGGAGAGTGAAGACACCATGTTTATTCTCTTGTGTTTCTTCTCCTCTCAGGTGCTCAGTATGGATGGTCTGGTAACTCCCTGTCTTCCATGGTCCCTCAACCTCCAATGGTGATGCCATCTCCAGTATACCAGTTTTGGGATGATGTCATATCTGTATCTTCTGGACAGCTCCATGGCAACCCATCCCTGATGATGTCCAGTCAGCATTCAATGTTTCCCAGCACGGAAGCCTGGAATGCGACCCATCTATTGTCAGTTCCACATGGAATTCCCGCCTCTGTCCCTGGAGACACCAACCTGCAGATAACCTGGTCAATTTGTGTTGACACCTCAAGTCCTCAGTGAAGACACGTTGAGACTTTTTTCCCTCTAAAAGTACCCTCAGCAGGGCGGTGGTGACGCATGCCTTTAATCCCAGCACTTTGGAGGTAGAGGCAGTCAGATTTCTGAGGTTGAGGCCAGCCTGGTCTACAGAGTGAGTTCCTGGACAGCCAGGACTACACAGAGAAACCCTGTCTCGAAACAAACAAACAAACAAACAAACAAACAAACAAAAACAAGAAGAAGAAAAGGAGAAGAAGAAGAAGAACAACAACAACAATAACAACAACAACAACAACAACAACAACCACCTTCACAATAATACAGCCTTATATGGATACTCCATTTCTCTATCTCAATGGAAAGGAAAATGTGAAATTAAATCAATTTCTTTGACATAACTCTCTTCTCATGCTTTACTTTTGTCACTTTAGTTGAAATCTTAAGTGTAGAGGGGAAGGTATGTGGCACTTAATGGTGGAGGTTCCATTTTGGCAGGACACCTTCTGTCCACCCTCTACCCTCGATGTTCATCAGACTCCTGCCCCTCAGGCACCTACTCCACAAGGGGGATCTGGACTTCCTAGACAGCTGCTCAGCAGCTCTTTCATTCTCTGGCCCTCTGTCTAGAGGAACCATGATGTTCTGCTTCTGATCTAGATCTGTGAGGTAGGAAAGTACCCCTTTCCCAGACTTTAGAGGTGGAAAAACCAGGATCTCTTCTTGAACACCTTTCCTGCTCTAATCTTATATAAAGGACACAAAGGAAGGAAGTTCTTTATTGCCTGCTTGGTATCACCATTCCTAGTATGGTCATTCACTGACTGAGGTTAGAGGGGTCCAGTTTTTGATTGTGATCTGCTTGGAGTTGATGAAGCTTACCCAGGGGTCTCCTGAGTTCAGTCTCTGAGCACAGAGTATTCAGCCACCACATTCTACTTATTTGCCTTTTCTTCAAACACATGCTTTCTAAGGGGGCCTTACGTATCCATAACATAATGCCAAAAGATTCAGTTCAACTTCAAAAGTCTCCCTGTCTATACCACTCTCAAATATGTTAAATGGTCAAAGTTCAACATCTGTTGTGATGGTCACCTAACAACTTAACTGTAGTGCGTCATAAATCAAAGTCAAAGAGCAGATTGCCTACCTGAAACATCACAGGATATTTATTCCTATTCCAAAATGTCATAGTGAGGAAATAACTGGATCAAAGCAAGATCAAAGTTCAGCAGTGCAATTTCCAAACTCTGTGTCTCCAGGTCAGTTGTCAATGAGCTCTTCATATCTCCAACTCCTTACTTCTTTCTTGTCTGCAACATGAGTATTGTTTTGAATGGTTCCACTCTTTGTTTATAGCTTTCCTGGGCAGATTATCTATGCCTCCAACTTCTCTAATATCTTGGAGTCTCCAAGGCAACCTAAACTTGCAGCTTCTTGTTCCAGTGTCTGGGATCCACACAAGATCATCTGGGCTCTTCCAAAATGGCTTGGATCACTTCTCCCTCACTGCCCTGCGTAGTATTCTAGCCTTTGGTTGATGGCACTCCATTGTTGCTGTTCTTGGTGGGAATCCCAAGCTATTGGCATCTCCAATAGGTTGGGGACTTCTACTGCCTCTAGGCTTCAGCAACAGCCTCTCATAGACTCCCTCATTGGTGCCTACCTTCTAATTCTTTGCATGACCACTTCAGTCCAATGTTATCCACTGCTACTAAAGGTATAGCTTCTTCACAAATGGTCTTAAGGTCCTTGGCCCTGATGTCCATGGTAATCCCACAGTCGCATCTTGTGAATGCAACCTGAACACCCTGGAACTCCTAGAGTCTGACCTACCAACCAACTAGCATCCATGGGATGTTCTGAGGCCTCAGGTACATATGTATCAGAGTGCTGCCTTGTGTAGTCTCAATGTGATAGGATGATCCTAATCCTATACATACTTTCAGTACTAGAGTGGAATAATACCCAGTGGGGTCTACCCTCTAAGAGAATAAGGAAAAGGCAGTGGATGGAAGAAATCTCAGAGGAAGGATTTTGAGAGGGCATCCTTTGGGATGGAAATAAATTCATGAATTTTAAACTAAGAAGGAAGAAAAACACAAATAAATACATACAAACCACCACCACCGCCATCACCATCACCACCACCACCACCACCACCACCACCACCACCACCACCACAACCACCACCCCCCCACAAAACAAAATGCCTTTCTTGGCCTCTTCCAGTGACAAGGCTCAGCTGCTTTCCATGACCCCTTTAGATCTTATAATCCCATAACACCTGGATAATTCTCATCCATTACCATGTCCAGGTACAGCATGAGGTGCAATCTGGGCAATCTCTTGAACACAGTTTCTGTGTGTTATCATAAAATACTTCCCATAAGATTTTACATCAGTGATGCTGGTCTGTTCTCAATCACCTCTAATTTCTATTCTCCAGCTAACTAGAATCTATTAACCCAGTAACCCCTTCTGTTCCTGATTGTAAAGGCAGAGCCACTGTGACACGGAAACACCTAGATTCTTTGGGAAGTTAGTTGTGCTAAAGGATGTTTCATTGGGTCACAGAGGTGAAATGATGTCGTTCTGAAGTGAACACAGGTGAGAGGCTCTATTGCTGGAGCAGACACAGGTGAAAGGATGATGTGATATAGCAAATGAGTGAAAGGACCTGTGAGGTCAGACTCTAATGAGATCCCACTCACAGTGGGGATGAGCCCTGAACAGTGGTTTGGTGTGTTCTGTGTTACTGTTCTTCGCTAAGTATAAACAAGTATTGGTTTGCCTTCCATAGTGTTATTGAGGCATTCCTTGTGGTGATGCTGCCACTGAGAGCACCTTGCCCTAGAAATGCTACCTACATTCCCGTGTCAGCTTTCTACCTCTGTGGGCCACCTCATGTTATTTGGCATGTCTTGCAGTTTCTTCAGGACTGGGTTGTAGCTTCCTGTTTTTGCCTGGTGTCTGCTTGTGTAGAAGACTGCTCTGCAGCAACTGAATCTTATTTGGTGTTTGCTGTAGGGATGAAATCTTGCCCAAGATATAGCTTGCCCCCAAAACCTATTGGTGCACAACTCTACTTCACCCATATCCTAATAACTTTTCCACTACGTGTGCTTGTTGTGGGCAAGAGGTGCGATCGAACCCTTGCAGAATAATTGATGCCTACTTTGCTCCCTTGGCCAAAGTGATGCAGAGTTCTGCTGGAGACTGGGACTGTAACATGGCACCCCATGTCCTATTTCATCTTTCCCATCTTTCTGTGTTCAGTGATTTCATTCATTGCCTAAACTTGGCTTCCTTAGAACTTATTCTTCAGTCTGACTTGGAACTCAGAGATCTTAAGGCCTCTGTCTCCTGAGCGTTGGGATGAAAGTGGTATACCACCAAACTGCACTTTCACTTGTCTCCACCTAGGGCTTGTTCAATTCCAAGCTAGTCTTGTTCTTTTCTTTACTTTTCTTTTATTTTATTTGTGTGTGTGTGTGTGTGTGTGTGTGTGTGTGTGTGTGCGCGTGTTTTCAAGACACGGTTTCTCTATGTAGACCTGGCTTTCTTGGAACTCACTCTGTCGACCAGGCTGGCCTCAAACTCAGAAATCAGACTGCCTCTGCTTCCCAAGTGCTGGGATTAAAGGGGTGCGCCACCACTCCAGGGTGTGCTAAGCTTGTTCTTCAAGATGTGCTTGCATTTCATTCCTGGGATTAAAGGTGTGTACTCCAAGGCTCAGGCCTAAACTCTTCAAGTGCCCTGCCCCTCAAGACCAGATCAAAAGCCTGTTTCTTAGGGTTACTATATCTGTAACACAAGTGGGGCCTGCCCTCCATTTCTGGATTGATGTTCATTCCAGATTAAAACATCGAATTGTTCTTTATTCACATGAAAACACACCAATAAGCTTATCTGGGTGGAATCTTGCCCAGAGACCACCATTCCCTTAATCTCATTATCTCCTGAATATGGCATTCAGCTGTATTCATTTTCCCTTCTGGTGACACTTTTTTTGTTTTTGTTTTTGTTTTTGTTTTTTGCTTGAGCAATAGTATTTGTATTTTCTTCATAAGTGTGGACTGCTTTGTCCTCATGGTCCTGATCATAGTAAACCAAAGAACAAAGTCTATGCTGGTCGTTTTAAAGACTTCCTTTGTCAGTGCAATTGATCTCAGTCTCTTCACCTTACCCTCAGACAGACTATTTGGACAAGGGCAAAGAGCAACTACAAGCTTCACCAACTATGAGAAAAACAGTCTCTAGGCACATCCTAACATTCCTCTCCTCTGTAACCTCTGGAGCCATGCCCTGCAGTTCAAACAACCATCACCAACACCAACCACATCCCTATCCTGATCCACCGAAGGCATTCCATGACTTTTCTGATCCACAGTCTACAAACTCAAAGTCCTCCAATCCACATTCCTTTAATTAAAAGTATGTTCAGGCCTATCCCAGCAATATCTCACTCCTGCTCCCAACTTCTGCCTTCCTTTGTGTTCCCATGGCTGCAAAGAGACACCAGGATCAACAACTCTTAGAAAAGACAACTTTCAATTGGGAATGACATAGGGGTTCTGAGGTTCAGCCCAATATCATCAAGGCAGGAATCATGGCAGCATCTAGGCAGATATGGTGGTGTAGCACCTGAGAATTCTAGACCTTCATCAGAGGAAGCCAGGACTGCCTGTTTTCAGACAGCTAAGAAGAGGGTCTGAATACCCACTCCCACAGTGACATTCCTTCCAACAAGTCCAAGCCTATTCTAACAAGACTACATCTCCCTCGGGTACCATTCCCTAGGCCAAGCATATTCAAACCACCACACCTATAAGGAGGTAAATATGTCCCAGTAAAAGCTTCTTTTTAAGCAGGTCGTTGGAGGAACACGCCTTTAATCCCAGCACTTGGGAGACAGAGGCAGGCAGATTTCTGAGCTCGAGGCCAGCCTGGTCTACAGAGTGAGTTCCAGGACAGCCAGGGTGATTCAGAGAAACCCTGTCTCAGAAAAAAAAAGTGCTTCTTTTTTATAGTTACCTTGGTCATGACACCTCTCTCTCTCTCTCTCTCTCTCTCTCTCTCTCTCTCTCTCTCTCTCTCTCTTTCCACAACATAAAGTACATATATAAACACATTCTATAAACACTGTTTTCAAATAATCTGAATGATGTTTGCATCATATCTAGGTTCTACTATTAAAAGCATAATTGCTAGGTGGTGGTGCATGCCTTTAATCCCAGCAACTGGGAGGCAGAGGCAGGAGGATTTCTGAGTTCGAGGCCAGCCTGGTCTACAGAGTGAGTTCCAGGACAGACAGGGCTATACAGAGAAACCCTGTCTGGAAAAAACCAAATCCAAAAACAAAAACAAAATCAAAAAAAGAAACAACAAAAAACCAAAAGTATAATTAAGGCTTAGTAGCTACCCTTGGTACTCATCCTAGGAAAGACATGAGATATTGGCCATCTAGGAAAGCTGTTCTGATACAGGGCTCACATCTTAATTCCTTAATATTGGACTTTGCTCAGCTGCTGTGTTTATGCATGGGCAAAAATCCCAAACCAGAGTGGGGACATTAAGTCTTCCCTGTCACTCTATGCAATTTGCTTGGAAAATTGTTTTCCAACTTCTTACTCTGAGGTAGTGACTGTAGTTGTCACTGAGGTGCTTTTCTGAACACCCACAAATGGCTTATTTTCTGAGATCAAGAATGGACAAATGGGGGCAGTTCTTCGGCACGCCTTTAATCCCGCACTTGGGAGGCGTGGCCTCTAGAGCTTGGTCTGAATTTTAGTGAGTTGAAGAATGCTCAGGAAGATGTGAGTAAACAGTCTCCTAGAAGGACCTGAAATTAATTGGCTTCGTGTCACTTTGTTTCTTTGATAGTTTTCAGTGGAGGCTGTGGGTTCCTGTTATGAACCATAGGAGATCCTTATCCTGATCCTGGTTCTGTCCTCAGAATGTGAGGTGGGATTAAAGGCAATCCCTGATCCACCCTGCCCTTAGGGCGCCATTGGTTCAGATTCAGTCCAATTCAAGACCTATATAAAGACTCCATTTACACAGGAGTCTCACAGTTGAAGAAGTGCAGCGAAGGAAGCAGAGCTCTCTGTGTAGTGCAGACTCTTGTGAACACCAGGACACAGCTGGCCTCACTTTCGTCATTGTGTGCAGCAGAGGAAGCTCAGGAGAGAAAATGCCAGTGAGTTGTGTGAATTCACTCATGTTGTCTTTGGATAGCTGGGATACTTGTGCCTTAACATATGGCTAAACATGGTTGAGTCCCTTAAGTCTGAACCCATGTCTATGATTCGTAGAGGAACTAGAACTAGATATATTTTGTCCTCAGGTATCTTAGTTTTACTTCATTGAGTCAGTGTCTTCTTTTTTGTTTTGTGTTGTTTTGTTTTTTTGGATTTTTTTTTTGAGACAGGGTTTCTCTGTATAGCCCTGGCTATCCTGGAACTCACTCTGTAGACCAGGCTGGGCTGGAAATCCTAAATCTGCCTACCTCTGCCTCCCAGTGCTGGGATTAAAGGGATCCACCAACACTGCAGGGTGTGCTAGGCTTGTTCTTAAAGATCTGCTTGCATTTCATTTCTGGGATTAAAGGTGTGTACTCCAAGGCCAGGCCTAAACTCTTCAAGGGCCCTGCCCCTCAAGACCAGATCAAAAGCCTGTTTCTTAGGGTTACTATATCTGTAACACAAGTGGGGCCTGCCCTCCATTTCTGGATTGATGTTCATTCCAGATTAAAACATCGAATTGTTCTTTATTCACATGAAAACACATCAATAAGCTTATCTGGGTGGAATCTTGCCCAGAGACCACCATTCCCTTAATCTCATTATCTCCTGAATATGGCATTTAGCTGCATTCATTTCCTTTTCTGGTGACATGTTTCTTTGTGTTTTTTTGTTTTGTTTCGTTTTGTTTGAGCCATAGTATTTGTATTTTCTTTATAAGTTTGCACTGCTTTGTCCTCATGGTCCTGATCACAGTAAACCAAAGAACAAAGTTTATGCTGGTCGTTTTAAAGACTTCCTTTGTCAGTGCAATTGATCTCAGTCTCTTCACCTTACCCTCAGACAGACTCTTTGGACAAGGGCAAAGAGCAACTACAAGCTTCACCAACTATGAGAAAAACAGTCTCTAGGCACATCCTAACATTCCTCTCCTCTGTAACAACTGGAGCCATGCCCTGCAGTTCAAACAACCATCACCAACACCAACCACATCCCTATCCTGATCCACCGAAGGCATTCCATGACTTTTCTGATCCACAGTCTACAAACTCAAAGTCCTCCAATCCACATTCCTTTAATTAAAAGTATGTTCAGGCCTATCCCAGCAATATCTCACTCCTGGTCCCAACTTCTGCCTTCCTTTGTGTTCCCACTGCTGCAAAGAGACACCAGGATCAACAACTCTTAGAAAAGACAACATTCAATTGGGAATGACATAGGGGTTCTGAGGTTCAGCCCAATATCATCAATGCAGGAATCATGGCAGCATCTAGGCAGACATGGTGGTGTAGCACCTGAGAATTCTAGACCTTCATCAGAGGAAGCCAGGACTGCCTGTTTTCAGACAGCTAAGAAGAGGGTCTGAATACCCACTCCCACAGTGACATTCCTTCCAACAAGTCCAAGCCTATTCTAACAAGACTACATCTCCCTCGGGTGCCATTCCCTGGGCCAAGCATATTCAAACCACCACACTTATAAGGAGGTAAATAAATCCCAGTAAAAGCTTCTTTTTAAGCAGGTTGGTGGTGGTGCACGCCTTTAATCCCAGCACTTGGGAGACAGAGGCAGGCAGATTTGTAAGTTCGGGGCCAGCCTGGTCTACAGAGTGAGTTCCAGGACAGCCAGGGTGATTCAGAGAAACCCTGTCTCAGGAAAAAAAAAGTGCTTCTCTTTATAAAGTTATCTTAGTCATCACTCCTCTCTCTCTCTCTCTCTCTCTCTCTCTCTCTCTCTCTCTCTCTGTCTGTCTCTCTTCCTCTTTCTCTCTGTCTACAACATAAAGTACATATATGAGCACATTCTGTAAACACTGCTTTCAAATAATCTGAATGAAATTTGCATCATATCTAGGTTCTAATATCAAAAGCATAATTGCCAGGTGGTGGTGGTGCACGCCTTTAATCCCAGCACTTGGGAGGCAGAGGCAGGTGGATTTCTGAGTTCGAGGCCAGCCTGGTCTACAGAGTGAGTTCCAGGACAGACAGGGCTATACAGAGAAACCCTGTATGGAAAAAACCAAATCCAAAAACAAAAACAAAAACAAAAACAAAAAAAGAAAGAACAAAACACCAAAAGTATAATTAAGGCTTAGTAGCTACCCTTGGTACTCATCCTAGGAAAGACATGAGATATTGGCCATCTAGGAAAGCTGTTCTGATACAGGGCTCACATCTTAATTCCTTATTATTGGACTTTGCTCAGCTGCTGTGTTTATGCATGGGCAAAAATCCCAAACCAGAGTGGGGACATTAAGTCTTCCCTGTCACTCTATGCAATTTGCTTGGAAAATTGTTTTCCAACTTCTTACTCTGAGGTAGTGACTGTAGTTGTCACTGAGGTGCTTTTCTGAACACCCACAAATGGCTTATTTTCTGAGACCAAGAATGGACAAATGGGGGCAGTTCTTCGGCACGCCTTTAATCCCGCACTTGGGAGGCGTGGCCTCTAGAGCTTGGTCTGAATTTTAGTGAGTTGAAGAATGCTCAGGAAGATGTGAGTAAACAGTCTCCTAGAAGGACCTGAAATTAATTGGCTTCGTGTCACTTTGTTTCTTTGATAGTTTTCAGTGGAGGCTGTGGGTTCCTGTTATGAACCATAGGAGATCCTTATCCTGATCCTGGTTCTGTCCTCAGCATGTGAGCTGGGATTAAAGGCAATCCCTGACCCACCCTACCCTTAGGGCGCCATTGGTTCAGATTCAGTCCAATTCAAGACCTATATAAAGACTCCATTTACACAGGAGTCTCACAGTTGAAGAAGTGAAGCGAAGGAAGCAGAGCTCTCTGTGTAGTGCAGACTCTTGTGAACACCAGGACACAGCTGGCCTCACTTTCGTCATTGTGTGCAGCAGAGGAAGCTCAGGAGAGAAAATGCCAGTGAGTTGTGTGAATTCACTCATGTTGTCTTTGGATAGCTGGGATACTTGTGCCTTAACATATGGCTAAACATGGTTGAGTCCCTTAAGTCTGAACCCATGTCTATAATTCGTAGAGGAACTAGAACTAGATATATTTTCTCCTTGGGTATCTTAGTTTTACTTCATTGAGTCAGTGTGTTCTTTTTTATTTTGTTTTGTTTTGTTTTTTTGGATTTTGATTTTTTTTTTTGAGACAGGGTTTCTCTGTATAGCCCTGGCTATCCTGGAACTCATTCTGTAGACCAGGCTGGGCTTGAACCCCCGAAATCTGCCTGCCTCTGCCACCCAGAGTGTTGGGATTACAGGCGTGTGCCAACCGTGCCCCCCCCCTGAGTCAGTGTCTCATTATCCAAGGCTAGCACACAACCATCTGTGTGGCCAAGAATGATGCAGAACTTCTGGGAATTCCCATCCATCCACAACCATGGTTTGTGATAGAGGATGGGAAAGTATAGTTTCACACAGTTTGTGTGATGACTTTTTATGTTTGAAGCACAGCTGGAGTTTATTAGGAGATTTTGAACGGAATTTTTTTCCTCCCCCAGAAAATGGGAAGAGATTGACCGGGAGAGAGAGGCTGTGGTCTTGTCAATCGACAGGAGCTTCTGTTTCTTATCTTCCATTGATTAAAGGCACCCGTTCTGTTCATTCTAGACGCTCCTTGTTTTACCTTCAAGGCCTGCTGTCCTATTCCGTGAGAATGGACCAGCTCCAGTGGAGGAGGAAGAGTTCCTGGCATAGCTCATGCAACAGGAGACTGGTCCCTGAGGCCTTTCACAGCTAGGAGACAGGGATTCCTGTAGCATGAACCTGTGTTAATATATAATGCATTCATCTCTGCACAGAGAGAGGACAATCAAATCCAAAGTGTGAGAAACACTCAAGAAGCCAATCGGACAAGGAGGCCGAGGCAGGAAGGCCGAAGGTCCTCAGGTATTCAGAGTCAAATCCCTGCTAAACCCTGAACTCTGCTCTCATATTTCTTTGGCCTGTGACTGTGAGTAGATGCAAGAGCCCTGAGGTGGACATCTGTGGCAAGCATAGCCTGGCTCCGGGAGGTCCCTGCTGTCTGCCTGTCTCCCAGAAGAGCCATCAGCTCTGAGTGTCTCCATGTGTGGATGTGGTTTTGGGTCTATGTAGGCACAACCTTCCCTGGTAGCACTAATGCTGGGCATCCTGTTGTATTCTGAGACAATGTCCCTCAATCTGCAGACACCTAATCTGTCCCAGTGAGTGTCCTTCTGACTGTTGAGAGCAGGGTAGGTGTTGTCACAGGGCTGGAAGGACAGTGTCCATACTCACTTGATAACTGACTGCAGGCATTGTGGCCAAGCAATGTGCAGCAAGAATCTCTGAGAAAAGCTGACGTGGTTGTGTGTATGACCTTTGATATCCCCATGCCGTCCCTCCGTCCCTTGCAGGTCCTTCAGATAGCCCATGGATTGAGCCTGAAATCTGGATGTTCCTGCAAGAGTGGGAAGTGGTGGAATATAACATGGGGAACCCAGGCAAGAAAATGTTCCAGAAGGCCAAGTCCCTTAGAAGGCGCCTCTCTGAGCGGGGTCTGAGGAAGAGCTGGAAGAGCTGCCTTGATCTGATGCTGCAGATGAAGGACCTGCATGAAACCCTCTGTCATGAGAGGCCACGGCCTGACCCCTTGTTTTCTCCTTATGCATGGCACCTGTTCAAGATCTTGGGCCACAGCTCCCAGAGAGGCCATGTCCCAGGTGAGTCTCTTGTGTAGAAAAGGCTTCATGTCCCAGAGCATAGCATCAACTGGGGATAGAGCAGAGCACAGAATTGAGGCAAGTCCTTTTCCCATAGGCCTTTACTCACATAGCAGTCTGCTCTGTGTGTCTAACTTCCTCAGTCCCCCCCTCGACAATGGAATGTGGACTTGTTCTTAGGTGACTCTGACTCAGAGGCCAGGCAAGTACTTTGAGTACCTCAGGGAAGGAGAGGGGGGCCATGCTCATGCTCTCTCCCTTTCTCCTCCTTTCAGGTCCTTGGTATGATGGGTGTGGTTCGCACCCTGCAGACCACACACCTTACCTGTCCATTCGTGGAGCTGACTCTCCAGGTATGGGCCTTGGGATTATCACATCCATCCACCAACTGGAAAGCTTACTAGACTCTCATCACTCATGATGGCAAAGGGGGATAGACTGATTTCCAGTTGGCATGACTGAGATGCCAATCTTCTTTTACATTACTACCTCTTGTAAGTTTGGACTGCATGTGTTTGTGTGAGGGATATTATAGCATGTTAGGCACAATTCTGACGTAGTTAATCATACAATGCATTGGCCATTCCTCCTTGGATGGTTATATCACATTGTCATTGAATTCTGGTTATGGCTTCATTTGGAAATTAGGCATGACCTAAGGAGACATCATTGTAAGCATTTGACTGGAGGTTGGCTGTTCATGGGAGGTCTTTGTTGTCAAGTTGATTCCATCTTAGTTGCAATGTAACAAATCAAAGAAAACTTCCGTTTGGCTCTGGTTTGAAGTTTAACTCACAAGAAGTGAAGTGAAGAAGTGAAGATATTTAGCAACTGTGTGAATCTGGCATGCCACGCCTTTAATTCCAGCCCTCGGGAGGGGGGGCCGGAGGGAAGCAGAGCAGTATGATGTCCTAGAGACTTTGGCTTGTTGTTTTTTTTTTTTTTTTAAGTTGTATTTGTTATTATATTAAGAACACTGTGTCTGTCCTCAGACACACCAGAAGAGGGCATCAGATCTCATTACAGATGGTTGTGAGCCACCTTGTGGTTGCTGGGATTTGAGCTCAGGACCTTTGGAAGAGAGATGGGTGCTCTTAACCGCTGAGGCATATGTCCAGGCTGGAGACTTTGGTCTTAACGTTAGTGAGTTGTGGGATGGCCAGCAGTATGGAAGGAAACCCCATGCTCTAAAAGTAACTTAATGAACTGACCTTGGCATCACTTCATGTCTCTCATGATTTTAAATCAAGACAGTGTGGTCTTCCTGTGCTGCTTAATATTTCCTGAAATCTGCCCTTTAGTAAAACCTAACATATGAAAGGATATTTCCTTTTCCTATAGTTGAAGCCTCAGTTGGATTCCCAGGGAGTGTACCCCTTGGTATTAAGACCAAGGTAGACTCTGGATCCTTGGCCCTCAAGCAATGTTCCTAACCTCTGGAAAACAGAAGCAGGCCGTTTTTGGCAGTTCACCGTGTGGGAAGAGTCCCTGAGCATAGTTGATATATCCATATGCATGACGTCTTATACACTCATCTGGTCCCTCTGTCCCTGCAGGTCCTACCCCTAGCCCTTGGACAGACCTTGAAATCAGGATCTTCCTGCAGCAGTGGGAAGTGGTTGAACAGGACCTCGGCCACCCAGGCAAGAAGATCGAGAAGAAGACCAACGCTGTTTTCCAGCGTCTCCATCAGATGGGCCTGGAGAAGAGCTGGGACAGCTGTTTGGACCTGATGCTGAGCCTGCAGGACCTGCACAGGACTCTCTGTCATGAGAGCCCAAGGACTGTACCCTTGTTTTCTCCTTATGCAGAGGGCCTCTACAGGATCTTGGGCCACAAATGTCAGGGAGGCCCCGTCCCAGGTGAGTCTCTTCTGCACAGACTCTTTGGGTAGTGTAACTAGTGGAGCCAGCCGGCCTGGCCTTCATGAGCACAGAGCTGAGCAGACCAGGTAGGAATTCCCCATTTCCCCAGGAGTGACCTCTGTGTGTCTAACTTCCTGTGTCAGCCCAAGGCAATGGAAGGTGGTCTTGCTCCTTGTTGACTGTGATTCAGGGCCGAGCCATTACTTATAGTGACTCAGGGAGAGTGAAGACACCATGTTTATGCTCTCTGTGTTTCTTCTTCTCTCAGGTGCTCAGTATGGATGGTCTGGTAACTGCCTGTCTTCCATGGTCCCTCAACCTCCAATGGTGATGCCATCTCCAGTATACCAGTTTTGGGATGATGTCATGTCTGTATCTTCTGGACAGCTCCATGGCAACCCATCCCTGATGATGTCCAGTCAGCATTCAATGTTTCCCAGCACAGAAGCCTTGAATGCTACCTATCCTTCGACAGTTTCACATGTCCTTCTCACCTGTCTCCCTGCCAATACCAACCTTCAGATGCCCTGGTCAACTTGTGATGACAGCTGACATCATCATTGAGGAAATGTTGAGACTTTTTTTCTCTCTAAGAGAACCTTCAGAATCATACAGCATTACATGGATACCTAATTTCTCTTCTCATTGGAAAGGACAATTTGAAATTAAATACATTTCTCTGACTTAACTCCCTTCTCATGTTCTATTCTTGTCACTTCAGTGGAGGATATATGTGCAGGAGGGAGGAGATGTGGCACTTAATGGTGGAGGTTCCATTTTGGCAGAACACCTTCTATCCACCCTCTCCCCTCGATGGTCACCAGACCCCTGACCCTGAGACTCCTCCTGCACAATGGGAATGTCCACGTCCCAGATACTACCTTTGCAGCTCTTTCATTTCCATGTGCTGTAGTTAGAGAACTAGTGGTCCGTGTTTCACAGACTCCAATTCTTCAGAATCCTGGGAAAACAGGTTCAAAATTGAGTTACATTTGTGTGGTGGATGTAATATTCATTGAGAGAATATGAAAACCTATCTAAATATTTGTTTCAAATACTAAAAGAATGTCTGTCAAGGAACATTGCCACCATTCAAAATTTGCAATGCATTCACAGGTGGAAGAAGGATTGTTATATGATGTTAACGTGAATCATAGCCTGAATAAATATGTACCGTGTTTGCCGTCCTACCTGGGATAGTTATATAACTTTAGGTGCAATTATAATCCACTCATTTTTTCATTTGCAAATTAATTATGATATGAGGTGATATGATTGTGGGTCAGGTTGACATTATGATTGCCTCAACTTGACTACATGTAGAATTAACTAATGTCCTGAAATGTGTAGGCGTACTTCGGAGGAGTCTTTGGTTACTCACTTGACATGGGAAGTTCCTCTTCCATGGATTTGGATATCTGTGGTGTGTATTCTAGATCTTTGGAGTTTGAAAGACCAGATTCCCATCAGGGCCAGACCTGCTTGAAGCCTAGATCAAGGATAGCAAAGAAGGAAGTTTCTATTTGTGGCTGCTTGCTATTACCCTCAATAGTAAGGGCATCCCTTGACTGGCATTAGAGCAGTGGTTCTCCATGTTTTGTTCTTGATCCCTTTGTATTTAATGACCCCTTCACCGAGGTTGCTTAAGACTGTCCAAGATATCAAATAGTCACATTAAGATTCCTAACAGTATTAAAATTACGGTTATGTAGTAGCAATGAACCATTTTATGGTTGTAGGTCTGCACAACATGAGAAATTTTATTAAACAGTGGCAGCATAAGAATTTTGAAGCACTGCCTTTGAGACTACTTCGTTAAGATTCTGATATATACTGACGACCAGCTGAGCCACGCAGCCTCAGGATATAAACCAGACCTGGATTCTTTGACCTTCTGTTCCCAGGTGTCAGTTTTTTGATTAGCTTGACCACAGCCTATAAGTCATTCTTTAATTAATTTCTTTATACATATATATATAAACATATATTATATAATAAACATATATATATATATATATATATACATATATATATATATATATATAAAATGGCATGTCAAGCCCACCCATTGATTTTCCATTGTGATTATGTAATCTCCTAGCTTTCATTCAGTACCATTTATGACTCCTCGTTCTCTGTCTCGAATTCCAGTCTTTCAGGTTTTTTTCAAACATTTATTTATTATTATATGAAAGTACACTATAGCTTTCTTCAGACATACCAGAAGAGGACGTCAGATCTCATTATAGACGTTTGTGAACCACCATGTGGTGGCTGGGATTTGAACTCAGGACCTTTGGAAGAATAGTCAGTACTCTTAACCACTGAGCCATCTCTCCAGCCCAGTATTTCAGTTTTTAAAATATATGTGTAGTCAATAATTCTTAAATCAGAAGTCTATAATTCTTTTCTTCTGTTTATTCTTGCTCATGGGATCTCATTTTTGTATGTGTGTGCATATAATGAGTGTCCCTGGGAGCTGTGTAAAGATAAAGAAAAGTACAATTTTCTTGCTTCTGGAATACTTGCTTGAAGCTGCTTGCTGTTGACTATTTGCAGGTGGTGGATAAAGCTAGTTCTCTGTGAGGATTTGTAGACACCACTCCTGGCTTATAGAAACTTGAAACCTTAAGTCTCAGCTTGGGAGTATTTTGTCCAGCTGTTGATATGGTGTCAGGGTGCAAATCTCTGTGACTTCCGTGAAGACATCTGGGCAGCAAGTGTTGGCCAGGAAGTGTTCGTGAACCCCAAAAGACCACCAAAGAGCCGTCTCCGAAATAATAGCATTAGGGTCTCTTTATTAAAAGCTTGGGCTTGGGCTCTTCTCTAACTCAGCCCTGACATAGCATAACAGGAGGGAAAGATGGAACAGCCTCAAACCCTCAGCAGGACAAGTTCTTATAGGAAAACTGGAGCAAGTGAGGGGTCAGAGGGGTGTGCAGTCGGGCAAGCATCTCAGAGTGACTGTAAGCCGACAGGTGTGTGCTCTAAAGGAAGACCGTATGCAACCACAAACGGTCTGCAAGTACATCTGAAACAATCAGACTAATCTTTGATTAACTCTGCTAGGAAAATAATCTTTGCTGGGAAGCAGCTAGGGAGTGACCCTGGCCAAGGACAAGCTGTGGGGTCTGTTTTAGTTAGGGCTTTACTGCTGTGAACAGACACCATGACCAGGGGAAGTCTTATAGAGGACAACATTTAATTGAGGCTGACTTAAAGGTTCAGAGGTTCAGTCCAGTATCATCAAGGTAGGAACAGGGCAGCATCCAGGCAGACATGGTACGGAAGAAGCTAAGAGTTCTACATCTCCATCTGAAGGCTGCTAGCAGAATACTGGCTTCCAGACAGCTAGGAGTGGGGTCTTTTGTTTGTTTGTCGAGACAGGGTTTCTCAGTGTAGCCCTGGCTGTCCTGGAACTCACTCTGTAGACCAGGCTGGCCTCAAACTCAGAAATCCTCCTGCCTCTGCCTCCCAAGTGCTGGGATTAAAGGTGTGTGCCACCACCCCCTGACTAGGAGTGGAGTCTTAAAGCCCATGCCCACAGTGACATATCTACTTCAACAAGGCCAAGTCTGCTCCAACAAGGCCACACCTCCAAATAGTGCCAATCCCTGGACTAGCATATACACACCATCACATTCCACTCCCTGGCTCCCTTAGGCTTGTTCAAACACATAAGTCTTTGGGAGTTATACCTAGCCATAGCATAATAATAATAAAAAAACATTTAATCCAACTTCCAAAGTCCCCATAGTCTGTAGCAGTATCAAAATGTTAAAAGTCCAAAGTTCAAAGTCTCTTCTGAGATCCATCCGATCACTTAATTGTAATCCCTGGATCAAGACAGGAAACCAACTGGGCAAACTCCAAACTTTGCCATCTCCATGTCTAATGCCAAAGCAGTTTTCAGATCTCCAACTCCTTTTTCATCTTTGTTGACTGCAACGAACTTCTTTCTCCTGGGCTGGTTCCACTCCCTGTTAGCAGTTTTCCTCCGCAGATAGCCCATGGCTGTGGCATCTTGAATATCTTGGGGTATCCAAGGCAACTTCAATGTTACAGCTTCTTGTTTCAGTGTCTAGGATCCACACATGTTCTTCTGGGTTCCTCCAAAGGGTGGGCATCACTTCTCCAGCTCTGCCTTCTGTAGCACTCTAAGCTCAGGTTGATCCACTCCATTACCACTGCTGTTCTTGGTGATCATCACATGGCAGTGGCATCTCCAATACACTGGGGTCTTCTGCTGCAGCTAGACTTCACCAATAGCCTCTCATAGGCTCTCTTCATGGTGCCAAGCCTCAATTCCTTTGCATGACACCTTCAGTCCTAGGCCATCAACTTCAACTGAGGCCTTCCATGACCTCTCACAGTACCAAGCCTCAGCTACTCTTCATGACCTCTTCATGCCTTCAAAACTAGTACCACCTGGGTGACTCTTACACATTACTAAGTACAGTTGCTGAAGGAGGTACAACCTTGGCTATCTCTGGAACACAGTTCCTTTGTGCTCTCAGAAAACACTTCCCAGAAGGTTTCACCTAAGTGATACTGGTCTCTTCTTAATAACCACTAATTTCTATTCTCCAACTAACCAGCATCAATTGTCCCAGTAACCCCTCCTATTCCTGACTTTAATGTTAGAGCCACATTGAAGTGGGAACTCCTAGTTTCTTTGGAAAGTTAGTTATGTTAAATGATGTTTCATTGGGTCACAGAGGTGAAATGATGTTGTTCTGAAGTGAACACAGGTGAAAGGCTCTTTTGCTGGAGCAGACACAGGTGAAAGGATGATGTGATATAGCAAATGAGTGAAAGGACCTGTGAGGTCAGACTCTAATGAGATCCCACTCACAGTGGGGATGAGCCCTGAACAGTGGTTTGGTGTGTTCTGTGTTACTGTTCTTCGCTAAGTATAAACAAGTATTGGTTTGCCTTCCATAGCGTTATTGAGGCATTCCTTGTAGTAATGATGCCACTGAGAGAATCTTGCTCAAGAAATGCTATCTATATTCCTGGGCCAGTTTTCCACCTCTGTGGGCTGTCTTCATGCTAGTTGGTATGTCTTGCAGTTTCTTCAGGACTGGGTTGTAGCTTCTGGTTTTTGCCTGGTGTCTGCTTGAGTAGAGGACTGGTCTGCAGCAACTGAATCCTCTTTGGTGTTTGCTACAGGACTGAACCGCTGCCAAAGAAGATTGAGCTGGATCCCAAAACACTATTGATGAACAACTCCACTTCCCTCGTATCCTAATACATTTTCTCTTCAACTACATCTGTCTGGTGTGGGCTAGAGGTGAGATTGAACCATTATTAATAATAGGTTACAAGACAATTGATGCTTAATTTGGTCACTTGGCCAAAGCCACAGAATCCTGTTGCTGGCTGGCGCTGGAACATGCCCCCCACCTTGTTCTATTACATTGTCACCAGCTTTCTGTTTTCCAGCTCCTTTATTGCCTAAGCTTGGTTGTTCTGGAACTTGATTTTGAAGTCAGAAATCTGCATGCCTGTCTCCTAAACACTGGGATTAAAGGTATGCTCCTCCAAGCTTTGATTTAAGTTTTTCTTCATCTAGAGCTTGCTCTGTTCTAGGCTGGCCTTGAACTCAGAGATCTGCTTGTCTTTGCCCCCTGGAATTAAAGGCTTGTACTACCATGCCTGGACCTAAATTTAGTTGGGTGGAATCTTGCCCCAAGGTCACTACCTTAATTAAATTTAATATCCTTGAACAGAGAATTCAGCTCCATTTCACTTCCTGATGTCCCTTTAATACTCAAACTATATATTTTGTAATTTTCCTTTCTCAGTTTTTCTATGTTTGTTCAAAATGCTCTTTGTCACTTAACCAGAGAACAAAATGTTAGGCTTTTTTGAAACTTCCTTTGTCCATACAATAAACATAAATCTCTTTACCTTAGCCCTAGGTAGTCTCTTGAGACAATGGTAAAAAGTAGTCATATTCTTCACCAAAACATCACAAAAACAGTCTCTCAGCCACATATTAAAGTTCTTCTCCACTGAAACCTCTTGAGCTATTAGGCCTACACAGTTCAAATGACCCTCAGCACCGCTGTTTTCCATATTCCTTCAAGGCTGGTCCATTAAGCCCCACTGAAAACATTCCATGGCTTTCCAAATTCAAAATCTCCAATCCACACTCTTTCAAACACAAATATGGCAAGGTCTATCACAGCAATGCGCCACTCTGGTACCAACTAGGGCCCTTCCTGGTGCATGGGTGCAGCTTGGGTTCTACTGCAGGTCAAGTTCTTAGGCTTTTTTCTTTAAGGTGCAAAAATACTCAATAAAATTCTCCCAAACTAAATCCAAGAATGCATCAAAACCATCATTCACTACCATCAAGTGGGCTTCATCCCAGGGATGGAGGTTGGTTCAGTATGAAAATCATTAATGTAATCCACTATCAAAACAAACTAAAAAATCACATCATCATCTCATTAGATGTTGACAAAGCATTTGACAAAATACAATACTCCTTCATGTTGAAAGTATTGGAGAGATCAGGAATTCAAGGCCTATACCCAAATACAATAAAAGCAGCATACAGCCATCCAACAGCCAATATCAAATTAAATGGAGAGACACTCTAAGCAATCCCACTAAAATCACGGACAAGACAAGGAAGATCCCCATGTCTATCCAATATAGTACTCAAAGCTCCAGCTAGAGCAATCAGACAACAAAGGGAGGGGATACGAATTAGCAAAGAAGTCACTATTTTCAGATGATAGTATCCACAAGCAACCCCCAAAATTCTACGAGAGAACTTCTATAGCTTATAAATAACTTCAGCAAAGTGGCCAGATATAAAATGACCTCAAATACATCAGTCAGTAGCCTTCCTTTATACAAATGATAAACAGGCTGAGAAAGAAATTAGAGAAACAACACCCTTCACAATAGTCACAAATAATATAAAATTTTCTTGGGGGTAACTCTAACCAAAAAAGTGAAAGATCTGTATGACAAGAACTTCAGGTCTCTCAAGAAAGAAATCGATGAAGACCTCAGAAAATGCAGAAATCTCCTGTGATCATGGATTGGTAGAATTAAAATAGTAAAAATGGCCATCCTACCAAAAGCAATCTACAGATTCAACGCAATCTCCATCAAAATCCCAACACAATTCTTCAAAGACATGGAAAGAGCAATTCTCATATTCATTCCAAAACAACAACAACAACAACAACCAAAAAAAAAAACCCAGAATAGTGAAAACCATTCTGAACAATAAAAAAACTTCTGGGGGAATCATCATCCCTGACCTCAGGTTATACTACAGAGCAATAGTGAAAAAGCTGCATAGCACTGGTTCAGAGACAGGTTCATCAGTGGAATAGAATTGAAGACCCAGAAATAAAACCACTCCCTTACAGACACTTGATCTTTGACAAAGAAGCCAAAATTATACAATGGAAAAAAAAAGAAAGCATCTTCAATAAATGGTGCTGGTATAACTGGCAGTCTATATGTAGAAAAATGAAAATAGATCCATATTTGTCACCTTGCACAAAACTTAAGTCCAAGTAGATCAAGAACCTCTACATAAAACCAGATACACTGAATCTAGTAAAAGAGAAAGCAGGAAAGAGCCTGGAACTCATTGGCACAGGGGGAAATTTCCTAAACAGAACTCCAATGGCTTAGGCTCTAAGATCAAGAATTGATAAGTGGGACATCATGAAGCTTCTGTAAGGCAAAGGATATAGTCAATAAGACAAAGCAGCAACCTACAGATTGGGAAAAAAATCTTCACTAACCCCACATCTCATAGAGGGTTAATATGTAAAATGTATAAAGACCTCAAGAAAAAAGCTAACCACCAAAGAACCAAAACAACCCAATCAAAAAATGGGATATAGATCTAAACAGAGAATTCACAACAGAGGAATCTTGAATGGCTGAGAAGCACTTAAAGAAATGTTCAAAGTCCTTAGTGATCAGGGAAATGCAAATCAAAATGACCCTGAGATTCTACCTTAAACCAATCAGAATGGCTAAGATCAAAAGCTCAGGTGACAGCAGATGCTGGCAAGGATGTGGAGAAAAAGGAACCCTCCTCCATTGCTGGTGGGATTGCAAACTGGTATTATCACTCTAGAAATCAATCTGGAGGTTCCGAAGAAAATTGGAAACAGATCTACCTGAAGACCCAGCTATATTGCTCTTGGAAATATATGCAAAAGATATCATGCCACAGGGGCACGTGTTTCACTATGTTCATATCAGTCTTATTTGTGATAGTCAGAATCTGCAAACAACCCAGATGTCCCACAACAGAAGAATGGATACAGAAAATGTGGTTCATTTACACAATCTACTTGGCTATTAAGAATAAGGGCATCATGAGTTTTGCAGGCAAATGGATGGAACTATAAAATATCATCCTGAGTGAGGTAACTCAGACCCAAAAGGACATGCATGGTATGTACTCACTAATAAGTGGATATTAGCCAAAAAAGTACAGAATACCCAATACACAATACACAGAACTCAAGAAGCCATAGGGCCTAAGTGAGAATATCTCACTCCCACTTGGGAGGGAGACGAGAAAGTAATCATGGGATGGGGAGGGAGAGACCTGGGTGGAAGAGGGGACAGGGAGGGCAAGAGGGGACCATGATCAGGTATTGGGGTAGGGGAAACAGGACTGAAGTCCTGAGGGCCAGCAGAAAAATCGAAAATAGGCAACCTTGGGAGGTAGGAGGTGGGGGGGCACCCTCTAGAATGTACCAGAGACCTGGGAGGTGACAGACTCTCAGGACTCAAATGGAGGGACCTTGGATGAAGTGCTCTACAGTGGGGAGGGGGAACTTGTAGAGTCCACCTGCAGTGGAAAGACAGGACATCATGTGGAGGGATGGGGTTGCCATCCCATGATCAAAAGCTGTGACACAGAATTGTTCCTGTCTGAAGGAACTGCAGGGACAAAAATGGAGCAAAACATGAGAGAAAGGAGGTCCAGTGACAGGCCCAAGTTGGGATCCTGTTCAGGCGGAGTCCCCAAGGCCTGACACTATCACTGATGCTATGGTGTGCTTATAGACAGGAGCCTAGCATGGCTGTCATCCAAGAGGCCCAACAAGCAGCTGAAAGAGTCAGATGCAGATGCTAGCACCCAACCAATGGACAGAAGCGGATGGATCCCTGTGTTTGAATTAGGAAAAGGCTGAAAGAAGCTGAGGAGGATGGCTGCCCCATGGGAAGAACAGCAGTTTTAACTGACCAGGATTCCTGAGATCTCTCAGACATTGAACCACCAACCAGGCAGCATACAGCATCTCAAGTGAGGCCCCTGACACATACACAGCAGAGGACTGCCTGGTCTGGCATCAGTGAGAGAAGACGCACCTAACCCTCAAGGGACTTCAGGCCCCAGGGAGTGGGGCAGTCTGGTGATTTGGGTGTGGGGGTGTGTGGGGACATCCTCTTGGAGATGGGGATGGGGTGGGGTGGGAGGATAATGTATGGGATGAGGAGTGGTCAGATGGCAGCCTGGGAGGGTGATAAAGACTGGACTATACAAAAGGATTAAAGAATTTAAAAAAAAGATGAAGGCCAATCCCAAAAATAGGTTTGGCCTCTCACAAGATCTCTGCCCACCCAGTACCAAGAATCATCACAGAGAATTGTCCTGCAATCCTTCAAGAGGAGCTTTCTAATTCCCTTTCCTCTGAGTTTTAAGCAGCCTCCTTTGGGATGCTAGCATGTTGGACTCTTTGGAGGAGCCCCGGCCTATACACTTGGCTCCTTGGGTGCTGGTGTCCTATGATGTCACGCTCGAAAGCTGATCCTAAATTACCCTGTTTCCATCCATTGTTCACAGTGACCTTGACCAATTTGTAATTCCCTCCAGACTGTAGTAATGGGTTCCACCCCTTGACTTGCACAGGCCTAACCCAGCCTCTCCTTTTGCTTCCCTCAAGTGGCCGAACTGTGACCAACCAGCTTCCCACACCTGCCTCTATGCCGTCCTTGACTGTTGGCATGTCTTTCTCCCCAAGTTGGACACTATCCCTCTGAAATGGTACATCAGCATAAACCCTTTCTCGCTAAGTAGCTTTTGTCAGGTGATTTTATTATAGCCACAGAAAAGTAACTAGGGTAGGATCTCTCGATTGGATAATGTGGCACTCAGAGTTACAATCTTTCCTCTTAGGACTGCTGTCACCATGTCTCATAGGTTTGGGTATATTGTGTTTACATTTTGATTTAAAGAATTTATTTTATTTTATTTCTTCAATGACCTATTCATCATTCAGTAGTGTGTAAATTATTTATTGGTTTTTCAAGACAAATTTTTTCAGTGTAGCCTTGGCTGTCCTGGAATTCACTCTGGAGACCAGGGTAGCCTCGAACTCACAGAAGTTTTCATGCCTCTGACTCTGGAATTCTGGGATGAAAGGCAATGTAGCAATTTAATCTCCATGAATATTCAGGAGTTTCTCTTGCTGTGGATTTGAAGTTTTATTTCATTGTGAATAGACAACACAGAAATCATCCCAGTTTCCTTTTATTTGTTAAGATTTGCTTTATGTTCTAACATATAACCAAATTTAGGGAATGTTCTGTGGTCTGCTGAGAAAAATAGTATATTCTGCAGTGCTTGGATGGAATGTTCTGTAGCTATGTATTAAGTCTCTTTGACCTATAATGCTGTTTAATTCAGGTCTTCCTTCTTTCTTTCTTTCTTTCTTTCTTTCTTTCTTTCTTTCTTTCTTTCTTTCTTTCCTTCCTCCCTCCCTCCCTCCCTCCCTCCCTCCCTCCCTCCCTCCCTCCTTTCTTTCTTTCTTTCTTTCTTTCTTTCTTTCTTTCTTTCATTCTTTCTTTCCTTCTTGCCTGGATAACCTGTTGACTGATAAAAGCGAGATGTTCATGGTTATTGTGCTGAAGTTAATCTGTTACTTTGTCTGCAGTAGTATTTTTTTGTTCTTGTTGTTAAATTAGGCACACCCATGTTCAATGTTTATGTTTAGAATCATAATGTACTCTTGATGTGTGGGCCACTCACCAAGTGGTACAAAGGGACCATTTTTATCTCTTAATCTACCTTGTCAGAGGACAGAAGTCAGCATCCTGTGTCCTGCTTCCAATGCTTGGATACATTTTCTATCCTTCCATATCAAGGCATCATTTGTCTTTTGTGTTGAGGTGCTTCTAAAGGAGACCCAACCCAGTCTGCTAGTCTCGGTTTTTGATCAGGAAATTGAGACTATCAGTATTTAAAGCTATTTTTGAGAAGTGTGTATTATTTCCTGTCATTTCTTGTTTTTTGTAGTGTTTGGTGTTCTGTTTATCCTCTTCCATTTAACTTTTATTCAAGAGTGGTTTGTTCTTCCCTGTGGCAGTGAATGGTTAGCTTCTCTCTTCATTCCAAAGAATCCTTTCAGTTATCTTTTGTAGAGCTGGTTCAGTGGTCATGTGGTCAGGAATCCCGTGTTCAAAATAGAAAGCTTTCTTTTCTCCTTCAACTATAGCTGGCATTTTATTGTTTTTGTTGTCTGCCTCAACTTCTGAAATGCTGGGATTAAAAGCATGAGCTATCACATCTAGCTTTATTTATTTTTAATTGAGGTTGTTGTTGCTGCTGCTGCTGCTGCTTTAGTTGCTGCTGCTGCTGGTGGTGGCGGTGGCGGTGGCAGCGGCGGCGTGTGGGCATGCAAGCGTATGTGTTATTTACAGAGTTCTGTGTGAGGAATTATTTACAGGAACATGTGCTCCTTACCAGTACCACAAGTGACTCCATTTTGACCAGAATAATTTCCCTCCATGTCTTAGAACAATTTTCTGTGATGAAACTGGTTAACCCATCTTGTGCTAAGCTTTGATTTGGCTTAGTCATCCCTCGAGGAGAGAGGCCCCTCCTGTTTGATCTGATCCCATGTTGTATGTGTGTGCATGTTTGCAAACAGATATTCAAGGAGAGAATGTCAAAAACCTTTTTATTCGTGGCCAAATTTAAGAGACTGGGAATTCTAGAGAGTTCTAGAAGGAAAGGCTCTTAGGCTGAGTTTACCTAAGTCTGTTATGAAGACAGCTGAGGATCAGGGTGCATCACGGAATAGGCGTAGAAAGCAGGCTAAGTGTAGGACAGGTGGCGAGTGCTGTAAAATGCTCTCTTCGGGGCATGGCATGGCATTTCGTAGCAGAATGTCAACATACAGAGGCTATACAGCTTTACAATGAGAGGATTGCTAAGTAAGTCACAGACACACAGAGAAGCAGCCATGCGGCACAGCCCTGAGCGTTTGCTTTATAGCAGAATCCAGAATCTTCAAAGCATGTAGACCTTTTACACTTTTGCTTGAAAATAGTATCGGTGGTTACAAGTAGACATTACCTGGTGCACACATGTGATAGCTCTCCTTAAGCATTAAAAGGATTCCAGCTCAAATAGAAACTTAACTGATCAGATTGTGTTTAAAAAAAAAAAAGGCCCGACAAAATGAACAGGAAACACGGAATATTAAATATCTTTTGGTTTCTCTGTTCTGTGGTCCGTCGGGACAAATCTTATAGAGTGCAAAGCTTAAAAACCGAAAAGGCGGGCTGGAGAGATGGCTCAGCGGTTAAGAGCACTGACTGCTTTTCCAAAGGTCCTGAGTTCAAATCCCAGCAACCACATGGTGGCTCACAACCATCTGTAATGAGACCTGACACCTTCTTCTGGAGTGTCTGAAGACAGCTACGGTGTACTTACATATAATAATAAAGAAATCTTTAAAAAAAACCTGAAAAGGCTGGTGTCATTGAAGTTAATATTGTCGATAGTGATAACCCTTCCAGACCTGTGTATGCGCCTATTTCAGACAATTCTTCTAGCTGCATTAAAAGAATACTAGAAGGTGGTGTGCCAAAGCAGGACATCACCCACCTGGCCCTCTGTATCTTTTTGTCTCTGGTTGTGCCTGAGCTATGCCCTTCAAAACTAATTGGTAAAGGTGAGTGGGTGCTTCCCTGGGTGCAAGAGCCAGGGTAGAGGAGGTAGGAAATGAAGAAATTCTTTCCTGGGGGAGGTATCATTTCCAGACTGTCCTGGAACTATGTAACCACAGGAAGAAACTTTCTATCCTTATTTTAAGATGATAAAACTGTTGTTCTGGAAACCTGCTCAAGAGATCTATTAATACAAATATTTTACCCACTAGTAATTTAAACATTGGCCACTTGTTGTTACTGATTTTTAGAAAATGCTTATTTTCAGTTACAATGCAGTCCAGGAAAGATTAAAGACATGTTCTGGCATATATATATATATATATATATATATATATATATATATATATATGGTTTTGTAAAGATAAGAGCAAAGTTGAGATTTACACATGAATATTTTCTAATATCATACTCTCTAGAAGCAATTCACCCTTTTAAGCAACATGAAATTCCCAACTGGCCCAAAAGAGTCTTAATAAAATGTTCTCTGTGTTGGGTGGTGGTGGTGCAAGCCTTTAATCCCAGTACTTGGGAGGCAGAGGCAGGCGGATTTCTGAGTTCGAGGCCAGCCTGGTCTCCAGAGTGAGTTCCAGGACAGCCAGGGCTACACAGAGAAACCCTGTCTCGAAAAAAAACAAAAAAACAAAACAACAACAACAAAAAAACAAACAATAAAAGTTCTCTGTAAGGGAAAAATATCTTTCCCTATGTCAGAGTGGACCTGAGGCTTGCAGTGTAATGCAGAAAGAGGGGTCCTCCACCTGCACCCCCAGCAGCTTTCTCTTTTGGGGCTGAGACGGAGCACTAAAGCTTGTGTTTGCCAGGCAAGAGCTAACCACCACGCCACAGCCTCACCCCTCCTCCGACTGGAAACGCACAATGCTTGCACGTGATATTTAAAGTGTGTTAGACTATCCCAAACCTGAGACTTTTTTTTTTTTTTTTTTTGGTTTTTCGAGACAGGGTTTCTCTGTGTAGTCCTGGCTGTCCTGAAACTCACTCTGTAAGCCAGGCTGGCCTCGAACTCAGATCTGCCTGCCTCTACCTCCCAAGTTCTGGGACTTAAGGCATGTGCCACCACAGACTGGCTAACTTAATTGTTCTTCACTGAACACATCTGCTCTCTTACATCATGCCATATGCTCTTAGGACTTCTGGTGAAGATCCATGGATTAATGCCAAGGGTCAAAAGAAAGACAGAAGCTCAAGAAAAAGGATTTTATTCAGGATTCTTTGAGTATTAAAAGCATCATTTCTACTGGAGGTATCTGTTTAACTGGGGAAAACCCCTTCACCAATTGGGTGGCAACACACAGGTTGAGAGCCGTTAACACAGGGTTCAGGACTGGCCGGAGCTGCAGACCCTATGTAAAGCAACAAGACCCCGAGAACCCAACACTGTGAGGCAGGAGTGTGAGCTCACGCCTGTAATTCCAGCCCCAGGAAGCTGAACTGTCATGAGGTCCGGGCCAGCCTGAGCTGCAGTGAGACCTTGACCCCAAACCACATATGAGCAACGTACCCCTCCCCTCGCTGGACTTCTTCTACTTATCCAGGCCAGGGTATGTCAGAGACACACACGCCAGCCTTTCCTCTCTTTTTCTTTTCTTTTTTGGATTCCATTTTATAAAAAACAAAACAAAACAAAAAAACACCACCAAAAACCACCCACCCACCCACCCACCCACCCACCCAACCAACCAAAACCTAGCTCAGTAAATCCAAGCTTGTCAGGAATGTTGAGAACGTAAGCCCAGGTCTTGTTCTGTGACTGTTTTTGTTCCTTTCACATTTTTGGGTTCAGGGTCAGCTGATGTCTAAGAATCTAAATAAAGAGATATAATAAGAAGTAGCCAGGTAATGATGGCATACACTTTTAATCTCAGCACTCAGGAGGCACGGGCAGGTGGATCTCTGAGTTCAAGGCCAGCCTGGTCTACAGAGTGAGTTCCAAGACAGCCAGGGCTATACAGAGAAATCCTGTTTCAAAAAACCGAAACAAACTAAAATGCGCGCGTGCGCAGGCGCGCGCGCGCGCGCACACACACACACACACACACACACACACACACGATGTGTTACATGGTGCAAGATTAAACATTAAATGTTTAATTCAACATTATATGTAAGTATACTAGTTATATATGAATATATGCATTTTTAATGTTTAGGAAAAAATTTTCCATTAAATCAAAAGAAAAATAGTGTTGGTAAAATCTGTTCATTCAAAGGCCAGAAAACATCTTTGTGGTCTCCTGCCCATAGAGGTAATTTCTTTTTTTATTTATTTATTTACTTATTTATTCACTTTACATCCTGCTCCCTGCCCCTCCCAGTCCAGTCACTCCCTCCCACAGTCCTTCCCACCCTGTCCACTCTTCTCCTCTGAGCACCTAGGAGGTCTGCTGGGTATCCCCCCACCATGTGTAATAGCCAGAGACTGAAAACAACCTAGATCTCTATTTTTATTACATAAGTACAGAGCGGTTCCACACTGCTGTAAGGCGCAGGAAGCCCCGCCTCCAGGATACCATACTTCAAATCGCAACACCATGCAAGACAAGTGTTTTCTTCTCACGGTCCGCATACTGACCCAAGAAGAATGCTGTGGGTAATGTCTCATTGCAAGATAGTTCTATAAATCAGTGACTTTTAAGGAGGTCATTCTTAGTCGATATTGCTACCTATTGACTGAATAGGCCAGTTAGACTACGGCTAATCAAATAATATTGGCATTTTTGTGATCAGATTGCAAACAGAATTCAGTTTGTATGTGTGTTCGTATGTTTGAGAATGTTGCATGTACTATGCACATGTGTGCGGTATCTTCTTCAATGGTTCTCCACCTTTTCAAGGCAGGGGATCTCACTGAGGCTGAAGGTAGCCTATTTGGCTAGACTGGCCAGCCAACTCCAGAACCCTCCTGTCTCTGCCTCCCCAGTGTCAGATCACAGGCACATGCCACTACAGCCCATCTTTTCCCCATTGGCTGCACCCCGCCCCCCCTTTCAGGTCCTCATGCTATTCTCCCAACCCCCATCTTCAGATGTGAAAACTAGAAGAACTAGAACTAGATATATTTTGTCCTTGGGTATCTTAGTTTTACTTCATTGAGTCAGTGTGTTCTTTTTTGTTTTGTTTTGTTTTGTTTTTTTGGATTTTGTTTTTTTTTTTTTTTGAGACAGGGTTTCTCTGTATAGCACTGGCTATCCTCGAACTCACTCTGTAGACCAGGCTGGGCTGGAAATCCTAAATCTGCCTACTTCTGCCTCCCAAGTGCTGGGATTAAAGGGATGCACCAACACTGCAGGGTGTGCTAGGCTTGTTCTTAAAGATCTGCTTGCATTTCATTTCTGGGATTAAAGGTGTGTACTCCAAGGCCAGGCCTAAACTCTTCAAGGGCCCTGCCCCTCAAGACCAGATCAAAAGCCTGTTTCTTAGGGTTACTATATCTGTAACACAAGTACAGCCTGCCCTCCATTTCTGGATTGATGTTCATTCCAGATTAAAACATCGAATTGTTCTTTATTCACATGAAAACACATCAATAAGCTTATCTGGGTAGAATCTTGCCCAGAGACCACCATCCCTCAATCTCATTATCTCCTGAATATGGCATTCAGCTGTATTCATTTTACCTTCTGGTAACACGTTTGCGTTTGTTTTGTTTTGTTTTGTTTTGTTTTGTTTGAGCCATAGTATTTGTATTTTCTTTATAAGTTTGCACTGCTTTGTCCTCATGGTCCTGATCATAGTAAACCAAAGAACAAAGTTTATGCTGGTCGTTTAAAGACTTCCTTTGTCAGTGCAATTGATCTCAGTCTCTTCAACTTACCCTCAGACAGACTCTTTGGACAAGGGCAAAGAGCAATTACATGCTTCACCAAATATGAGAAAAACAGTCTCTAGGCACATTCTAACATTCCTCTCCTCTGTAACCTCTGGAGCCATGCCCTGCAGTTCAAACAACCATCACCAACACCAACCACATCCCTATCCTGATCCACCGAAGGCATTCCATGGCTTTTCTGATCCACAGTCTACAAACTCAAAGTCCTCCAATCCACATTCCTTTAATTAAAAGTATGTTCAGGCCTATCCCAGCAATATCTCACTCCTGGTCCCAACTTCTGCCACCTCTGTGTTGCCATTGCTGCAAAGAGACACCAGGATCAACAACTCTTAGAAAAGCCAACATTCAATTGGGAATGACATAGGGGTTCTGAGGTTCAGCCCAATATCATCAAGGCAGGAATCATGGCAGCATCTAGGCAGACATGGTGGTGCAGCACCTGAGAATTCTAGACCTTCATCAGAGGAAGCCAGGACTGCCTGTTTTCAGACAGCTAAGAATAGGGTCTGAATACCCACTCCCACAGCGACATTCCTTCCAACAA
Source organism: Apodemus agrarius (assembly GCA_964023405.1). Lineage (NCBI taxonomy): Eukaryota > Metazoa > Chordata > Mammalia > Rodentia > Muridae > Apodemus > Apodemus agrarius. The sequence goes on along the minus strand of OZ030013.1, from coordinate 69,387,337 downwards.
GTCCAAGCCTATTCTAACAAGACTACATCTCCCTCGGGTGCCATTCCCTGGGCCAAGCATATTCAAACCACCACCCTATAAGGAGGTAAATAAATACCAGTAAAAGCTTCTTTTTAAGCAAGTTGGTGGTGGTGCATGCCTTTAATCCCAGCACTTGGGAGACAGAGGCAGGCAGATTTGTGAGTTCGAGGCCAGCCTGGTCTATAGAGTGAGTTCCAGGACAGCCAGGGTGATTCAGAGAAACCCTGTCTCAGGAAAAAAAAAATGTGCTTCTTTTTATAAAGTTATCTTAGTCATCACACCTCTCTCTCTCTCTCTCTCTCTCTCTCTCTCTCCCTCTTTCTCTCTGTCTACAACATAAAGTACATATATGAGCACATTATGTAAACACTGCTTTCAAATAATCTGAATGATATTTGCATCATATCTAGGTTCTAATATCAAAAGCATAATTGCCAGGTGGTGGTGGTGCACGCCTTTAATCCCAGCACTTGGGAGGCAGAGGCAGGAGGATTTCTGAGTTCGAGGCCAGTCTGGTCTACAGAGTGAGTTCCAGGACAGACAGGGCTATACAGAGAAACCCTGTCTGGAAAAAACCAAATCCAAAAACAAAAACAAAAACAAAAAAAGAAACAACAAAACACCAAAAGTATAATTAAGGCTTAGTAGCTACCCTTGGTACTCATCCTAGGAAAGACATGAGATATTGGCCATCTAGGAAAGCTGTTCTGATACAGGGCTCACATCTTAAGTCCTTAATATTGGACTTTGCTCAGCTGCTGTGTTTATGCATGGGCAAAAATCCCAAACCAGAGTGGGGACATTAAGTCTTCCCTGTCACTCTATTCAATTTGGTTGGAAAATTGTTTTCCAACTTCTTACTCTGAGGTAGTGACTGTAGGTGTCACTGAGGTGCTTTTCTGAACAGACCACAAATGGCTTATTTTCTGAGATCAAGAATGGACAAATGGGGGGCAGTGCTGCGGCATGCCTTTAATACCTGCACTTGGGAGGCTTGGGCTCTAGAGTTTGGTCTGAATTTTAGTGAGTTGAAGAATGCTCAGGAAGATGTGAATAAACAGTTTCCTAGAAGGACCTGAAATTAATTGGCTTCGTGTCACTTTGTTTCTTTGATAGTTTTCAGTGGAGGCTGTGGGCTCCTGTTATGAACCATAGGAGATCCTTATCCTGATCCTGGTTCTGTCCTCAGCATGTGAGGTGGGATTAAAGGCAATCCCTGACCCACCCTACCCTTAGAGCGCCATTGGTTCAGATTCAATCCAATTCAAGACCTATATAAAGACTCCATTTACACAGGAGTCTCACAGTTGAAGAAGTGCAGCGAAGGAAGCAGAGCTCTCTGTGTAGTGCAGACTCTTGTGAACACCAGGACACAGCTGGCCTCACTTTCGTCATTGTGTGCAGCAGAGGAAGCTCAGGAGAGAAAATGCCAGTGAGTTGTGTGAATTCACTCATGTTGTCTTTGGATAGCTGGGATACTTGTGCCTTTACATATGGCTAAACATGGTTGAGTCCCTTAAGTCTGAACCCATGTCTATGATTCGTAGAGGAACTAGAAATAGATATATTTTGTCCTTGGGTATCTTAGTTTTACTTCATTGAGTCAGTGTCTTCTTTTTTGTTTTGTGTTGTTTTGTTTTGTTTTTTTTGGATTTTGTTTTTTTTTTTTGAGACAGGGTTTCTCTGTATAGCCCTGGCTATCCTGGAACTCACTCTGTAGACCAGGTTGGGCTGGAAATCCTAAATCTGCCTACCTCTGCCTCCCAAGTGCTGGGATTAAAGGGATGCACCAACACTGCAGGGTGTGCTAGGCTTGTTCTTAAAGATCTGCTTGCATTTCATTTCTGGGATTAAAGGTGTGTACTCCAAGGCCAGGCCTAAACTCTTCAAGGGCCCTGCCCCTCAAGACCAGATCAAAAGCCTGTTTCTTAGGGTTACTATATCTGTAACACAAGTGCGGCCTGCCCTCCATTTCTTGATTGATGTTCATTCCAGATTAAAACAACGAATTGTTCTTTATTCACATGAAAACACATCAATAAGCTTATCTGGGTGGAATCTTGCCCAGAGACCACCATTCCCTTAATCTCATTATCTCCTGAATATGGCATTCAGCTGCATTCATATCCTTTTGTCGTGACACGTTTGTGTTTGTTTTGTTTTGTTTTGTTTTGTTTGAGCCATAGTATTTGTATTTTCTTTATAAGTTTGCACTGCTTTGGCCTCATGGTCCTGTTCATGGTAAACCAAAGAACAAAGTCTATGCTGGTCGTTTTAAAGACTTCCTTTGTCAGTGCAATTGATCTCAGTCTCTTCACCTTACCCTCAGACAGACTCTTTGGACAAGGGCAAAGAGCAACTACAAGCTTCACCAATTATGAGAAAAACAGTCTCTAGGCACATCCTAACATTCCTCTCCTCTGTAACCTCTGGAGCCATGCCCTGCAGTTCAAACAATCATCACCAACACCAACCACATCCCTATCCTGATCCACCGAAGGCATTCCATGACTTTTCTGATCCACAGTCTACAAACTCAAAGTCCTCCAATCCACATTCCTTTAATTAAAAGTATGTTCAGGCCTATCCCAGCAATATCTCACTCCTGGTCCCAACTTCTGCCTTCCTTCGTGTTCCCACTGCTGCAAAGAGACACCAGGATCAACAACTCTTAGAAAAGCCAACATTCAATTGGGAATGACATAGGGGTTCTGAGGTTCAGCCCAATATCATCAATGCAGGAATCATGCCAGCATCTAGGCAGACATGGTGGTGTAGCACCTGAGAATTCTAGACCTTCATCAGAGGAAGCCAAGACTGCCTGTTTTCAGACAGCTAAGAAGAGTGTCTGAATACCCACTCCCACAGTGACATTCCTTCCAACAAGTCCAAGCCTATTCTAACAAGACTATATCTCCCTCGGGTGCCATTCCCTGGGCCAAGCATATTCAAACCACCACACCTATAAGGAGGTAAATGAATCCCAGTAAAAGCTTCTTTTTAAGCAGGTTGGTGGTGGTGCACGCCTTTAATCCCAGCACTTGGGAGACAGAGGCAGGCAGATTTGTAAGTTCGGGGCCAGCCTGGTTTACAGAGTGAGTTCCAGGACAGCCAGGGTGATTCAGAGAAACCCTGTCTCAGGGAAAAAAAAGTGCTTCTTTTTATAAAGTTATCTTAGTCATCACACCTCTCTGTCTCTGTGTCTCTGTCTCTGTCTCTGTCTCTGTCTCTGTCTCTGTCTCTCTCTCTCTCTCTCTCTCTCTCTCTCTCTTCCTCTTTCTCTCTGTCTACAACATAAAGTACATATATGAGCACATTCTGTAAACACTGCTTTCAAATAATCTGAATGAAATTTGCATCATATCTAGGTTCTAATATCAAAAGCATAATTGCCAGGTGGTGGTGGTGCACGCCTTTAATCCAAGCACTTGGGAGGCAGAGGCAGGAGGATTTCTGAGTTCGAGCCCAGCCTGGTCTACAGAGTGAGTTCCAGGACAGACAGGGCTATACAGAGAAACCCTGTCTGGAAAAAACCAAATCCAAAAACAAAAACAAAAACAAAAAAAGAAACAACAAAACACCAAAAGTATAATTAAGGCTTAGTAGCTACCCTTGGTACTCATCCTAGGAAAGACATGAGATATTGGCCATCTAGGAAAGCTGTTCTGATACAGGGCTCACATCTTAAGTCCTTAATATTGGACTTTGCTCAGCTGCTGTGTTTATGCATGGGCAAAAATCCCAAACCAGAGTGGGGACATTAAGTCTTCCCTGTCACTCTATGCAATTTGCTTGGAAAATTGTTTTCCAACTTCTTACTCTGAGGTAGTGACTGTAGTTGTCACTGAGGTGCTTTTCTGAACACCCACAAATGGCTTATTTTCTGAGATCAAGAATGGACAAATGGGGGCAGTTCTTCGGCACGCCTTTAATCCCGCACTTGGGAGGCGTGGCCTCTAGAGCTTGGTCTGAGTTTTAGTGAGTTGAAGAATGCTCAGGAAGATGTGAATAAACAGTCTCCTAGAAGGACCTGAAATTAATTGGCTTCGTGTCACTTTGTTTCTTTGATTGTTATCAGTGGAGGCTGTGGGTTCCTGTTATGAACCATAGGAGATCCTTATCCTGATCCTGGTTCTGTCCTCAGCATGTGAGGTGGGATTAAAGGCAATCCCTGACCCACCCTACCCTTAGGGCGCCATTGGTTCAGATTCAATCCAATTCAAGACCTATATAAAGACTCCATTTACACAGGAGTCTCACAGTTGAAGAAGTGAAGCGAAGGAAGCAGAGCTCTCTGTGTAGTGCAGACTCTTGTGAACACCAGGACACAGCTGGCCTCACTTTCGTCATTGTGTGCAGCAGAGGAAGCTCAGGAGAGAAAATGCCAGTGAGTTGTGTGAATTCACTCTTGTTGTCTTTGGATAGCTAGGATACTTGTGCCTTAACATATGGCTAAACATGGTTGAGTCCCTTAAATCTGAACCCATGTCTATGATTCGTAGAGGAACTAGAACTAGATATATTTTGTCCTTGGGTATCTTAGTTTTACTTCATTGTGTCAGTGTCTTCTTTTTTGTTTTGTTTTGTTTTTTTGTTTTTTTGTTTTTTTGGATTTTTTTTTTTTTTGAGACAGGTTTTCTCTGTATAGCCCTGGCTATCCTGGAACTCACTCTGTTGACCAGGCTGGGTTTGAACCCCCGAAATCTGCCTGCCTCTGCCACCCAGAGTGTTGGGATTACAGGTGTGTGCCATCCGTGCCCCTCCCCCCCCAGGCTGAGTCAGTGTCTCACTATCCAAGGCTAGCACACAACCATCTGTGTGGCCAAGAACGATGCAGAACTTCTGGGAATTCCCATCCATCCACAACCATGGTTTGTGATAGAGGAATGGAAAGTATAGTTTTACACAGTTTGTGTGATGACTTTTTATGTTTGAAGCACAGCTGGAGTTTATTAGGAGATTTTGAACGGAATTTTTTTCCTCCCCCAGAAAATGGGAAGAGATTGACCGGGAGAGAGAGGCTGTGGTCTTGTCAATGGACAGGAGCTTCTGTTTCTTACCTTCCATTGATTAAAGGCACCCGTTCTGTTCATTCTAGATGCTCCTTGTTTTACCTTCACAGGCCTGCTGTCCTATTCCGTGAGAAAGGACCAGCTCCAGTGGAGGAGGAAGAGTTCCTGGCATAGCGCAAGCAACAGGAGACTGGTCCCTGAGGCCTTTCACAGCTAGGAGACAGGGATTCCTGTAGCATGAACCTGTGTTAATATATAATGCATTCATCTCTGCACAGAGAGAGGACAATCAAATCCAAAGTGTGAGAAACACTCAAGAAGCCAATCGGAGAAGTAGGCCGAGGCAGGAAGGCCAAAGGTCCTCAGGTATTCAGAGTCAAGTCCCTGCTAAACCCTGAACTCTGCTCTCATATTTCTTTGGCCTGTGACTGTGAGTAGATGCAAGAGCCCTGAGGTGGACATCTGTGGCAAGCATAGCCTGGCTCCGGGAGGTCCCTGCTGTCTGCCTGTCTCCCAGAAGAGCCATCAGCCCTGAGTGTCTCCATGTGTGGATGTGGTTTTGAGTCTATGCAGGCACAACCTTCCCTGGTAGCACTAATGCTGTGCATCCTGTTGTATTCTGAGACAATGTCCCTAAATCTGCAGACACCTAATCTGTCCCAGTGAGTGTCCTTCTGACTGTTGAGAGCAGGGTAGGTGTTGTCACAGGGCTGGAAGGACAGTGTCCATACTCACTTGATAACTGACTGCAGGCATTGTGGCCAAGCAATGTGCAGCAAGAATCTCTGAGAAAAGCTGACGTGGTTGTGTGTATGACCTTTGATATCCCCATGCCGTCCCTCCGTCCCTTGCAGGTCCTTCAGATAGCCCATGGATTGAGCCTGAAATCTGGATGTTCCTGCAAGAGTGGGAAGTGGTGGAATATAACATGGGGAACCCAGGCAAGAAAATGTTCCAGAAGGCCAAGTCCCTTAGAAGGCGCCTCTCTGAGCGGGGTCTGAGGAAGAGCTGGAAGAGCTGCCTTGATCTGATGCTGCAGATGAAGGACCTGCATGAAACCCTCTGTCATGAGAGGCCACGGCCTGACCCCTTGTTTTCTCCTTATGCATGGCACCTGTTCAAGATCTTGGGCCACAGCTCCCAGAGAGGCCATGTCCCAGGTGAGTCTCTTGTGTAGAAAAGGCTTCATGTCCCAGAGCGTAGCATCAGCTGGGGATAGAGCAGAGCACAGAATTGAGGCAAGTCTTTTTCCCATAGGCCTTTACTCACATAGCAGTCTGTTCTGTGTGTCTAACTTCCTCAGTCGCCCCCTCGACAATGGAATGTGGACTTGTTCTTAGGTGACTCTGACTCAGAGGCCAGGCAAGTACTTTGAGTACCTCAGGGAAGGAGAGGGGGGCCATGCTTATGCTCTCTCCCTTTCTCCTCCTTTCAGGTCCTTGGTATGATGGGTGTGGTTTGCACCCTGCAGACCACACACCTTACCTGTGCATTGGTGCAGCTGACTCTCCAGGTATGGGCCTTGGGATTATCACATCCATCCACCAACTGGAAAGCTTACTAGGCTCTCCTCACTCATGATGGCAAAGGGGGATAGACTGATTTCCAGTTGGCATGACTGAGATGCCAATCTTCTTTTACATTACTACCTCTTGTAAGTTTGGACTGCATGTGTTTGTGTGAGGGATATTATATCATGTTAGGCACAATTCTGACATAGTTAATCATACAATGCATTGGCCATTCCTCCTTGGTTGGTTATATCACATTGTCATTGAATACTGGTTATTGCTTCATTTGGAAATTAGGCATGACCTAAGGAGACATCATTGTAAGCATTTGACTGGAGGTTGGCTGTTCATGGGAGGTCTTTGTTGTCAAGTTGATTCCATCTTAGTTGCAATGTAACAAATCAAAGAAAACTTCCGTTTGGCTCTGGTTTGAAGTTTAACTCACAAGAAGTGAAGTGAAGAAGTGAAGATATTTAGCAACTGTGTGAATCTGGCATGCCACGCCTTTAATTCCAGCCCTCGGGAGGGGGAGCCGGAGGAGAGCAGAGCAGTATGATGTCCTAGAGACTTTGGCTTGTTTTTTTTTTTTTGTTTGTTTGTTTTTTTTTTTTAAAGTTGTATTTTTTATTATATTAAGAACACAGTGTCTGTCCTCAGACACACCAGAAGAGGGCACCAGATCTCATTACAGATGGTTGTGAGCCACCTTGTGGTTGCTGGGATTTGAGCTCAGGACCTTTGGAAGAGAGATGGGTGCTCTTAACCGCTGAGCCATGTGTCCAGGCTGGAGACTTTGGTCTTAACGTTAGTGAGTTGTGGGATGGCCAGCAGTATGGAAGGAAACCCCATGCTGTAAAAGTGACTTAATGAACTGACCTTGGCATCACTTCATGTCTCTCATGATTTTAAATCAAGACAGTGTGGTCTTCCTGTGCTGCTTAATATTTCCTGAAATCTGCCCTTTAGTAAAACCTAACATATGAAAGGATATTTCCTTTTCCTATAGTTGAAGCCTCAGTTGGATTCCCAGGGAGTGTATGTCTTGGTATTAAGAGCAAGGTAGACTCTGGATCCTTGGCTCTCAAGCAATGTTCCTAACCTCTGGAAAACAGAAGCAGGCCGTTTTTGGCAGTTCACCGTGTGGGACGAGTCCCTGAGCATAGTTGATATATCCATATGCATGACGTCTTATACACTCATCTGGTCCCTCTGTCCCTGCAGGTCCTACCCCTAGCCCTTGGACAGACCTTGAAATCAGGATCTTCCTGCAGCAGTGGGAAGTGGTTGAACAGGACCTCGGCCACCCAGGCAAGAAGATCGAGAAGAAGACCAGCGCTGTTTTCCATCGTCTCCATCAGATGGGCCTGGACAAGAGCTGGGACAGCTGTTTGGACCTGATGCTGAGCCTGCAGGACCTGCACAGGACTCTCTGTCATGAGAGCCCAAGGACTGTACCCTTGTTTTCTCCTTATGCAGAGGGCCTCTACAGGATCTTGGGCCACAAATGTCAGGGAGGCCCCGTCCCAGGTGAGTCTCTTCTGCACAGACTCTTTGGGTAGTGTAACTAGTGGCGCCAGCCGGCCTGGCCTTCATGAGCACAGAGCTGAGCAGACCAGGTAGGAAGTCCCCATTTCTCCAGGAGTGACCTCTGTGTGTCAGTCCAAGGCAATGGAAGGTGGACTTTCTCCTTGTTGAGTGTGATCCAGGGTCGGGCCATTACTTATAGTGACTCAGGGAGAGTGAAGACACCATGTTTATGCTCTCTGTGTTTCTTCTTCTCTCAGGTGCTCAGTATGGATGGTCTGGTAACTGCCTGTCTTCCATGGTCCCTCAACCTCCAATGGTGATGCCATCTCCAGTATACCAGTTTTGGGATGATGTCATGTCTGTATCTTCTGGACAGCTCCATGGCAACCCATCCCTGATGATGTCCAGTCAGCATTCAATGTTTCCCAGCACAGAAGCCTTGAATGCTACCTATCCTTCAACAGTTTCACATGTCCTTCTCACCTGTCTCCCTGCCAATACCAACCTTCAGATGCCCTGGTCAACTTGTGATGACAGCTGACATCATCAGTGAGGAAATGTTGAGACTTTTTTCTCTCTAAGAGAACCCCAGAATCATACAGCATTACATGGATACTCAATTTCTCTTCTCATTGGAAAGGACAATTTGAAATTAAATACATTTCTCTGACTTAACTCCCTTCTCATGTTCTATTCTTGTCACTTCAGTGGAGGATATATGTGTAGGAGGGAGGAGATGTGGCACTTAATGGTGGAGGTTCCATTTTGGCAGAACACCTTCTATCCACCCTCTCCCCTCGATGGTCACCAGACCCCTGACCCTGAGACTCCTCCTGCACAATGGGAATGTCCACGTCCCAGATACTACCTTTGCAGCTCTTTCATTTCCATGTGCTGTAGTTAGAGAACTAGTGGTCCGTGTTTCACAGACTCCAATTCTTCAGAATCCTGGGAAAACAGGTTCAAAATTGAGTTACATTTGTGTGGTGGATGTAATATTCATTGAGAGAATATGAAAACCTATCTAAATATTTGTTTCAAATACTAAAAGAATGTCTGTCAAGGAACATTGCCACCATTCAAAATTTGCAATGCATTCACAGGTGGAAGAAGGATTGTTATATGATGTTAACGTGAATCATAGCCTGAATAAATATGTACTGTGTTTGCCATCCTACCTGGGATAGTTATATAACTTTAGGTGCAATTATAATCCACTCATTTTTTCATTTGCAAATTAATTATGATATGAGGTTATATGATTGTAGGTCAGGTTGACATTATGATTGCCTCAACTTGACTACATGTAGAATTAACTAATGTCCTGAAATGTGTAGGCGTACTTCTGAGGAGTCTTTGGTTACTCACTTGACATGGGAAGTTCCTCTTCCATGGATCTGGATATCTGTGGTGTATATTCTAGATCTTTGGAGTTTGAAAGACCAGATTCCCATCTGGGCCAGACCTGCTTGAAGCCTAGATCAAGGATAGCAAAGAAGGAAGTTTCTATTTGTGGCTGCTTGCTATTACCCTCAATAGTAAGGGCATCCCCTGACTGGCATTAGAGCAGTGGTTCTCCATGTTTTGTTCTTGATCCCTTTGTATTTAATGACCCCTTCACCGAGGTTGCTTAAGACTGTCCAAGATATCAAATAGTCACATTAAGATTCCTAACAGTATTAAAATTACGGTTATGTAGTAGCAATGAACCATTTTATGGTTGTAGGTCTGCACAACATGAGAAATTTTATTAAACAGTGGCAGCATAAGAATTTTGAAGCACTGCCTTTGAGACTACTTCGTTAAGATTCTGATATATACTGACGACCAGCTGAGCCACTCAGCCTCAGGATATAAACCAGACCTGGATTCTTTGACCTTCTGTTCCCAGGTGTCAGTTTTTTGATTAGCTTGACCACAGCCTATAAGTCATTCTTTAATTAATTTCTTTATACATATATTTATATATATATAAACATATATTATATAATAAACATATATATATATATATATATATATATATATATATAGGCATGTCAAGCCCACCCATTGATTTTCCATTGTGATTATGTAATCTCCTAGCTTTCATTCAGTACCATTTATGACTCCTCGTTCTCTGTCTCGAATTCCAGTCTTTCAGGTTTTTTTCAAACATTTATTTATTATTATATGAAAGTACACTATAGCTTTCTTCAGATATACCAGAAGAGGACGTCAGATCTCATTATAGATGTTTGTGAACCACCATGTGGTGGCTGGGATTTGAACTCAGGACCTTTGGAAGAATAGTCAGTACTCTTAACCACTGAGCCATCTCTCCAGCCCAGTATTTCAGTTTTTAAAATATATGTGTAGTCAATAATTCTTAAATCAGAAGTCTATAATTCTTTTCTTCTGTTTATTCTTGCTCATGGGATCTCATTTTTGTATGTGTGTGCATATAATGAGTGTCCCTGGGAGCTGTGTAAAGATAAAGAAAAGTACAATTTTCTTGCTTCTGGAATACTTGCTTGAAGCTGCTTGCTGTTGACTATTTGCAGGTGGTGGATAAAGCTAGTTCTCTGTGAGGATTTGTAGACACCACTCCTGGCTTATAGAAACTTGAAACCTTAAGTCTCAGCTTGGGAGTATTTTGTCCAGCTGTTGATATGGTGTCAGGGTGCAAATCTCTGTGACTTCCGTGAAGACATCTGGGCAGCAAGTGTTGTGCCAGGAAGTGTTCGTGAACCCCAAAAGACCACCAAAGAGCCGTCTCCGAAATAATAGCATTAGGGTCTCTTTATTAAAAGCTTGGGCTTGGGCTCTTCTCTAACTCAGCCCTGACATAGCATAACAGGAGGGAAAGATGGAGCAGCCTCAAACCCTCAGCAGGATAAGTTCTTATAGGAAAACAGGAGCAAGTGAGGGGTCAGAGGGGTGTGCAGTCGGGCAAGCATCTCAGAGTGACTGTAAGCCGACAGGTGTGTGCTCTAAAGGAAGACCGTATGCAACCACAAACGGTCTGCAAGTACATCTGAAACAATCAGACTAATCTTTGATTAACTCTGCTAGGAAAATAATCTTTGCTGGGAAGCAGCTAGGGAGTGACCCTGGCCAAGGACAAGCTGTGGGGTCTGTTTTAGTTAGGGCTTTACTGCTGTGAACAGACACCATGACCAGGGGAAGTCTTATAGAGGACAACATTTAATTGAGGCTGACTTAAAGGTTCAGAGGTTCAGTCCCGTATCATCAAGGTAGGAACAGGGCAGCATCCAGGCAGACATGGTATGGAAGAAGCTAAGAGTTCTACATCTCCATCTGAAGGCTGCTAGCAGAATACTGGCTTCCAGACAGCTAGGAGTGGGGTCTTTTGTTTGTTTGTCGAGACAGGGTTTCTCAGTGTAGCCCTGGCTGTCCTGGAACTCACTCTGTAGACCAGGCTGGCCTCAAACTCAGAAATCCTCCTGCCTCTGCCTCCCAAGTGCTGGGATTAAAGGTGTGTGCCACCACCCCCTGACTAGGAGTGGAGTCTTAAAGCCCATGCCCACAGTGACATATCTACTTCAACAAGGCCAAGTCTGCTCCAACAAGGCCACACCTCCAAATAGTGCCAATCCCTGGACTAGCATATACACACCATCACATTCCACTCCCTGGCTCCCTTAGGCTTGTTCAAACACATAAGTCTTTGGGAGTTATACCTAGCCATAGCATAATAATAATAATAATAATAATAATAATAATAATAATAAAACATTTAATCCAACTTCCAAAGTCCCCATAGTCTGTAGCAGTATCAAAAATGTTAAAAGTCCAAAGTTCAAAGTCTCTTCTGAGATGCATCCGATCACTTAATTGTAATCCCTGGATCAAGACAGGAAACCAACTGGGCAAACTCCAAACTTTGCCATCTCCATGTCTAATGCCAAAGCAGTTTTCAGATCTCCAACTCCTTTTTCATCTTTGTTGACTGCAACGAACTTCTTTCTCCTGGGCTGGTTCCACTCCCTGTTAGCAGTTTTCCTCCGCAGATAGCCCATGGCTGTGGCATCTTGAATATCTTGGGGTATCCAAGGCAACTTCAATGTTACAGCTTCTTGTTTCAGTGTCTAGGATCCACACATGTTCTTCTGGGTTCCTCCAAAGGGTGGGCATCACTTCTCCAGCTCTGCCCTCTGTAGCACTCTAAGCTCAGGTTGATCCACTCCATTACCACTGCTGTTCTTGGTGATCATCACATGGCAGTGGCATCTCCAATACACTGGGGTCTTCTGCTGCAGCTAGACTTCACCAATAGCCTCTCATAGGCTCTCTTCATGGTGCCAAGCCTCAATTCCTTTGCATGACACCTTCAGTCCTAGGCCATCAACTTCAACTGAGGCCTTCCATGACCTCTCACAGTACCAAGCCTCAGCTACTCTTCATGACCTCTTTATGCCTTCAAAACTAGTACCACCTGGGTGACTCTTACACATTACTAAGTACAGTTGCTGAAGGAGGTACAACCTTGGCTATCTCTGGAACACAGTTCCTTTGTGCTCTCAGAAAACACTTCCCAGAAGGTTTCACCTCAGTGATACTGGTCTCTTCTTAATAACCACTAATTTCCATTCTCCAACTAACCAGCATCAATTGTCCCAGTAACCCCTCCTATTCCTGACTTTAATGTTAGAGCCACATTGAAGTGGGAACTCCTAGTTTCTTTGGAAAGTTAGTTATGTTAAATGATGTTTCATTGGGTCACAGAGGTGAAATGATGTCGTTCTGAAGTGAACACAGGTGAGAGGCTCTTTTGCTGGAGCAGACACAGGTGAAAGGATGATGTGATATAGCAAATGAGTGAAAGGACCTGTGAGGTCAGACTCTAATGAGATCCCACTCACAGTGGGGATGAGCCCTGAACAGTGGTTTGGTGTGTTCTGTGTTACTGTTCTTCGCTAAGTATAAACAAGTATTGGTTTGCCTTCCATAGCGTTATTGAGGCATTCCTTGTAGTAATGATGCCACTGAGAGAATCTTGCCCAAGAAATGCTATCTATATTCCTGGGCCAGTTTTCCACCTCTGTGGGCTGTCTTCATGCTAGTTGGCATGTCTTGCAGTTTCTTCAGGACTGGGTTGTCGCTTCTGGTTTTTGCCTGGTGTCTGCTTGAGTAGAGGACTGGTCTGCAGCAACTGAATCCTCTTTGGTGTTTGCTACAGGACTGAACCGCTGCCAAAGAAGATTGAGCTGGATCCCAAAACACTATTGATGAACAACTCCACTTCCCTCGTATCCTAATACATTTTCTCTTCAACTACATCTGTCTGGTGTGGGCTAGAGGTGAGATTGAACCATTATTAATAATAGGTTACAAGACAATTGATGCTTAATTTGGTCACTTGGCCAAAGCCACAGAATCCTGTTGCTGGCTGGCGCTGGAACATGCCCCCCACCTTGTTCTATTACATTGTTACCAGCTTTCTGTTTTCCAGCTCCTTTATTGCCTAAGCTTGGTTGTTCTGTAACTTGATTTTGAAGTCAGAAATCTGCATGCCTGTCTCCTAAACACTGGGATTAAAGGTATGCTCCTCCAAGCTTTGATTTAAGTTTTTCTTCATCTAGAGCTTGCTCTGTTCTAGGCTGGCCTTGAACTCAGAGATCTGCTTGTCTTTGCCCCCTGGAATTAAAGGCTTGTACTACCATGCCTGGACCTAAATTTAGTTGGGTGGAATCTTGCCCCAAGGTCACTACCTTAATTAAATTTAATATCCTTGAACAGAGAATTCAGCTCCATTTCACTTCCTGATGTCCCTTTAATACTCAAACTATATATTTTGTAATTTTCCTTTCTCAGTTTTTCTATGTTTGTTCAAAATGCTCTTTGTCACTTAACCAGAGAACAAAATGTTAGGCTTTTTTGAAACTTCCTTTGTCCATACAATAAACATAAATCTCTTTACCTTAGCCCTAGGTAGTCTCTTGAGACAATAGTAAAAAGCAGTCATGTTCTTCACCAAAATATCACAAAAACAGTCTCTCAGCCACATATTAAAGTTCTTCTCCACTGAAACCTCTTGAGCTATTAGGCCTACACAGTTCAAATGACCCTCAGCACTGCTGTTTTCCATATTCCTGCAAGGCTGGTCCATTAAGCCCCACTGAAAACATTCCATGGCTTTCCAAATCAAAAATCTCCAATCCACACTCTTTCAAACACAAATATGGCAAGGTCTATCACAGCAATGCGCCACTCCTGGTACCAACTAGGGCCCTTCCTGGTGCATGGGTGCAGCTTGGGTTCTACTGCAGGTCAAGTTCTTAGGCTTTTTTCTTTAAGGTGCAAAAATACTCAATAAAATTCTCCCAAACTAAATCCAAGAACGCATCAAAACCATCATTCACTACCATCAAGTGGGCTTCACCCAGGGATGGAGCTTGGTTCAGTATGAAAATCATTAACGTAATCCACTAACAAAACGAACTAAAAAATCACATCATCATCTCATTAGATATTGACAAAGCACTTGACAAAATACAATACTCCTTCATGTTGAAAGTATTGGAGAGATCAGGAATTCAAGGCCTATACCCAAATACAATAAAAGCAGCATACAGCCATCCAACAGCCAATATCAAATTAAATGGAGAGACACTCTAAGCAATCCCACTAAAATCAGGGACAAGACAAGGAAGCTCCCCAAGTCTATCCAATATAGTACTCAAAGCTCCAGCTAGAGCAATCAGACAACAAAGGGAGGGGATACGAATTAGCAAAGAAGTCACTATTTTCAGATGATAGTATCCACAAGCAACCCCCAAAATTCTACGAGAGAACTTCTATAGCTTATAAATAACTTCAGCAAAGTGGCCAGATATAAAATGACCTCAAATACATCAGTCAGTAGCCTTCCTTTATACAAATGATAAACAGGCTGAGAAAGAAATTAGAGAAACAACACCCTTCACAATAGTCACAAATAATATAAAATTTTCTTGGAGGTAACTCTAACCAAAAAAGTGAAAGATCTGTATGACAAGAACTTCAGGTCTCTCAAGAAAGAAATCGATGAAGACCTCAGAAAATGCAGAAATCTCCTGTGATCATGGATTGGTAGAATTAAAATAGTAAAAATGGCCATCCTACCAAAAGCAATCTACAGATTCAACGCAATCTCCATCAAAATCCCAACACAATTCTTCAAAGACATGGAAAGAGCAATTCTCATATTCATTCCAAAACAACAACAACAACAACAACCAAAAAAAAAAAAAACCCAGAATAGTGAAAACCATTCTGAACAATAAAAGAACTTCTGGGGGAATCATCATCCCTGACCTCAGGTTACACTACAGAGCAATAGTGAAAAAGCTGCATAGCACTGGTTCAGAGACAGACAGGTTCATCAGTGGAATAGAATTGAAGACCCAGAAATAAAACCACTCCCTTACAGACACTTGATCTTTGACAAAGAAGCCAAAATTATACAATGGAAAAAAAAGAAAGCATCTTCAATAAATGGTGCTGGTATAACTGGCAGTCTATATGTAGAAAAATGAAAATAGATCCATATTTGTCACCTTGCACAAAACTTAAGTCCAAGTAGATCAAGAACCTCTACATAAAACCAGATACACTGAATCTAGTAAAAGAGAAAGCAGGAAAGAGCCTGGAACTCATTGGCACAGGGGGAAATTTCCTAAACAGAACTCCAATGGCTTAGGCTCTAAGATCAAGAATTGATAAGTGGGACATCATGAAGCTTCCGTAAGGCAAAGGATATAGTCAATAAGACAAAGCAGCAACCTACAGATTGGGAAAAAAATCTTCACTAACCCCACATCCCATAGAGGGTTAATATCTAAAATATATAAAGACCTCAAGAAAAAAGCTAACCACCAAAGAACCAAAACAACCCAATCAAAAAATGGGATATAGATCTAAACAGAGAATTCACAACAGAGGAATCTTGAATGGCTGAGAAGCACTTAAAGAAATGTTCAAAGTCCTTAGTGATCAGGGAAATGCAAATCAAAATGACCCTGAGATTCTACCTTAAACCAATCAGATGGCTAAGATCAAAAGCTCAGGTGACAGCAGATGCTGGCAAGGATGTGGAGAAAAAGGTACCCTCCTCCATTGCTGGTGGGATTGCAAACTGGTATTATCACTCTAGAAATCAATCTGGAGGTTCCGAAGAAAATTGGAAACAGATCTACCTGAAGACCCAGCTATATTGCTCTTGGAAATATATGCAAAAGATGCCCCATCATGCCACAGGGGCACGTGTTTCACTATGTTCATAGCAGTCTTATTTGTGATAGACAGAATCTGCAAACAACCCAGATGTCCCACAACAGAAGAATGGATACAGAAAATGTGGTTCATTTACACAATCTACTTGGCTATTAAGAATAAGGGCATCATGAGTTTTGCAGGCAAATGGTTGGAACTATAAAATATCATCCTGAGTGAGGTAACTCAGACCCAAAAGGACATGCATGGTATGTACTCACTAATAAGTGGATATTAGCCAAAAAAGTACAGAATACCCAATACACAATACACAGAACTCAAGAAGGTAAACAAGCCATAGGGCCTAAGTGAGAATATCTCACTCCCACTTGGGAGGGAGACGAGAAAGTAATCATGGGATGGGGAGGGAGAGACCTGGGTGGAAGAGGGGACAGGGAGGGGAAGAGGGGACCATGATCAGGTATTGGGTTGGGGGAAACAGGACTGAAGTCCTGAGGGCCAGCAGAAAAATCGAAAATAGGCAACCTTGGGAGGTAGGAGGTGTGTGGGGGGGGACCCTCTAGAATGTACCAGAGACCTGGGAGGTGACAGACTCTCAGGACTCAAATGGAGGGACCTTGGATGAAGTGCTCTACAGTGGGGAGGGGGAACTTGTAGAGTCCACCTGCAGTGGAAAGACAGGACATCATGTGGAGGGATGGGGTTGCCATCCCATGATCAAAAGCTGTGACACAGAATTGTTCCTGTCTGAAGGAACTGCAGGGACAAAAATGGAGCAAAACATGAGAGAAAGGAGGTCCAGTGACAGGCCCAAGTTGGGATCCTGTTCAGGCGGAGTCCCCAAGGCCTGACACTATCACTGATGCTATGGTGTGCTTATAGACAGGAAGCCTAGCATGGCTGTCATCCAAGAGGCCCAACAAGCAGCTGAAAGAGTCAGATGCAGATACTAGCACCCAACCAATGGACAGAAACGGATGGATCCCTGTGTTTGAATTAGGAAAAGGCTGAAAGAAGCTGAGGAGGATGGCTGCCCCATGGGAAGAACAGCAGTTTTAACTGACCAGGATTCCTGAGATCTCTCAGACATTGAACCACCAACCAGGCAGCATACAGCATCTCATGTGAGGCCCCTGACACATACACAGCAGAGGACTGCCTGGTCTGGCATCAGTGAGAGAAGACACACCTAACCCTCAAGGGACTTCAGGCCCCAGGGAGTGGGGCAGTCTGGTGATTTGGGTGTGGGGGTGTGTGGGGACATCCTCTTGGAGATGGGGATGGGGTGGGGTGGGAGGATAATGTATGGGATGAGGAGTGGTCAGATGGCAGCCTGGGAGGGTGATAAAGACTGGACTATACAAAAGGATTAAAGAATTAAAAAAAAGATGAAGGCCAATCCCAAAAATAGGTTTGGCCTCTCACAAGATCTCTTCCCACCCAGTACCAAGAATCATCAAAGAGAATTGTCCTGCAATCCTTCAAGAGGAGCTTTCTAATTCCCTTCCTCTGAGTTTTAAGCAGCCTCCTTTGTGATGCTAGCATGTTGGACTCTTTGGAGGAGCCCCGGCCTATACACTTGGCTCCTTGGGTGCTGGTGTCCTATGATGTCACGCTCGAAAGCTGATCCTAAATTACCCTGTTTCCATCCATTGTTCACAGTGACCTTGACCAATTTGTAATTCCCTCCAGACTGTAGTAATGGGTTCCACCCCTTGACTTGCCCAGGCCTAACCCAGCCTCTCCTTTTGCTTCCCTCAAGTGGCCGAACTGTGACCAACCAGCTTCCCACACCTGCCTCTACGCCGTCCTTGACTGTTGGCATGTCTTTCTCCCCAAGGTGGACACTATCCCTCTGAAATGGTACATCAGCATAAACCCTTTCTCCCTAAGTAGCTTTTGTCAGGTGATTTTATTATAGCCACAGAAAAGTAACTAGGGTAGGATCTCTCGATTGGATAATGTGGCACTCAGAGTTACAATCTTTCCTCTTAGGACTGCTGTCACCATGTCTCACAGGTTTGGGTATATTGTGTTTACATTTTGATTTAAAGAATTTATTTTATTTTATTTCTTCAATGACCTATTCATCATTCAGTAGTGTGTAAATTATTTATTGGTTTTTCAAGACAAATTTTTTCAGTGTAGCCTTGGCTGTCCTGGAATTCACTCTGGAGACCAGGGTAGCCTCGAACTCACTGAAGTTTTCCTGCCTCTGACTCTGGAATTCTGGGATGAAAGGCAATGTAGCAATTTAATCTCCATGAATATTCAGGAGTTTCTCTTGCTGTGGATTTGAAGTTTTATTTCATTGTGAATAGACAACACAGAAATCATCCCAGTTTCCTTTTATTTGTTAAGATTTGCTTTATGTTCTAACATATAACCAAATTTAGGGAATGTTCTGTGGTCTGCTGAGAAAAATAGTATATTCTGCAGTGCTTGGATGGAATGTTCTGTAGCTATGTATTAAGTCTCTTTGACCTATAATGCTGTTTAATTCAGGTCTTCCTTCCTTCATTCATTCTTTCTTTCTTTCTTTCTTTCTTTCTTTCTTTCTTTCTTTCTTTTCTTTCTTTCCTCCCTCCCTCCCTCCCTGCCTCCCTCCCTCCCTCCCTCCCTGCCTCCCTCCCTCCCTCCCTCCCTCCCTCCCTCCCTCCTTTCTTTCTTTCTTTCTTTCTTTCTTTCTTTCTTTCTTTCTTTCATTCTTTCTTTCCTTCTTGCCTGGATAACCTGTTGACTGATAAAAGCGAGATGTTCATGGTTATTGTGCTGAAGTTAATCTGTTACTTTATCTGCAGTAGTATTTTTTTTGTTCTTGTTGTTAAATTAGGCACACCCATGTTCAATGTTTATGTTTAGAATCATAATGTACTCTTGATGTGTGGGTCACTCACCAAGTGGTACAAAGGGACCATTTTTATCTCTTAATCTACCTTGTCAGAGGACAGAAGTCAGCATCCTGTGTCCTGCTTCCAATGCTTGGATACATTTTCTATCCTTCCATATCAAGGCATCATTTGTCTTTTGTGCTGAGTTGTTTCTAAAGGAGACCCAACCCAGTCTGCTAGTCTCGGTTTTTGATCAGGAAATTGAGACTATCAGTATTTAAAGCTATTTTTGAGAAGCGTGTATTATTTCCTGTCATTTCTTGGTTTTTGTAGTGTTTGGTGTTCTGTTTATCCTCTTCCGTTTAACTTTTATTCAAGAGTGGTTTGTTCTTCCCTGTGGCAGTGAATGGTTAGCTTCTCTCTTCATTCCAAAGAATCCTTTCAGTTCTCTTTTGTAGAGCTGGTTCAGTGGTCATGTGGTCAGGAATCCCGTGTTCAAAATGGAAAGCTTTCTTTTCTCCTTCAACTATAGCTGGTATTTTATTGTTTTTGTTGTCTGCCTCAACTTCTGAAATGCTGGGATTAAAAGCATGAGCTATCACATCTAGCTTTATTTATTTTTAATTGAGGTTGTTGTTGTTGCTGCTGCTGCTGCTTTAGTTGCTGGTGGTGGTGGTGGCGGTGGCGGTGGCAGCGGCGGCGTGTGGGCATGCAAGCCTATGTGTTATTTACAGAGTTCTGTGTGAGGAATTATTTACAGGAACATGTGCTCCTTACCAGTGCCACAAGTGACTCCATTTTGACCAGGATAATTTCCCTCCATGTCTTAGAACAATTTTCTGTGATGAAACTGGTTAACCCATCTTGTGCTAAGCTTTGATTTGCCTTAGTCATCCCTCGAGGAGAGAGGCCCCTCCTGTTTGATCTGATCCCATATTGTATGTGTGTGCATGTTTGCAAACAGATATTCAAGGAGAGAATGTCAAAAACCTTTTTATTCGTGGCCAAATTTAAGAGACTGGGAATTCTAGAGAGTTCTAGAAGGAAAGGCTCTTAGGCTGAGTTTACCTAAGTCTGTTATGAAGACAGCTGAGGATCAGGGCGCATCACGGAATAGGCGCAGAAAGCAGGCTAAGTGTAGGACAGGTGGCAAGTGCTGTAAAATGCTCTCTTCGGGGCATGGCGTGGCATTTCGTAGCAGAATGTCAACATACAGAGGCTATACAGCTTTACAATGAGAGGATTGCTAAGTAAGTCACAGACACACAGAGAATCCAGCCGTGCGGCACAGCCCTGAGCGTTTGCTTTATAGCAGAATCCAGAATCTTCAAAGCATGTAGACCTTTTACACTTTTGCTTGAAAATAGTATCGGTGGTTACAAGTAGACATTACCTGGTGCACACATGGGATAGCTCTCCTTAAGCATTAAAAGGATTCCAGCTCAAATAGAAACTTAACTGATCAGATTGTGTTTAAAAAAAAAAAAAAAGGCCCGACAAAATGAACAGGAAACACGGAATATTAAATATCTTTTGGTTTCTCTGTTCTGTGGTCCGTCGGGACATATCTTATAGAGTGCAAAGCTTAAAAACCGAAAAGACGGGCTGGAGAGATGGCTCAGCGGTTAAGAGCACTGACTGCTTTTCCAAAGGTCCTGAGTTCAAATCCCAGCAACCACATGGTGGCTCACAACCATCTGTAATGAGACCTGACACCTTCTTCTGGAGTGTCTGAAGACAGCTACAGTGTACTTACATATAATAATAAAGAAATCTTTAAAAAACCTGAAAAGGCTGGTGTCATTGAAGTTAATATTGTCGATAGTGATAACCCTTCCAGACCTGTGTATGCGCCTATTTCAGACAATTCTTCTAGCTGCATTAAAAGAATACTAGAAGGCGGTGTGCCAAAGCAGGACATCACCCACCTGGCCCTCTGTATCTTTTTGCCTCTGGTTGTGCCTGAGCTATGCCCTTCAAAACTAATTGGTAAAGGTGAGTGGGTGCTTCCCTGGGTGCAAGAGCCAGGGTAGAGGAGGTAGGAAATGAAGAAATTCTTTCCTGGGGGAGGTATCATTTCCAGACTGTCCTGGAACTATGTAACCACAGAAAGAAACTTTCTATCCTTATTTTAAGATGATAAAACTGTTGTTCTGGAAATCTGCTCAAGAGATCTATTAATACAAATATTTTACCCACTAGTAATTTAAACATTGGCCACCTGTTGTTACTGATTTTTAGAAAATGCTTATTTTCAGTTACAATGCAGTCCAGGAAAGATGAAAGACATGTTCTGGCAACAAAACAACAACAACAAAAAAACAAACAATAAAAGTTCTCTGTAAGGGAAAAATATCTTTTCTGTATGTCAGAGTGGACCTGAGGCTTGCAGTGTAATGCAGAAAGAGGGGTCCTCCACCCGCACCCCCAGAAGCTTTCTCTTTTGGGGCTGAGACGGAGCACTAAAGCTTGTGTGTGCCAGGCAAGAGCTAACCACCACGCCACAGCCTCACCCCTCCTCCGACTGGAAACGCACAATGCTTGCACGTGATATTTAAAGTGTGTTAGACTATCCCAAACCTGAGACTTTTTTTTTTGTTTTTTCGAGACAGGGTTTCTCTGTGTAGTCCTGGCTGTCCTGAAACTCACTCTGTAAGCCAGGCTGGCCTTGAACTCAGATCTGCCTGCCTCTGCCTCCCAAGTTCTGGGACTTAAGGCATGTGCCACCACAGCCTCGCTAACTTAATTGTTCTTCACCGAACACATCTGCCCTCTTACATCACGCCATATGCTCTTAGGACTTCTGGTGAAGATCCATGGATTAATGCCAAGGGTCAAAAGAAAGACAGAAGAGCTCAAGAAAAAGGATTTTATTCAGGATTCTTTGAGTATTAAAAGCATCATTTCTACTGGAGGTATCTGTTTAACTGGGGAAAACCCCTTCACCAATTGGGTGGCAACACACAGGTTGAGAGCCGTTAACACAGGGTTCAGGACTGGCCGGAGCTGCAGACCCTATGTAAAGCAACAAGACCCCGAGAACCCAACACTGTGAGGCAGGAGTGTGAGCTCACGCCTGTAATTCCAGCCCCAGGAAGCTGAACTGTCATGAGGTCCGGGCCAGCCTGAGCTGCAGTGAGACCTTGACCCCAAACCACATATGAGCAACGTACCCCTCCCCTCGCTGGACTTCTTCTACTTATCCAGGCCAGGGTATGTCAGAGACACACACGCCAGCCTTTCCTCTCTTTTTCTTTTCTTTTTTGGATTCCATTTTATAAAAAACAAAACAAAACAAAAAAACACCACCAAAAACCACCCACCCACCCACCCACCCACCCAACCAAAACCTAGCTCAGTAAATCCAAGCTTGTCAGGAATGTTGAGAATGTAAGCCCAGGTCTTGTTCTGTGACTGTTTTTGTTCCTTTCACATTTTTGGGTTCAGGGTCAGCTGATGTCTAAGAATCTAAATAAAGAGATATAATAAGAAGTAGCCAGGTAATGATGGCATACACTTTTAATCTCAGCACTCAGGAGGCACGGGCAGGTGGATCTCTGAGTTCAAGGCCAGCCTGGTCTACAGAGTGAGTTCCAAGACAGCCAGGGCTATACAGAGAAATCCTGTTTCAAAAAACCGAAACAAACTAAAATGCGCGCGCGTGCACACACACACACACACACACACACACACACACAATGTGTTACATGGTGCAAGATTAAACATTAAATGTTTAATTCAACATTATATGTAAGTATACTAGTTATATATGAATATATGCATTTTTAATGTTTAGGAAAAAAATTTCCATTAAATCAAAAGAAAAATAGTGTTGGTAAAATCTGTTCATTCAAAGGCCAGAAAACATCTTTGTGGACTCTTGCCCATAGAGGTAATTTCTTTCTTTATTTATTTATTTATTTACTTATTTATTCACTTTACATCCTGCTCCCTGCTCCTCCCAGTCCAGTCACTCCCTCCCACAGTCCTTCCCGCCCTGTCCCCTCTTCTCCTCTGAGCACCTAGGAGCTCTGCTGGGTATCCCCCCACCATGTGTAATAGCCAGAGACTGAAAACAACCTAGATCTCTATTTTTATTACGTAAGTACAGAGCGGTTCCACACTGCTGTAAGGCGCAGGAAGCCCCGCCTCCAGAATACCATACTTCAACTAGCAACACCATGCAAGACAAGTGTTTTCTTCTCACGGTCCGCATACTGACCCAAGAAGAATGCTGTGGGTAATGTCTCATTGCAAGATAGTTCTATAAATCAGTGACTTTTAAGGAGGTCATTCTTAGTCGATATTGCTACCTATTGACTGAATAGGCCAGTTAGACTACGGCTAATCAAATAATATTGGCATTTTTGTGATCAGATTGCAAACAGAATTCAGTTTGTATGTGTGTTCGTATGTTTGAGAATGTTGCATGTACTATGCACATGTGTGCGGTATCTTCTTCAATGGTTCTCCACCTTTTCAAGGCAGGGGATCTCACTGAGGCTGAAGGTAGCCTATTTGGCTAGACTGGCCAGCCAACTCCAGAGCCCTCCTGTCTCTGCCTCCCCAGTGTCAGATCACAGGCACATGCCACTACAGCCCATCTTTTCCCCATTGGATGCACCCCCCTTTCAGGTCCTCATGCTATTCTCCCAACCCCCATCTTCAGATGTGAAAACTAGAAGAACTAGAACTAGATATATTTTGTCCTTGGGTATCTTAGTTTTACTTCATTGAGTCAGTGTCTTCTTTTTTGTTTTGTTTTGTTTTGTTTTGTTTGATTTTGTTTTTTTTTTTTAGAGACAGGGTTTCTCTGTATAGCCCTGGCTATCCTGGAACTCACTCTGTAGACCAGGCTGGGCTGGAAATCCTAAATCTGCCTACCTCTGCCTCCCAAGTGCTGGGATTAAAGGGATGCACCAACACTGCAGGGTGTGCTAGGCTTATTCTTAAAGATCTGCTTGCATTTCATTCTTGGGATTAAAGGTGTGTACTCCAAGGCCAGGCCTAAACTCTTCCATGGCCCTGCCCCTCAAGACCAGATCAAAAGCCTGTTTCTTAGGGTTACTATATCTGTAACATAAGTGCAGCCTGCCCTCCATTTCTGGATTGATGTTCATTCCAGATTAAAACATCGAATTGTTCTTTATTCACATGAAAACACATCAATAAGCTTATCTGGGTGGAATCTTGCCCAGAGACCACCATCCCTCAATCTCATTATCTCCTGAATATGGCATTCAGCTGTATTCATTTTCCCTTCTGGTGACATGTTTGTGTTTGTTTTGTTTTGTTTTGTTTTGTTTTGTTTGAGCCATAGTATTTGTATTTTCTTTATAAGTTTGCACTGCTTTGTCCTCATGGTCCTGATCATAGTAAACCAAAGAACAAAGTCTATACTCATCATTTTAAAGACTTCCTTTGTCAGTGCAATTGATCTCAGTCTCTTCAACTTACCCTCAGACAGACTCTTTGGACAAGGGCAAAGAGCAACTACAAGCTTCACCAAATATGAGAAAAACAGTCTCTAGGCACATTCTAACATTCCTCTCCTCTGTAACCTCTGGAGCCATGCCCTGCAGTTCAAACAACCATCACCAACACCAACCACATCCCTATCCTGATCCACCGAAGGCATTCCATGGCTTTTCTGATCCACAGTCTACAAACCCAAAGTCCTCCAATCCACATTCCTTTAATTAAAAGTATGTTCAGGCCTATCCCAGCAATATCTCACTCCTGGTCCCAACTTCTGCCTCCTCTGTGTTGCCATTGCTGCAAAGAGACACCAGGATCAACAACTCTTAGAAAAGACAACATTCAATTGGGAATGACATAGGGGTTCTGAGGTTCAGCCCAATATCATCAATGCAGGAATCATGCCAGCATCTAGGCAGACATGGTGGTGCAGCACCTGAGAATTCTAGACCTTCATCAGAGGAAGCCAGGACTGCCTGTTTTCAGACAGCTAAGAAGAGGGTCTGAATACCCACTCCCACAGCGACATTCCTTCCAACAAGTCCAAGCCTATTCTAACAAGACTACATCTCCCTCGGGTGCCATTCCCTGGGCCAAGCATATTCAAACCACCACACCTATAAGGAGGTAAATAAATCCCAGTAAAAGCTTCTTTTTAAGCAAGTTGGTGGTGGTGCATGCCTTTAATCCCAGCACTTGGGAGACAGAGGCAGGCAGATTTGTGAGTTCGAGGCCAGCCTGGTCTATAGAGTGAGTTCCACGACAGCCAGGTTGATTCAGAGAAACCCTGTCTCAGGAAAAAAAAATGTGCTTCCTTTTATGAAGTTATCTTAGTCATCACACCTCTCTCTCTCTCTCTCTCTCTCTCTCTCTCTCTCTCTCTCTCTCTCCCTCTTTCTCTCTCTCTGTCTACAACATAAAGTACATATATGAGCACATTCTGTAAACACTGCTTTCAAATAATCTGAATGATATTTGCATCATATCTAGGTTCTAATATCAAAAGCATAATTGCCAGGTGGTGGTGGTGCACGCCTTTAATACCAGCACTTGGGAGGCAGAGGCAGGAGGATTTCTGAGTTCGAGCCCAGCCTGGTCTACAGAGTGAGTTCCAGGACAGACAGGGCTATACAGAGAAACCCTGTCTGGAAAAAACCAAATCCAAAAACAAAAACAAAAACAAAAAAAAAAACAACAAAACACCAAAAGTATAATTAAGGCTTAGTAGCTACCCTTGGTACTCATCCTAGGAAAGACATGAGATATTGGCCATCTAGGAAAGCTGTTCTGATACAGGGCTCACATCTTAATTCCTTAATATTGGACTTTGCTCAGCTGCTGTGTTTATGCATGGGCAAAAATCCCAAACCAGAGTGGGGACATTAAGTCTTCCCTGTCACTCTATGCAATTTGGTTGGAAAATTGTTTTCCAACTTCTTACTCTGAGGTAGTGACTGTAGTTGTCACTGAGGTGCTTTTCTGAACACCCACAAATGGCTTATTTTCTGAGATCAAGAATGGACAAATGGGGGGCAGTGCTGCGGCATGCCTTTAATACCTGCACTTGGGAGGTGTGGCCTCTAGAGCTTGGTCTGAATTTTAGTGAGTTGAAGAATGCTCAGGAAGATGTGAATAAACAGTCTCCTAGAAGGACCTGAAATTAATTGGCTTCGTGTCACTTTGTTTCTTTGATAGTTTTCAGTGGAGGCTGTGGGTTCCTGTTATGAACCATAGGAGATCCTTATCCTGATCCTGGATCTGTCCTCAGCATGTGAGTTGGGATTAAAGGCAATCCCTGACCCACCCTACCCTTAGAGCGCCATTGGTTCAGATTCAATCCAATTCAAGACCTATATAGACTCCATTTACACAGGAGTCTCACAGTTGAAGACGTGCAGCGAAGGAAGCAGAGCTCTCTGTGTAGTGCAGACTCTTGTGAACACCAGGACACAGCTGGCCTCACTTTCATCATTGTGTGCAGCAGAGGAAGCTCAGGAGAGAAAGTGCCAGTGAGTTGTGTGAATTCACTCATGTTGTCTTTTGATAGCTGGGATACTTGTGCCTTAACATATGGCTAAACATGGTTGAGTCCCTTAAGTCTGAACCCATGTCTATGATTCGTAGAGGAACTAGAACTAGATATATTTTGTCCTTGGGTATCTTAGTTTTACTTCATTGAGTCAGTGTCTTCTTTTTTGTTTTGTTTTGTTTTTTTGGATTTTGTTTTTTTTGAGACAGGGTTTCTCTGTATAGCCCTGGCTATCCTGGAACTCACTCTGTAGACCAGGCTGGGCTCGAAATCCTAAATCTGCCTACCTCTGCCTCCCAAGTGCTGGGATTAAAGGGATGCACCAACACTGCAGGGTGTGCTAGGCTTGTTCTTAAAGATCTGCTTGCATTTCATTTCTGGGATTAAAGGTGTGTACTCCAAGGCCAGGCCTAAACTCTTCAAGGGCCCTGCCCCTCAAGACCAGATCAAAAGCCTGTTTCTTAGGGTTACTATATCTGTAACACAAGTGCGGCCTGCCCTCCATTTCTGGATTGATGTTCATTCCAGATTAAAACATCAAATTGTTCTTTATTCACATGAAAACACATCAATAAGCTTATCTGGGTGGAATCTTGCCCAGAAATCACCATCTTATTAATCTCATTATCTCCTGAATATGGCATTCAGCTGCATTCATTTCCCCTTCTGGTGACACGTTTCTTTCTGTTTGTTTTGTTTTGTTTTGTTTTGTTTTGTTTTGTTTTGTTTTGTTTTGTTTGAGCCATAGTATTTGTATTTTCTTTATAAGTTTGCACTGCTTTGTCCTCATGGTCCTGATCACAGTAAACCAAAGAACAAAGTTTATGCTGGTTGTTTTGAAGATTTCCTTTGTCAGTGCAATTGATCTCAGTCTCTTCACCTTACCCTCAGACAGACTCTTTGGACAAGGGCAAAGAGCAACTACAAGCTTCACCAACTATGAGAAAAACAGTCTCTAGGCTCATCCTAACATTCCTCTCCTCTGTAACCTCTGGAGCCATGCCCTGCAGTTCAAACAACCATCACCAACACCAACCACATCCCTATCCTGATCCACCGAAGGCATTCCATGACTTTTCTGATCCACAGTCTACAAACTCAAAGTCCTCCAATCCACATTCCTTTAATTAAAAGTATGTTCAGGCCTATCCCAGCAATATCTCACTCCTGCTCCCAACTTCTGCCTTCCTTTGTGTTCCCACTGCTGCAAAGAGACACCAGGATCAACAACTCTTAGAAAAGACAACATTCAATTGGGAATGACATAGGGGTTCTGAGGTTCAGCCCAATATCATCAAGGCAGGAATCATGGCAGCATCTAGGCAGACATGGTGGTGTAGCACCTGAGAATTCTAGACCTTCATCAGAGGAAGCCAGGACTGCCTGTTTTCAGACAGCTAAGAAGAGGGTCTGAATACCCACTCCCACAGCGACATTCCTTCCAACAAGTCCAAGCCTATTCTAACAAGACTACATCTCCCTCGGGTGCCATTCCCTGGTCCAAGCATATTCAATCCACCACACCTATAAGGAGGTAAATAAGTCCCAGTAAAAGCTTCTTTTTAAGCAAGTTGGTGGTGGTGCATGCCTTTAATCCCAGCTCTTGGGAGACAGAGGCAGGCAGATTTGTGAGTTCGAGGCCAGCCTGGTCTACAGAGTGAGTTCCAGGACAGCCAGGGTGATTCAGAGAAACCCTGTCTCAGGAAAAAAAAATGTGCTTCTTTTTATAAAGTTATCTTAGTCATCACACCTCTTTCTCCCTCTCTCTCTCTCTCTCTCTCTCTCTCTCTCTCTCTCTCTCTCTCCTCTTTCTCTCTCTCTGTCTACAACATAAAGTACATATATGAGCACATTCTGTAAACACTGCTTTCAAATAATCTGAACGATATTTGCATCATATCTAGGTTCTAATATCAAAAGCATAATTGCCAAGTGGTGGTGGTGCACGCCTTTAATCCCAGCACTTGGGAGGCAGAGGCAGGAGGATTTCTGAGTTCGAGGCCAGCCTGGTCTACAGAGTGAGTTCCAGGACAGACAGGGCTATACAGAGAAACCCTGTCTGGAAAAAACCAAATCCAAAAACAAAAACAAAAACAAAAAAAGAAACAACAAAACACCAAAAGTATAATTAAGGCTTAGTAGCTACCCTTGGTACTCATCCTAGGAAAGACATGAGATATTGGCCATATAGCAAAGCTGTTCTGATACAGGGCTCACATCTTATTTCTTTAATATTGGACTTTGCTCAGCTGCTGTGTTTATGCATGGGCAAAAATCCCAAACCAGAGTGGGGACATTAAGTCTTCCCTGTCACTCTATGCAATTTGCTTGGAAAATTGTTTTCCAACTTCTTACTCTGAGGTAGTGACTGTAGTTGTCACTGAGGTGCTTTTCTGAACACCCACAAATGGCTTATTTTCTGAGATCAAGAATGGACAAATGGGGGCAGTTCTTCGGCACGCCTTTAATCCCTAACTTGGGAGGCGTGGCCTCTAGAGCTTGGTCTGAATTTTAGTGAGTTGAAGAATGCTCAGGAAGATGTGAATAAACAGTCTCCTAGAAGGACCTGAAGTTAATTGGCTTCGTGTCACTTTGTTTCTTTGATAGTTTTCAGTGGAGGCTGTGGGTTCCTGTTATGAACCATAGGAGATCCTTATCCTGATCCTGGTTCTGTCCTCAGCATGTGAGGTGGGATTAAAGGCAATCCCTGACCCACCCTACCCTTAGAGCGCCATTGGTTCAGATTCAATCCAATTCAAGACCTATATAAAGACTCCATTTACACAGGAGTCTCACAGTTGAAGAAGTGCAGCGAAGGAAGCAGAGCTCTCTGTGTAGTGCAGACTCTTGTGAACACCAGGACACAGCTGGCCTCACTTTCGTCATTGTGTGCAGCAGAGGAAGCTCAGGAGAGAAAATGCCAGTGAGTTGTGTGAATTCACTCATGTTGTCTTTGGATAGCCGGGATACTTGTGCCTTAACATATGGCTAAACATGGTTGAGTCCCTTAAGTCTGAACCCATGTTTATGATTCGTAGAGGAACTAGAACTAGATATATTTTGTCTTTGGGTATCTTAGTTTTACTTCATTGAGTCAGTGTGTTCTTTTTTGTTTTGTTTTGTTTTTTTGGATTTTGTTTTTTTTTTTTTTTTTTTTTTTTTTTTTTGAGACAGGGTTTCTCTGTATAGCCCTGGCAATCCTGGAACTCACTCTGTAGACCAGGCTGGGCTTGAACCCCCGAAATCTGCCTGGCTCTGCCACCCAGAGTGTTGGGATTACAGTCGTGTGCCAACTGTGGCCCCCCCCCCCGGCTGAGTCAGTGTCTCATTATCCAAGGCTAGCACATAACCATCTGTGTGGCCAAGAAAGATGCAGAACTTCTGGGAATTCCCATGCATCCATAACCATGGTTTGTGATAGAGGATGGGAAAGTATAGTTTCACACAGTTTGTGTGATGACTTTTTATGTTTGATGCACAGCTGGAGTTTATTAGGAGATTTTGAACGGATTTTTTTTCCTCCCCCAGAAAATGGGAAGAGATTGACCGGGAGAGAGAGGCTGTGGTCTTG
Organism: Apodemus agrarius; assembly: GCA_964023405.1. NCBI lineage: Eukaryota > Metazoa > Chordata > Mammalia > Rodentia > Muridae > Apodemus > Apodemus agrarius. Next base: position 69,357,143 of record OZ030013.1, on the reverse strand, counting down.
TCAATCGACAGGAGCTTCTGTTTCTTACCTTCCATTGATTAAAGGCACCCGTTCTGTTCATTCTAGACGCTCCTTGTTTTACCTTCACAGGCCTGCTGTCCTATTCCGTGAGAATGGACCAGCTCCAGTGGAGGAGGAAGAGTTCCTGGCATAGCTCATGCAACAGGAGACTGGTCCCTGAGGCCTTTCACAGCTAGGAGACAGGGATTCCTGTAGCATGAACCTGTGTTAATATATAATGTATTCATCTCTGCACAGAGAGAGGACAATCAAATCCAAAGTGTGAGAAACACTCAAGAAGCCAATTGGAGAAGGAAGCCGAGGCAGGAAAGCCGAAGGTCCTCAGGTATTCAGAGTCAATTCCCTGCTAAAACCTGAACTCTGCTCTCATATTTCTTTGGCCTGTGACTGTGAGTAGATGCAAGAGCCCTGAGGTGGACATCTGTGGCAAGCATAGCCTGGCTCTGGGAGGTCCCTGCTGTCTGCCTGTCTCCCATTAGAGCCATCAGCTCTGAGCGTCTCCATGTGTGGATGTGGTTTTGAATCTATGTAGGCACAACCTTCCCTGGTAGCACTAATGCTGTGCATCCTGTTGTATTCTGAGACAATGTCCCTAAATCTGCAGACACCTAATCTGTCCCAGTGAGTGTCCTTCTGACTGTTGAGAGCAGGGTAGGTGTTGTCACAGGGCTGGAAGGACAGTGTCCATACTCACGTAATAACTGACTGCAGGTATTGAGGCCAAGCAATGTGCAGCAAGAATCTCTGAGAAAAGCTGACGTGGTTGTGTGTATGACCTTTGATATCCCCATGCCGTCCCTCCGTCCCTTGCAGGTCCTTCAGATAGCCCATGGACTGAGCCTGAAATCTGGATGTTCCTGCAAGAGTGGGAAGTGGTGGAATATAACATGGGGAACCCAGGCAAGAAAATGTTCCAGAAGGCCAAGTCCCTTAGAAGGCGCCTCTCTGAGCGGGGTCTGAGGAAGAGCTGGAAGAGCTGCCTTGATCTGATGCTGCAGATGAAGGACCTGCATGAAACCCTCTGTCATGAGAGGCCACGGCATGACCCCTTGTTTTCTCCTTATGCATGGCACCTGTTCAAGATCTTGGGCCACAGCTCCCAGAGAGGCCATGTCCCAGGTGAGTCTCTTGTGTAGAAAAGGCTTCATGTCCCAGAGCGTAGCATCAGCTGGGGATAGAGCAGAGCACAGAATTGAGGCAAGTCCTTTTCCCATAGGCCTTTACTCACATAGCAGTCTGTTCTGTGTGTCTAACTTCCTCAGTCCCCCCCTCGACAATGGAATGTGGACTTGTTCTTAGGTGACTCTGACTCAGAGGCCAGGCAAGTACTTTGAGTACCTCAGGGAAGGAGAGGGGGGCCATGCTTATGCTCTCTCCCTTTCTCCTCCTTTCAGGTCCTTGGTATGATGGGTGTGGTTTGCACCCTGCAGACCACACACCTTACCTGTGCATTCGTGGAGCTGACTCTCCAGGTATGGGCCTTGGGATTATCACATCCATCCACCAACTGGAAAGCTTACTAGACTCTCATCACTCATGATGGCAAAGGGGGATAGACTGATTTCCAGTTGGCATGACTGAGATGCCAATCTTCTTTTACATTACTACCTCTTGTAAGTTTGGACTGCATGTGTTTGTGTGAGGGATATTATAGCATGTTAGGCACCATTCTGACGTAGTTAATCATACAATGCATTGGCCATTCCTCCTTGGTTGGTTATATCACATTGTCATTGAATACTGGTTATGGATTCATTTGGAAATTAGGCATGACCTAAGGAGACATCATTGTAAGCATTTGACTGGAGGTTGGCTGTTCATGGGAGGTCTTTGTTGTCAAGTTGATTCCATCTTAGTTGCAATGTAACAAATCAAAGAAAACTTCCGTTTGGCTCTGGTTTTAAGTTTAACTCACAAGAAGTGAATTGAAGAAGTGAAGATATTTAGCTACTGTGTGAATCTGGCATGCCACGCCTTTAATTCCAGCCCTCGGGAGGGGGAGCCGGAGGAGAGCAGAGCAGTATGATGTCCTAGAGACTTTGGCTTGTTTTTTTGTTTGTTTTTTGTTTTTTTTTAAAGTTGTATTTGTTATTATATTAAGAACACAGTGTCTGTCCTCAGACACACCAGAAGAGGGCATCAGATCTCATTACAGATGGTTGTGAGCCACCTTGTGGTTGCTGGGATTTGAGCTCAGGACCTTTGGAAGAGAGATGGGTGCTCTTAACCGCTGAGCCATATCTCCAGGCTGGAGACTTTGGTCTTAACGTTAGTGAGTTGTGGGATGGCCAGCAGTATGGAAGGAAACCCCATGCTGTAAAAGTGACTTAATGAACTGACCTTGGCATCACTTCATGTCTCTCATGATTTTAAATCAAGACAGTGTGGTCTTCCTGTGCTGCTTAATATTTCCTGAAATCTGCCCTTTAGTAAAACCTAACATATGAAAGGATATTTCCTTTTCCTATAGTTGAAGCCTCAGTTGGATTCCCAGGGAGTGTATGTCTTGGTATTAAGAGCAAGGTAGACTCTGGATCCTTGGCTCTCAAGCAATGTTCCTAACCTCTGGAAAACAGAAGCAGGCCGTTTTTGGCAGTTCACCGTGTGGGAAGAGTCCCTGAGCATAGTTGATATATCCATATGCATGACGTCTTATACACTCATCTGGTCCCTCTGTCCCTGCAGGTCCTACCCCTAGCCCTTGGACAGACCTTGAAATCAGGATCTTCCTGCAGCAGTGGGAAGTGGTTGAACAGGACCTCGGCCACCCAGGCAAGAAGATCGAGAAGAAGACCAGCGCTGTTTTCCATCGTCTCCATCAGATGGGCCTGGACAAGAGCTGGGACAGCTGTTTGGACCTGATGCTGAGCCTGCAGGACCTGCACAGGACTCTCTGTCACGAGAGCCCAAGGACTGTACCCTTGTTTTCTCCTTATGCAGAGGGCCTCTACAGGATCTTGGGCCACAAATGTCAGGGAGGCCCCGTCCCAGGTGAGTCGCTTCTGCACAGACTCTTTGGGTAGTGTAACTAGTGGAGCCAGCCGGCCTGGCCTTCATGAGCACAGAGCTGAGCAGACCAGGTAGGAAGTCCCCATTTCTCCAGGAGTGACCTCTCTGTGTCAGTCCAAGGCAATGGAAGGTGGACTTGCTCCTTGTTGAGTGTGATCCAGGGTCGGGCCATTACTTATAGTGACTCAGGGAGAGTGAAGACACCATGTTTATGCTCTCTGTGTTTCTTCTTCTCTCAGGTGCTCAGTATGGATGGTCTGGTAACTGCCTGTCTTCCATGGTCCCTCAACCTCCAATGGTGATGCCATCTCCAGTATACCAGTTTTGGGATGATGTCATGTCTGTATCTTCTGGACAGCTCCATGGCAACCCATCCCGGATGATGTCCAGTCAGCATTCAATGTTTCCCAGCACAGAAGCCTTGAATGCTACCTATCCTTCGACAGTTTCACATGTCCTTCTCACCTGTCTCCCTGCCAATACCAACCTTCAGATACCCTGGTCAACTTGTGATGACAGCTGACATCATCAGTGAGGAAATGTTGAGACTTTTTTCTCTCTAAGAGAACTTTCAGAACCTATCCAGCATTACATGGATACTCAATTTCTCTTCTCATTGGAAAGGACAATTTGAAATTAAATACATTTCTCTGACTTAACTCCCTTCTCATGTTCTATTCTTGTCACTTCAGTGGAGGATATATGTGTAGGAGGGAGGAGATGTGGCACTTAATGGTGGAGGTTCCATTTTGGCAGAACACCTTCTATCCACCCTCTCCCCTCGATGGTCACCAGACCCCTGACCCTGAGACTCCTCCTGCACAATGGGAATGTCCACGTCCCAGATACTACCTTTGCAGCTCTTTCATTTCCATGTGCTGTAGTTAGAGAACTAGTGGTCCGTGTTTCACAGACTCCAATTCTTCAGAATCCTGGGAAAACAGGTTCAAAATTGAGTTACATTTGTGTGGTGGATGTAATATTCATTGAGAGAATATGAAAACCTATCTAAATATTTGTTTCAAATACTAAAAGAATGTCTGTCAAGGAACATTGCCACCATTCAAAATTTGCAATGCATTCACAGGTGGAAGAAGGATTGTTATATGATGTTAACGTGAATCATAGCCTGAATAAATATGTACCGTGTTTGCCATCCTACCTGGGATAGTTATATAACTTTAGGTGCAATTATAATCCACTCATTTTTTCATTTGCAAATTAATTATGATATGAGGTGATATGATTGTGGGTCAGGTTGACATTATGATTGCCTCAACTTGACTACATGTAGAATTAACTAATGTCCTGAAATGTGTAGGCGTACTTCTGAGGAGTCTTTGGTTACTCACTTGACATGGGAAGTTCCTCTTCCATGGATCTGGATATCTGTGGTGTGTATTCTAGATCTTTGGAGTTTGAAAGACCAGATTCCCATCTGGGCCAGACCTGCTTGAAGCCTAGATCAAGGATAGCAAAGAAGGAAGTTTCTATTTATGGCTGCTTGCTATTACCCTCAATAGTAAGGGCATCCCCTGACTGGCAGTAGAGCAGTGGTTCTCCATGTTTTGTTCTTGATCCCTTTGTATTTAATGACCCCTTCACCGAGGTTGCTTAAGACTGTCCAAGATATCAAATAGTCACACTAAGATTCCTAACAGTATTAAAATTACGGTTATGTAGTAGCAATGAACCATTTTATGGTTGTAGGTCTGCACAACATGAGAAATTTTATTAAACAGTGGCAGCATAAGAATTTTGAAGCACTGCCTTTGAGACTACTTCGTTAAGATTCTGATATATACTGACGACCAGCTGAGCCACTCAGCCTCAGGATATAAACCAGACCTGGATTCTTTGACCTTCTGTTCCCAGGTGTCAGTTTTTTGATTAGCTTGACCACAGCCTATAAGTCATTCTTTAATTAATTTCTTTATACATATATTTATATATATATAAACATATATTATATAATAAACATATATATATATATATAATGGCATGTCAAGCCCACCCATTGATTTTCCATTGTGATTATGTAATCTCCTAGCTATCATTCAGAACCATTTATGACTCCTCGTTCTCTGTCTCGAATTCCAGTCTTTCAGGTTTTTTTCAAACATTTATTTATTATTATATGAAAGTACACTATAGCTTTCTTCAGACATACCAGAAGAGGACGTCAGATCTCATTATAGATGTTTGTGAACCACCATGTGGTGGCTGGGATTTGAACTCAGGACCTTTGGAAGCATAGTCAGTACTCTTAACCACTGAGCCATCTCTCCAGCCCAGTATTTCAGTTTTTAAAATATATGTGTAGTCAATAATTCTTAAATCAGAAGTCTATAATTCTTTTCTTCTGTTTATTCTTGCTCATGGGATCTCATTTTTGTATGTGTGTGCATATAATGAGTGTCCCTGGGAGCTGTGTAAAGATAAAGAAAAGTACAATTTTCTTGCTTCTGGAATACTTGCTTGAAGCTGCTTGCTGTTGACTATTTGCAGGTGGTGGATAAAGCTAGTTCTCTGTGAGGATTTGTAGACACCACTCCTGGCTTATAGAAACTTGAAACCTTAAGTCTCAGCTTGGGAGTATTTTGTCCAGCTGTTGATATGGTGTCAGGGTGCAAATCTCTGTGACTTCCGTGAAGACATCTGGGCAGCAAGTGTTGCGCCAGGAAGTGTTCGTGAACCCCAAAAGACCACCAAAGAGCTGTCTCCGAAATAATAGCATTAGGGTCTCTTTATTAAAAGCTTGGGCTTGGGCTCTTCTCTAACTCAGCCCTGACATAGCATAACAGGAGGGAAAGATGGAGCAGCCTCAAACCCTCAGCAGGACAAGTTCTTATAGAAAAACAGGAGCAAGTGAGGGGTCAGAGGGGTGTGCAGTCGGGCAAGCATCTCAGAGTGACTGTAAGCCGACAGGTGTGTGCTCTAAAGGAAGACCGTATGCAACCACAAACGGTCTGCAAGTACATCTGAAACAATCAGACTAATCTTTGATTAACTCTGCTAGGAAAATAATCTTTGCTGGGAAGCAGCTAGGGAGTGACCCTGGCCAAGGACAAGCTGTGGGGTCTGTTTTAGTTAGGGCTTTACTGCTGTGAACAGACACCATGACCAGGGGAAGTCTTATAGAGGACAACATTTAATTGAGGCTGACTTAAAGGTTCAGAGGTTCAGTCCAGTATCATCAAGGTAGGAACAGGGCAGCATCCAGGCAGACATGGTACGGAAGAAGCTAAGAGTTCTACATCTCCATCTGAAGGCTGCTAGCAGAATGCTGGCTTCCAGACAGCTAGGAGTGGGGTCTTTTGTTTGTTTGTCGAGACAGGGTTTCTCAGTGTAGCCCTGGCTGTCCTGGAACTCACTCTGTAGACCAGGCTGGCCTCAAACTCAGAAATCCTCCTGCCTCTGCCTCCCAAGTGCTGGGATTAAAGGTGTGTGCCACCACCCCCTGACTAGGAGTGGAGTCTTAAAGCCCATGCCCACAGTGACATATCTACTTCAACAAGGCCAAGTCTGCTCCAACAAGGCCACACCTCCAAATAGTGCCAATCCCTGGACTAGCATATACACACCATCACATTCCACTCCCTGGCTCCCTTAGGCTTGTTCAAACACATAAGTCTTTGGGAGTTATACCTAGCCATAGCATAATAATAATAATAATAATAATAATAATAATAATAATAAAAACATTTAATCCAACTTCCAAAGTCCCCATAGTCTGTAGCAGTATCAAAAATGTTAAAAGTCCAAAGTTCAAAGTCTCTTCTGAGATGCACCCGATCACTTAATTGTAATCCCTGGATCAAGACAGGAAACCAACTGGGCAAACTCCAAACTTTGCCATCTCCATGTCTGATGCCAAAGCAGTTTTCAGATCTCCAACTCCTTTTTCATCTTTGTTGACTGCAACGAACTTCTTTCTCCTGGGCTGGTTCCACTCCCTGTTAGCAGTTTTCCTCCGCAGATAGCCCATGGCTGTGGCATCTTGAATATCTTGGGGTATCCAAGGCAACTTCAATGTTACAGCTTCTTGTTTCAGTGTCTAGGATCCACACATGTTCTTCTGGGTTCCTCCAAAGGGTGGGCATCACTTCTCCAGCTCTGCCTTCTGTAGCACTCTAAGCTCAGGTTGATCCACTCCATTACCACTGCTGTTCTTGGTGATCATCACATGGCAGTGGCATCTCCAATACACTGGGGTCTTCTGCTGCAGCTAGACTTCACCAATAGCCTCTCATAGGCTCTCTTCATGGTGCCAAGCCTCAATTCCTTTGCATGACACCTTCAGTCCTAGGCCATCAACTTCAACTGAGGCCTTCCATGACCTCTCACAGTACCAAGCCTCAGCTACTCTTCATGACCTCTTTATGCCTTCAAAACTAGTACCACCTGGGTGACTCTTACACATTACTAAGTACAGTTGCTGAAGGAGGTACAACCTTGGCTATCTCTGGAACACAGTTCCTTTGTGCTCTCAGAAAACACTTCCCAGAAGGTTTCACCTCAGTGATACTGGTCTCTTCTTAATAACCACTAATTTCTATTCTCCAACTAACCAGCATCAATTGTCCCAGTAACCCCTCCTATTCCTGACTTTAATGTTAGAGCCACATTGAAGTGGGAACTCCTAGTTTCTTTGGAAAGTTAGTTATGCTAAATGATGTTTCATTGGGTCACAGAGGTGAAATGATGTCATTCTGAAGTGAACACAGGTGAGAGGCTCTTTTGTTGGAGCAGACACAGGTGAAAGGATGATGTGATATAGCAAATGAGTGAAAGGACCTGTGAGGTCAGACTCTAGTGAGATCCCACTCACATGCCTATGATTCGTAGAGGAACTAGAACTAGATATATTTTGTCCTTGGGTATCTTACTTCATTGAGTCAGTGTGTTCTTTTTTGTTTTGTTTTGTTTTGTTTTTTTGGATTTTTTTTTTTTTTTGAGACAGGGTTTCTCTGTATAGCCCTGGCTATCCTGGAACTCACTCTGTAGACCAGGCTGGGCTTGAACCCTCGAAATCTGCCTGCCTCTGCCACCCAGAGTGTTGGGATTACAGGCGTGTGCCAACCGTGCCCCTCCCCCTCTTCCCCCCCCCCAGTCAGTGTCTCATTATCCAAGGCTAGCCCACAACCATCTGTGTGGCCAAGAAAGATGCAGAACTTCTGGGAATTCCCATCCATCCACAACCATGGTTTGTGATAGAGGATGGGAAAGTATAGTTTCACACAGTTTGTGTGATGACTTTTTATGTTTGAAGCACAGCTGGAGTTTATTAGGAGATTTTGAACGGAATTTTTTTTTCTCTCCCAGAAAATGGGAAGAGATTGACCGGGAGAGAGAGGCTGTGGTCTTGTCAATCGACAGTAGCTTCTGTTTCTTACCTTCCATTGATTAAAGGCACCCGTTCTGTTCATTCTAGATGCTCCTTGTTTTACCTTCACAGGCCTGCTGTCCTATTCTGTGAGAATTGACCAGCTCCAGTGGAGGAGGAAGAGTTCCTGGCATAGCTCATGCAACAGGAGACTGGTCCCTGAGGCCATTCACAGCTAGGAGACAGGGATTCCTGTAGCATGAACCTGTGTTAATATATAATGCATTCATCTCTGCACAGAGAGAGGACAATCAAATCCAAAGTGTGAGAAACACTCAAGAAGCCAATCGGAGAAGGAGGCCGAGGCAGGAAGGCCGAAGGTCCTCAGGTATTCAGAGTCAAATCCCTGCTAAACCCTGAACTCTGCTCTCATATTTCTTTGGCCTGTGACTGTGAGTAGATGCAAGAGCCCTGAGGTGGACATGTGTGGCAAGCATAGCCTGGCTCCGGGAGGTCCCTGCTGTCTGCCTGTCTCCCAGAAGAGCCATCAGCTCTGAGTGTCTCCATGTGTGGATGTGGTTTTGAGTCTATGCAGGCACAACCTTCCCTGGTAGCACTAATGCTGGGCATCCTGTTGTATTCTGAGACAATGTCCCTAAATCTGCAGACACCTAATCTGTCCCAGTGAGTGTCCTTCTGACTGTTGAGAGCAGGGTAGGTGTTGTCACAGGGCTGGAAGGACAGTGTCCATACTCACTTGATAACTGACTGCAGACATTGTGGCCAAGCAATGTGCAGCAAGAATCTCTGAGAAAAGCTGACGTGGTTGTGTGTATGACCTTTGATATCCCCATGCCGTCCCTCCGTCCCTTCAGATAGCCCATGGATTGAGCCTGAAATCTGGATGTTCCTGCAAGAGTGGGAAGTGGTGGAATATAACATGGGGAACCCAGGCAAGAAAATGTTCCAGAAGGCCAAGTCCCTTAGAAGGCGCCTCTCTGAGCGGGGTCTGAGGAAGAGCTGGAAGAGCTGCCTTGATCTGATGCTGCAGATGAAGGACCTGCATGAAACCCTCTGTCATGGGAGGCCACGGCCTGACCCCTTGTTTTCTCCTTATGCATGGCACCTGTTCAAGATCTTGGGCCACAGCTCCCAGAGAGGCCATGTCCCAGGTGAGTCTCTTGTGTAGAAAAGGCTTCATGTCCCAGAGCGTAGCATCAGCTGGGGATAGAGCAGAGCACAGAATTGAGGCAAGTCCTTTTCCCATAGGCCTTTACTCACATAGCAGTCTGCTCTGTGTGTCTAACTTCCTCAGTCACCCTCCCCCCCTGACAATGGAATGTGGACTTGTTCTTAGGTGACTCTGACTCAGAGGCCAGGCAAGTACTTTGAGTACCTCAGGGAAGGAGAGGGGGGCCATGCTTATGCTCTCTCCCTTTCTCCTCCTTTCAGGTCCTTGGTATGATGGGTGTGGTTCGCACCCTGCAGACCACACACCTTACCTGTGAATTGGTGCAGCTGACTCTCCAGGTATGGGCCTTGGGATTATCACATCCATCCACCAACTGGAAAGCTTACTAGGCTCTCATCACTCATGATGGCAAAGGGGGATAGACTGATTTCCAGTTGGCATGACTGAGATGCCAATCTTCTTTTACATTACTACCTCTTGTAAGTTTGGACTGCATGTGTTTGTGTGAGGGATATTATAGCATGTTAGGCACAATTCTGACATAGTTAATCATACAATGCATTGGCCATTCCTCCTTGGATGGTTATATCACATTGTCATTGAATACTGGTTATGGTTTCATTTGGAAATTAGGCATGACCTAAGGAGACATCATTGTAAGCATTTGACTGGAGGTTGGCTGTTCATGGGAGGTCTTTGTTGTCAAGTTGATTCCATCTTAGTTGCAATGTAACAAATCAAAGAAAAATTCCGTTTGGCTCTGGTTTTAAGTTTAACTCACAAGAAGTGAAGTGAAGAAGTGAAGATATTTAGCAACTGTGTGAGTCTGGCATGCCACGCCTTTAATTCCAGCCCTCGGGAGGGGGGTGGAGGGAAGCAGAGCAGTATGATGTCCTCGAGACTTTGGCTTGTTTTTTTTTTTTTTTAAAGTTGTATTTGTTATTATATTAAGAACACAGTGTCTGTCCTCAGACACACCAGAAGAGGGCATCAGATCTCATTACAGATGGTTGTGAGCCACCTTGTGGTTGCTGGGATTTGAGCTCAGGACCTTTGGAAGAGAGATGGGTGCTCTTAACCGCTGAGCCATGTGTCCAGGCTGGAGACTTTGGTCTTAACGTTAGTGAGTTGTGGGATGGCCAGCAGTATGGAAGGAAACCCCATGCTGTAAAAGTGACTTAATGAACTGACCTTGGCATCACTTCATGTCTCTCATGATTTTAAATCAAGACAGTGTGGTCATCCTGTGCTGCTTAATATTTCCTGAAATCTGCCCTTTAATAAAACCTAACATATGAAAGGATATTTCCTTTTCCTATAGTTGAAGCCTCAGTTGAATTCCCAGGGAGTGTATGTCTTGGTATTAAGAGCAAGGTAGACTCTGGATCCTTGGCTCTCAAGCAATGTTCCTAACCTCTGGAAAACAGAAGCAGGCCGTTTTTGGCAGTTCACCGTGTGGGAAGATTCCCTGAGCATAGTTGATATATCCATATACATGACGACTGATACACTCATCTGGTCCCTCTGTCCCTGCAGGTCCTACCCCTAGCCCTTGGACAGACCTTGAAATCAGGATCTTCCTGCAGCAGTGGGAAGTGGTTGAACAGGACCTCGGCCACCCAGGCAAGAAGATCGAGAAGAAGACCAGCGCTGTTTTCCATCGTCTCCATCAGATGGGCCTGGACAAGAGCTGGGACAGCTGTTTGGACCTGATGCTGAGCCTGCAGGACCTGCACAGGACTCTCTGTCATGAGAGCCCAGGGACTGTACCCTTGTTTTCTCCTTATGCAGAGGGCCTCTACAGGATCTTGGGCCACAAATGTCAGGGAGGCCCTGTCCCAGGTGAGTCTCTTCTGCACAGACTCTGGGTAGTGTAACTAGTGGTGCCAGCCGGCCTGGCCTTCATGAGCACGGTTCTGAGCAGACCAGGTAGGAAGTCCCCATTTCCCCAGGAGTGACCTCTGTGTGTCTAACTTCCTGTGTCAGCCCAAGGCAATGGAAGGTGGACTTGCTCCTTGTTGACTGTGATCCAGGTTCGGGCCATTACTTATAGTGACTCAGGGAGAGTGAAGACACCATGTTTATTCTCTCTGTGTTTCTTCTCCTCTCAGGTGCTCAGTATGGATGGTCTGGTAACTGCCTGTCTTCCATGGTCCCTCAACCTCCAATGGTGATGCTATCTCCAGTATACCAGTTTTGGGATGATGTCATGTCTGTATCTTCTGGACAGCTCCATGGCAACCCATCCCTGATGATGTCCAGTCAGCATTCAATGTTTCCCAGCACGAAAGCCTGGAATGCTACCTATCTATTGTCAGTTCCACATGGACTTCCCGCCTCTGTCCCTGGAGACACCAACCTGCAGATAACCTGGTCAATTTGTGTTGACACCTCAAGTCCTCAGTGAAGACACGTTGAGACTTTTTTCCCTCTAAAAGTACCCTCAGCCAGGCGGTGGTGATGCATGCCTTTAATCCCAGCACTGTGGAGGCAGAGGCAGTCAGATTTCTGAGGTTGAGCCCAGCCTGGTCTACAGAGTGAGTTCCTGGACAGCCAGGACTACACAGAGAAACCCTGTCTCGAAACAAACAAACAAACAAACAAAGAAACAAACAAACAAACAAACAAACAAAGAACAAGAAGAAGAAAAGGAGAAGAAGAAGAACAACAACAACAATAACAATAACAACAACAACAACAACCACCTTCACAATAATACAGCCTTATATGGATACTCCATTTCTCTATCTCAATGGAAAGGAAAATGTGAAATTAAATCAATTTCTTTGACATAACTCTCTTCTCATGCTTTACTTTTGTCACTTTAGTTGAAAACTTAAGTGTAGAGGGGAAGGTATGTGGCACTTAATGGTGGAGGTTCCATTTTGGCAGAACACCTTCTGTCCACCCTCTACCCTCGATGTTCATCAGACTCCTGCCCCTCAGGCTCCTACTCCACAAGGGGGATCTGGACTTCCTAGACAGCTGCTCAGCAGCTCTTTCATTCTCTGGCCCTCTGTCTAGAGGAACCATGATGTTCTGCCTCTGATCTAGATCTGTGAGGTAGGAAAGTACCCCTTTCCCAGACTTTAGAGGTGGAAAAACCAGGATCTCTTCTTGAACACCTTTCCTGCTCTAATCTTATATAAAGGACACAAAGGAAGGAAGTTCTTTATTGCCTGCTTGGTATCACCATTCCTAGTATGGTCATTCACTGACTGAGGTTAGAGGGGTCCAGTTTTTGATTGTGATCTGCTTGGAGTTGATGAAGCTTACCCAGGGGTCTCCTGAGTTCAGTCTCTGAGCACAGAGTATTCAGCCACCACATTCTACTTATTTGCCTTTTCTTCAAACACATGATTCCTAAGGGGGCCTTACGTATCCATAACGTAATGCCAAAAGATTCAGTTCAACTTCAAAAGTCTCCCTGTGTATACCACTCTCAAATATGCTAAATGGCCAAAGTTCAACATTTGTTGTGATGGTCACCTAACAACTTAAATGTAGTGCCCCATAAATCAAAGTCAAAGAGCAGATTGCCTACCTCAAACATCACAGGATATTTATTCCTATTCCAAAATGTCATAGTGAGGAAATAACTGGATCAAAGCAAGATCAAAATTCAGCCGTGCAATTTCCAAACTCTGTGTCTCCAGGTCAGTTGTCAATGAGCTCTTCATATCTCCAACTCCTTACTTCTTTCTTGTCTGCAACACGAGTATTGTTTTGAATGGTTCCACTCTTTGTTTATAGCTTTCCTGGGCAGGTTATCTATGCCTCCCGCTTCTCTAATATCTTGGAGTCTCCAAGGCAACCTAAACTTGCAGCTTCTTGTTCCAGTGTCTGGGATCCACACAAGATCATCTGGGCTCTTCCAAAATGGCTTGGATCACTTCTCCCTCACTGCCCTGCGTAGTCTTCTAGGCTTTGGTTGATGGCACTCCATTGTTGCTGTTCTTGGTGGGAATCCCATGCTATTGGCATCTCCAATAGGTTGGGGACTTCTACTGCCTCTAGGCTTAACCAACAGCCTCTCATAGACTCCCTCATTGGTGCCTACCTTCTAATTCTTTGCATGACCACTTCAGTCCAATGTTATCCACTGCTACTAAAGGTATAGCTTCTTCACAAACAAGGTCCTTGGCTCTGATGTCCATGGTAATCCCACAGTCGCATCTTGTGAATGCAACCTGAACACCCTGGAACTCCTAGAGTCTGACCTACCAACCAACTAGCATCCATGGGATGTTCTGAAGCCTCAGGTACATATGTATCAGAGTGCTGCCTTGTGTAGTCTCAATGTGATAGGATGATCCTAATCCTATACATACTTTCAGTACTAGAGTGGAATAATACCCAGTGGGGTCTACCCTCTAAGAGAATAAGGAAAAGGCAGTGGATGGAGGAAATCTCAGAGGAAGGATTTTGAGAGGGCATCCTTTGGGATGGAAATAAATTCATGAATTTTAAACTAAGAAGGAAGAAAAACACAAATAAATACATACAAACCACCACCACCGCCATCACCATCACCACCACCACCACCACCACCACCACCACCACCACCACCACCACCACCACCACAACCACCACCACCCCCCAAAACAAAATGCCTTCCTTGGCCTCTTCCAGTTACAAGGCTCAGCTGCTTTCCATGACCCCTTTAGATCTTATAATCTCATAACACCTGGATAATTCTCATCCATTACCATGTCCAGGAATAGTACTAGGTGCAATCTGGGCAATCTCTTGAACACAGTTTCTGTGTGTTATCATAAAATACTTCCCATAAGATTTTACATCAGTGATGCTGGTCTGTTCTCAATCACCACTAATTTCTATTCTCCAGCTAACTAGCATCAATTGACCCAGTAACCCCTTCTGTTCCTGATTGTAAAGGCAGAGCCACTGTGACACGGAAACACCTAGATTGTTTGGGAAGTTAATTGTGCTAAAGAATGTTTCATTGGGTCACAGAGGTGAAATGATGTCTTTCTGAAGTGAACACAGGTGAGAGGCTCTTTTGCTGGAGCAGACACAGGTGAAAGGATGATGTGATATAGCAAATGAGTGAAAGGACCTGTGAGGTCAGACTCTAATGAGATCCCACTCACAGTGGGGATGAGCCCTGAACAGTGGTTTGGTGTGTTCTGTGTTACTGTTCTTCGCTAAGTATAAACAAGTATTGGTTTGCCTTCCATAGTGTTATTGAGGCATTCCTTGTGGTAATGCTGCCACTGAGAGCACCTTGCCCTAGAAATGCTACCTACATTCCCGTGTCAGCTTTCTACCTCTGTGGGCCACCTCATGCTATTTGGCATGTCTTGCAGTTTCTTCAGGACTGGCATGGAGCTTCCTGTTTTTGCCTGGTGTCTGCTTGAGTAGAAGACTGCTCTGCAGCAACTGAATCTTATTTGGTGTTTGCTGTAGGGATGAAATCTTGCCCAAGATATAGCTTGCCCCCAAAACCTATTGGTGCACAACTCTACTTCACCCATATCCTAATAACTTTTCTCTTCCACTACGTGTGCTTGTTGTGGGCAAGAGGTGCGATCGAACCCTTGCAGAATAATCAATGCCTAATTTGCTCCCTTGGCCAAAGTGATGCAGAGTTCTGCTGGAGACTGGGACTGCAACATGGCACCCCATGTCCTATTTCATCATTCATTGCCTAAACTTGGCTTCCTTAGAACTTATTCTTCAGTCTGACTTGGAACTCAGAGATCTTAAGGCCTCTGTCTCCTGAGTGTTGGGATGAAAGTGGTATACCACCAAACTGCACTTACACTTGTCTCCACCTAGGGCTTGTTCAATTCCAAGCTAGTCTTGTTCTTTTCTTTACTTTTCTTTTCTTTTATTTGCGTGTGTGTGTGTGTGTGTGTGTGTGTGTGTGTGTGTGTGCTTTCAAGACAGGGTTTCTCTATGTAGACCTGGCTGTCCTGGAACTCACTCTGTCGACCAGGCTGGCCTCAAACTCAGAAATCGGACTGCCTCTGCCTCCCAAGTGCAGGGATTAAAGGGGTGTGCCACCACTCCAGGGTGTGCTATGCTTGTTCTTCAAGATGTGCTTGCATTTCATTCCTGGGATTAAAGGTGTGTTCTCCAAGGCTCAGGCCTAAACTCTTCAAGGGCCCTGCCCCTCAAGACCAGATCAAAAGCCTGTTTCTTAGGGTTACTATATCTGTAACACAAGTGCGGCCTGCCCTCCATTTCTGGATTGATGTTCATTCCAGATTAAAACATCGAATTGTTCTTTATTTACATGAAAACACATCAATAAGCTTATCTGGGTGGAATCTTGCCCAGAGACCACCATTCCCTTAATCTCATTATCTCCTGAATATAGCATTCAACTGTATTCATTTTCTCTTCTGGTGACACTTTTTTTTGTTTTATTTTTTTTTTAATTTTTATTTTCTATATTCTATGTTTACATTCCAAAGGCTTTCCCCTTTCCCAGTTCCCCCCCCACCATACGTCCCATAATTCCTCTCCCCCCAACTATTCCCTAATCAATCCCCCTCCCACTACCTTTTCTTTCTTTTTTTTTTTTTTTAGTTATTTTTATTTTCTATATTCTATGTTTACATTTCAAAGGCTTTCCCCTTTCCCGGTTCCCACCCACCATAGTTCCCATAGTTCTTCTCCCCCCAACTATTCCCCAATCATTCCCCCTCCCCCCTCGGTTTCTTTACTAAACTGGATGCAATCTTTACATGCCCAGGGTCCTCTCCTTTCTTCTTCTTGGGAATCATTTGACTTGCTATTTGTGTCTTGAGTATTTAGTGCTTCTGGGCTCATTAATATCCACTTATCAGTGATTGCATTTCATGTGCACTCTTTTGTGATTGGGTTAGCTTACTCAGGATGATATTTTCCAGGTCTAACCATTTACCTACAAATTGCATGAATTCATTATTTTTAATTGCTGAGTAGTATTCCATTGTATAAATATTCCACATTTTCTGTATCCATTCCTCCTTTGAGGGATATTTGGGCTCCTTCCAATTTCTGGCTATTATAAACAAGGCTGCAATAAACATAGTGGAGCATGTGTCTTTATTGTATGCAGGGGGATCCTCTGGGTATATGCCCAGGAGTGATATGCCAAGGTCCTCTGGAAGTGACATGCCCAATTTTCTGAGGAACTGCCAAACTGATTTCCAGAGCGGTTTTACCATTTTGCAATCCCACCAACAGTGGAGGAGTGTTCCTCTTTCTCCACATCCTTGCCAGCACTTGTTGTGTCTTGAGTTTTTAATCTTAGCCATTCTGACTGGAGTGAGGTGGAATCTCAGGGTTGTTTTGATTTGCATTTCCCTGATGACTAATGATGTTGAACATCTCTTAAGGTGTTTCTCGGCCATCCGAATTTCTTCTGGTGAAAATTCTTTGTTTAGCTCTGTACCCCATTTTTTGATAGGGTTATTTGGTTCTTTGCGGTCTAACTTCTTGAGTTCTTTGTATATATTGGCTATTAGCCCTCTGTCGGATGTGGGGTTGGTGAAGATCTTTTCCCACTTTGTTGGTTGCCGTTTTGTCCTTCGGACAGTGTCCTTTGCCTTGCAGAAACTTTGTCATTTTATGAGGTCCCATTTGTCAATTCTTGATCTTAGTGCGTAAGCTATTGGTGTTCTGTTCAGGAACTTTCCCCTGTGCTCATGGCCTCCAGGGTCTTCCCAAGTTTCTTTTCTAATAGTTTCAGTGTGTCTGGTTTTATGTGGAGGTCCTTGATCCACTTGGAGTTAATCTTAGTGCAAAGAGATAAGAGTGGGTCAATTCGCATTCTTCTGCATGTTGACCTCCAGTTGAACCAGCACCATTTGTTGAAAAGGCTATCTTTATTCCACTGGATGGTTGTGGCTCCTTTATCAAAGATCAAGTGACCATAAGTCTGTGGGTTAATTTCTGGGTCTTCAATCCTATTCCATTGATCTACTTGCCTGTTGCTGTACCAATACCATGCAGTTTTTTTTTTTTTAACACAATTGCTCTCTAGTACTGCTTAAGGTCAGGGATATTGATTCCCCCAGAGGTCCTTTTATTGTTGAGAATAGTTTTAGCTATCCTGGGTTTTTTGTTGCTCCAGATGAATTTGAGAATTGCTCTTTCTAGATCTATGAAGAATTGAGTTGGGATTTTGATGGGGATCGCATTGAATCTGTATATTGCTTTTGGCAAGATGGCCATTTTTACTATATTGATCCTGCCAATCCAGGAGCAAGAAATATTTTTCCATCTTCTGAGGTCTTCTTCGATTTCTTTCTTCAAGGACTTGAAGTTCCTGTTGTACAGATCTTTCCCTTGTTTGGTTAGAGTTACGCCAAGGTACTTTATGCTGTTTGTGGCTATTGTGAAGGGTGTTATTTCCCTAACTTCTTTCTCAGTCTGCTTGTCCTTTGAGTACAAGAAGGCTACTGATTTGCTTGAGTTAATTTTATGACCAGCCACTTTGCTGAAGTTGTTTATCAGCTGTAGAAGTTCTCTGGTGGAGTTTTTTGGGTCGCTTAAGTAAACTATCATATCGTCTGGAAATAATGATAGTTTGACTTCTTCCTTTCCAATTTGTATCCCTTTGACTTCCTTATGTTGTCTAATTGCTCTCGCTAGAACTTCAAGTACTATATTGAAAAGATATGGAGAGAGAGGGCAGCCTTGTCTAGTCCCTGATTTTAGTGGGATTGCTTCAAGTTTCTCTCCATTTATTTTGATGTTGGCTACTGGTTTGCTGTAGATTGCTTTTACTATGTTTAGGTATGGGCCTTGAATTCCTGCTCTTTCCAAGACTTTTAGCATGAAAGGATGCTGAATTTTGTCGAATGCTTTTTCAGCATCTAATGAGATGACCATGTGGTTTTTTTTTCTTTTAGTTTGTTTATGTAGTGGATTACATTGATGGATTTCCGTATATTGAACCATCCCTGCATCCCTGGGATGAAGCCTACTTGATCATTGTGAATGATCGTTTTGATGTGCTCTTGGATTCGGTTGGCAAGAATTTTATTTAGTATTTTTGCATCGATATTCATAAGAGAAATTGGCCTGTAGTTCTCTTTCTTTGTTGGATCTTTTTGTGGTTTAGGTATTAGTGTAATTGTGGCTTCGAAGAATGAGTTGGGCAGTGTCCCTTCTGTCTCTATTTTGTGGAATAGTTTGAAAAGTATTGGTGTTAAGTCTTCTTTGAAGGTCTGGTAGAATTCTGCACTAAAACTATCTGGTCCCGTGCTTTTTTTGGTTGGGAGGCTTTCTATAACCCCTTCTATTTCTTTAGGGGTTATGGGACTATTTAGCTGATCTACTTGATGCTGATTTAATTTTGGTATTTGGTATCTGTCTAGGAAATTGTCCATTTCCTCCAGATTCTCCAGTTGTTTTGAGTATAGACCTTTGTAGTAGGATCTGATGATCTTTTGAATTTCCTCAGTTTCTGTTGTTATGTCTCCCTTTTCATTTCTAATTTTGTTAATTTGTATACTGTCTCTGTGTCCTTTGGTTAGTCTGGCTAAGGGTTTATCTATCTTGTTGATTTTTTCAAAGAACCAGCTCCTGGTCTTGTTGATTCTTTGTATGGTTTTTCTTTGTTTCTACTTGATTGATTTCAGCCCCGAGTTGGATGATTTCTTGTCTTCTACTCATCCTGGGTGAATTAACTTCTTTTTCTTCCAGGGCTTTAAGGTGTGCCGTTAAGTTGCTAGTGTATGCTCTCTCCAGTTTCTTTTTGGATGCACTTAGAGCTATGAGTTTTCCTCTTAGCACTGCTTTCATTGTGTCCCATAGATTTGGGTAGGTTGTACCTTCATTTTCATTGAATTCTAAAAAGTCTTTGATTTCTTTTTTTATTTCTTCCTTGACTAAGGTGTCATTGAGTAGAGTATTGTTCAGTTTCCATGTGTATGTGGGCTTTCTGTTGTTTTTGCTGCTATTGAAGACCACTCTTACTCCATGGTGATCTGATAGGCGGCATGGGATTAGCTCGATCTTCTTGTATTTGTTGACATCTGTCTTGTGATACTCAGAAGGTCACTTCTTGCTGGCCAAAGGGAAAATCCACCAAGAAGAGCTCTCAATACTGAACATCTATGCTCCAAATGCAAGGGCACCCTCATTCGTAAAAGAAACCTTATTAAAGCTTAAAGCACACATTACACCTAACACAATAATTGTGGGTGACTTCAACAGTCCATTCTCCTCAATGGGATGATCAGGAAAGCAGAAACTAAACAGGGACACAATGAAACTGGTTGAAACTTTGGACCAATTGGATTTAACAGATATATATATATATATAGAACATTTCATCCTAAAGCTAAAGAATATACCTTTTTCTCAGCACCGCATGGTACCTTCTCCAAATTTTTTTTTTGAGCCATAGTATTTGTTTTTTCTTTATAAGTTTGCACTGCTTTGTCCTCATGGTCCTGATCATAGTAAACCAAAGAACAAAGTCTTTGCTGGTCGTTGTAAAGACTTCCTTTGTCAGTGCAATTGATCTCAGTCTCTTCACCTTACCCTCAGACAGACTCTTTGGACAAGGGCAAAGAGCAACTACAAGCTTCACTAAATATGAGAAAAACAGTCTCTAGGCACATCCTAAAATTCCTCTCCTCTGTAACCTCTTGAGCCATGAACCCGCAGATCAAACAACCATCACCAACACCAACCACATCCCTATCCTGATCCACGGAAGGCATTCCATGGCTTTTCTGATCCACACTTTACAAACTCAAAGTCCTCAAATCCACATTCCATTAATTAAAAGAATGTTCAGGCCTATCCCAGCAATATCTTACTCCTGCTCCCAACTTCTGCCTTCCTTTGTGTTCCCATTGCTGCAAAGAGACACCACGATCAACAACTCTTAGAAAAGACAACATTCAATTGGGAATGACATAGGGGCTCTGAGGTTCAGCCCAATATCATCAAGGCAGGAATCATGGCAGCATCTAGGCAGACATGGTGGTGTAGCACCTGAGAATTCTAGACCTTCATCAGAGGAAGCCAGGACTGCCTGTTTTCAGACAGCTAAGAATAGGGTCTGAATACCCACTCCCACAGTGACATTCCTTCTAACAAGTCCAAACCTATTCTAACAAGACTACATCTCCCTCGGGTACCATTCCCTAGGCCAAGCATATTCAAACCAACACACCTATAAGGAGGTAAATATGTCCCAGTAAAAGCTTCTTTTTAAGCAGGTCGTTGGAGGCACACGCCTTTAATCCCAGCACTTGGGAGACAGAGGCAGGCAGATTTCTGAGCTCGAGGCCAGCCTGGTCTACAGAGTGAGTTCCCGGACAGCCAGCGTGATTCAGAGAAACCCTGTCTCAGAAAAAAAAAGTGCTTCTTTTTATAAAGTTACCTTGGTCATGACACCTCTCTCTCTCTCTCTCTCTCTCTCTCTCTCTCTCTCTCTCTGTCTCTTTCTACAACATAAAGTACATATATAAACACATTCTGTAAACACTGTTTTCAAATAATCTGAATGATGTTTGCATCATATCTAGGTTCTACTATTAAAAGCATAATTGCCAGGTGGTGGTGGTGCACGCCTTTAATCCCAGTAACTGGGAGGCAGAGGCAGGGGGATTTCTGAGTTTGAGCCCAGCCTGGTCTACAGAGAGAGTTCCAGGACAGCCAGGGCTATACAGAGAAACCCTGTCTGGAAAAAACCAAATCCAAAAACAAAAACAAAAACAAAAAAAAGAAAAAACAAAAACCAAAAAGTATAATTAAGGCTTAGTAGCTACCCTTGGTACTCATCCTAGGAAAGACATGAGATATTGGCCATCTAGGAAAGCTGTTCTGATACAGGGCTCACATCTTAAGTCCTTAATATTGGACTTTGCTCAGCTGCTGTGTTGATGCATGGGCAAAAATCCCAAACCAGAATGGGGACATTAAGTCTTTCCTGTCACTCTCTGCAATTTGCTTGGAAAATTGTTTTCCAACTTCTTACTCTGAGGTAGTGACTGTAGTTGTCACTGAGGTGCTTTTCTGAACACACCACAAATGGCTTATTTTCTGAGATCAAGAATGGACAAATGAGCCGGGCGTTGGTGGCGCACGTCTGTAATCCCAGCACTTGGGAGGCAGAGGCAGGCGGATTTCTGAGTTCGAGGCCAGCCTGGTCTACAGAGTGAGTTCCAGGACAGCGGGGTCTACACAGAGAAACCCTGTCCTGAAAAACTAAAAAAAAAAAAAAAAAAAAAAAAAAAAAAAAAAAGAATGGACAAATGGGGGGCAGTGCTGCGGCATGCCTTTAATACCTGCACTTGGGAGGCGTGGCCTCTAGAGCTTGGTCTGAATTTTAGTGAGTTGAAGAATGCTAAGGAAGATGTGAATAAACAGTCTCCTAGAAGGACCTGAAGTTAATTGGCTTCGTGTCACTTTGTTTCTTTGATAATTTTCAGTGGAGACTGTGGGTTTCTGTTATGAACCATAGGAGATCCTTATCCTGATCCTGGTTCTGTCCTCAGCATGTGAGGTGGGATTAAAGGCAATCCCTGACCCACCCTACACTTAGGGCGCCATTGGTTCAGATTCAATCCAATTCAAGACCTATATAGACTCCATTTACACAGGAGTCTCACAGTTGAAGAAGTGCAGCGAAGGAAGCAGAGCTCTCTGTGTAGTGCAGACTCTTGTGAACACCAGGACACAGCTGGCCTCACTTTCGTCATTGTGTGCAGCAGAGGAAGCTCAGGAGAGAAAATGCCAGTGAGTTGTGTGAATTCACTCATGTTGTCTTTGGATAGCTGGGATACTTGTGCCTTAACATATGGCTAAACATGGTTGAGTCCCTTAAGTCTGAACCCATGTCTATGATTCGTAGAGGAACTAGAACTAGATATATTTTGTCCTTGGGTATCTTAGTTTTACTTCATTGAGTCAATGTCTTCTTTTTTGTTTTGTTTTTTTTGGATTTTGTTTTTTTTTTTTTTTTGAGACAGGGTTTCTCTGTATAGCCCTGGCTATCCTGGAACTCACTCTGTAGACCAGGCTGGGCTGGAAATCCTAAATCTGCCTACTTCTGCCTCCCAAGTGCTGGGATTAAAGGGATGCACCAACACTGCAGGGTGTGCTAGGCTTGTTCTTAAAGATCTGCTTGCATTTCATTCCTGGGATTAAAGGTGTGTACTCCAAGGCCAGGCCTAAACTCTTCAAGGGCCCTGCCCCTCAAGACCAGATCAAAAGCCTGTTTCTTAGGGTTACTATATCTGTAACACAAGTGCAGCCTGCCCTCCATTTCTGGATTGATGTTCATTCCAGATTAAAACATCAAATTGTTCTTTATTCACATGAAAACACATCAATAAGCTTATCTGGGTGGAATCTTGCCCAGAGACCACCATTCCCTTAATCTCATTATCTCCTGCATATGGCATTCAGCTGTATTCATTTCCCCTTCTGGTGACACGTTTCTTTGTGTTTGTTTTGTTTTGTTTTGTTTGAGCCATAGTATTTGTATTTTCTTTATAAGTTTGCACTGCTTTGTCCTCATGGTCCTGATCATAGTAAACCAAAGAACAAAGTCTATGCTGGTCATTTTAAAGACTTCCTTTGTCAGTGCAATTGATCTCAGTCTCTTCACCTTACCCTCAGACAGACTCTTTGGACAAGGGCAAAGAGCAACTACAAGCTTCACCAACTATGAAAAAAACAGTCTCTAGGCACATCCTAACATTCCTCTCCTCTGTAACCTCTGGAGCCATGCCCTGCAGTTCAAACAACCATCACCAACACCAACCACATCCCTATCCTGATCCATCGAAGGCATTCCATGACTTTTCTGATCCACAGTCTACAAACTCAAAGTCCTCCAATCCACATTCCTTTAATTAAAAGTATGTTCAGGCCTATCCCAGCAATATCTCACTCCTGGTCCCACCTTCTGCCTTCCTTTGTGTTCCCACTGCTGCAAAGAGACACCAGGATCAACAACTCTTAGAAAAGACAACATTCAATTGGGAATGACATAGGGGTTCTGAGGTTCAGCCCAATATCATCAAGGCAGGAATCATGGCAGCATCTAGGCAGACATGGTGGTGTAGCACCTGAGAATTCTAGACCTTCATCAGAGGAAGCCAGGACTGCCTGTTTTCAGACAGCTAAGAAGAGGGTCTGAATACCCACTCCCACAGCGACATTCCTTCCAACAAGTCCAAGCCTATTCTAACAAGAGTACATCTCCCTCGGGTGCCATTCCCTGGGCCAAGCATATTCAAACCACCACACCTATAAGGAGGTAAATAAATCCCAGTAAAAGCTTCTTTTTAAGCAAGTCGGTGGTTGTGCACACCTTTAATTCCAGCACTTGGGAGACAGAGGCAGGCAGATTTGTAAGTTCGAGGCCAGCCTGGTCTACAGAGTGAGTTCCAGGACAGCCAGGGTGATTCAGAGAAACCCTGTCTCAGGAAAAAAAAAGTGCTTCTTTTTATAAAGTTATCTTAGTCATCACACCTCTCTCTCTCTCTCTCTCTCTCTCTCTCTCTCTCTCTCTCTCTCTCTCTCCCTCTCTCTCTCTCTCCCTCCCTCTTTCTCTCTCTCTGTCTACAACATAAAGTACATATATGAGCACATTCTGTAAACACTGTTTTCAAATAATCTGAATGATATTTGCATCATAGCTAGGTTCTAATATCAAAAGCGTAATTGCCAGGTGGTGGTGGTGCACGCCTTTAATCCCAGCACTTGGGTGGTGCACGCCTTTAATCCCAGCACTTGGGAGGCAGAGGCAGGAGGATTTCTGAGTTCGAGCCCAGCCTGGTCTACAGAGTGAGTTCCAGGACAGACAGGGCTATACAGAGAAACCCTGTCTGGAAAAAACCAAATCCAAAAACAAAAACAAAAACAAAAAAAGAAACAACAAAAAACCAAAAGTATAATTAAGGCTTAGTAGCTACCCTTGGTACTCATCCTAGGAAAGACATGAGATATTGGCCATCTAGGAAAGCTGTTCTGATACAGGGCTCACATCTTAAGTCCTTAATATTGGACTTTGCTCAGCTGCTGTGTTTATGCATGGGCAAAAATCCCATACCAGAATGGGGACATTAAGTCTTCCCTGTCACTCTATGCAATTTGCTTGAAAATTGTTTTCCAACTTCTTACTCTGAGGTAGTGACTGTAGTTGTCACTGAGGTGCTTTTCTGAACAGACCACAAATGGCTTATTTTCTGAGATCAAGAATGGACAAATGGGGGCAGTTCTTCGGCCGGCCTTTAATCCCGCACTTGGGAGGCGTGGCCTCTAGAGCTTGTTCTGAATTTTAGTGAGTTGAAGAATGCTCAGGAAGATGTGAATAAACATTCTCCTAGAAGGAAGTGAAATTAATTGGCTTCGTGTCACTTTGTTTCTTTGATAGTTTTCAGTGGAGACTGTGGGTTCCTGTTATGAACCATAGGAGATCCTTATCCTAATCCTGGTTCTGTCCTCAGCATGTGAGGTGGGATTAAAGGCAATCCCTGACCCACCCTACCCTTAGGGCGCCATTGGTTCAGATTCAATCCAATTCAAGACCTATATAAAGACTCCATTTACACAGGAGTCTCACAGTTGAAGAAGTGCAGCGAAGGAAGCAGAGCTCTCTGTGTAGTGCAGACTCTTGTGAACACCAGGACACAGCTGGCCTCACTTTCGTCATTGTGTGCAGCAGAGGAAGCTCAGGAGAGAAAATGCCAGTGAGTTGTGTGAATTCACTCATGTTGTCTTTGGATAGCTGGGATACTTGTGCCTTAACATATGGCTAAACATGGTTGAGTCCCTTAAGTCTGAACCCATGTCTATGATTCGTAGAGGAAATAGAAATAGATATATTTTGTCCTTGGGTATCTTAGTTTTACTTCATTGAGTCAGTGTGTTCTTTTTTGTTTTGTGTTGTTTTGTTTTTTTGGATTTTGATTTTTTTTTGAGACAGGGTTTCTCTGTATAGCCCTGGCTATCCTGGAACTCACTCTGTAGACCAGGCTGGGCTTGAACCCCCGAAATCTGCCTGCCTCTGCCACCCAGAGTGTTGGGATTACAGGCGTGTGCCAACTGTGCTCTGCCCCCCAGGCTGAGTCAGTGTCTCATTATCCAAGGCTAGCACACAACCATCTGTGTGGCCAAGAACGATGCAGAACTTCTGGGAATTCCCATCCATCCACACCCATGGTGTGTGATAGAGGGGGAAAGTATAGTTTCACACAGTTTGTGTGATGACTTTTTATGTTTGAAGCACAGCTGGAGTTTATTAGGAGATTTTGAACGGAATTTTTTTCCTCCCCCAGAAAATGGGAAGAGATTGACCGGGAGAGAGAGGCTGTGGTCTTGTCAATCGACAGGAGCTTCTGTTTCTTACCTTCCATTGATTAAAGGCACCCGTTCTGTTCATTCTAGATGCTCCTTGTTTTACCTTCACAGGCCTGCTGTCCTATTCCGTGAGAATGGACCAGCTCCAGTGGAGGAGGAAGAGTTCCTGGCATAGCGCAAGCAACAGGAGACTGGTCCCTGAGGCCATTCACAGCTAGGAGACAGGGATTCCTGTAGCATGAACCTGTGTTAATATATAATGCATTCATCTCTGCACAGAGAGAGGACAATCAAATCCAAAGTGTGAGAAACACTCAAGAAGCCAATCGGAGAAGGAGGCCGAGGCAGGAAGGCCGAAGGTCCTCAGGTATTCAGAGTCAAATCCCTGCTAAACCCTGAACTCTGCTCTCATATTTCTTTGGCCTGTGACTGTGAGTAGATGCAAGAGCCCTGAGGTGGACATCTGTGGCAAGCATAGCCTGGCTCCGGGAGGTCCCTGCTGTCTGCCTGTCTCCCAGAAGAGCCATCAGCTCTGAGTGTCTCCATGTGTGGATGTGGTTTTGAGTCTATGCAGGCACAACCTTCCCTGGTAGCACTAATGCTGGGCATCCTGTTGTATTCTGAGACAATGTCCCTAAATCTGCAGACACCTAATCTCTCCCAGTGAGTGTACTTCTGACTGTTGAGAGCAGGGTAGGTGCTGTAACAGGCTTGGCAGACATTGTCCATGATCACGTGATAGCTGACTGCAGGCATTGTGGCCAAGCAATGTGCAGCAGGAATCCCTGAGAAAAGGTGACGTTGTTGTGTTAGACCTTTGACATCCCCATGCCGTCCCTCCGTCCCTTGCAGGTCCTTCAGATAGCCCATGGATTGAGCCTGAAATCTGGATGTTCCTGCAAGAGTGGGAAGTGGTGGAATATAACATGGGGAACCCAGGCAAGAAAATGTTCCAGAAGGCCAAGTCCCTTAGAAGGCGCCTCTCTGAGAGGGGTCTGAGGAAGAGCTGGAAGAGCTGCCTTGATCTGATGCTGCAGATGAAGGACCTGCATGAAACCCTCTGTCATGAGAGGCCACGGCCTGACCCCTTGTTTTCTCCTTATGCATGGCACCTGTTCAAGATCTTGGGCCACAGCTCCCAGAGAGGCCATGTCCCAGGTGAGTCTCTTGTGTAGAAAAGGCTTCATGTCCCAGAGCGTAGCATCAGCTGGGGATAGAGCAGAGCACAGAATTGAGGCAAGTCCTTTTCCCATAGGCCTTTACTCACATAGCAGTCTGCTCTGTGTGTCTAACTTCCTCAGTCCCCCTCTTGACAATGGAATGTGGACTTTTTCTTACGTGACTCTGACTCAGAGGCCAGGCAAGTACTTTGAGTACCTCAGGGAAGGAGAGGGGGGCCATGCTTATGCTCTCTCCCTTTCTCCTCCTTTCAGGTCCTTGGTATGATGGGTGTGGTTCGCACCCTGCAGACCACACACCTTACCTGTGCATTGGTGCAGCTGACTCTCCAGGTATGGGCCTTGGGATTATCACATCCATCCACCAACTGGAAAGCTTACTAGGCTCTCCTCACTCATGATGGCAAAGGGGGATAGACTGATTTCCAGTTGGCATGACTGAGATGCCAATCTTCTTTTACATTACTACCTCTTGTAAGTTTGGACTGCATGTGTTTGTGTGAGGGATATTATATCATGTTAGGCACAATTCTGACATAGTTAATCATACAATGCATTGGCCATTCCTCCTTGGATGGTTATATCACATTGTCATTGAATACTGGTTATTGCTTCATTTGGAAATTAGGCATGACCTAAGGAGACATCATTGTAAGCATTTGACTGGAGGTTGGCTGTTCATGGGAGGTCTTTGTTGTCAAGTTGATTCCATCTTAGTTGCAATGTAACAAATCAAAGAAAAATTCCGTTTGGCTCTGGTTTTAAGTTTAACTCACAAGAAGTGAAGTGAAGAAGTGAAGATATTTAGCAACTGTGTGAATCTGGCATGCCACGCCTTTAATTCCAGCCCTCGGGAGGGGGAGCCGGAGGAGAGCAGAGCAGTATGATGTCCTAGAGACTTTGGCTTGTTTTTTTTTTTTTTTTTTTTTTGGTTGTTTTTTTTTTTTTTTTTTTTTAACGTTGTATTTGTTATTATATTAAGAACACAGTGTCTGTCCTCAGACACACCAGAAGAGGGCACCAGATCTCATTACAGATGGTTGTGAGCCACCTTGTGGTTGCTGGGATTTGAGCTCAGGACCTTTGGAAGAGAGATGGGTGCTCTTAACCGCTGAGCCATGTGTCCAGGCTGGAGACTTTGGTCTTAACGTTAGTGAGTTGTGGGATGGCCAGCAGTATGGAAGGAAACCCCATGCTCTAAAAGTGACTTAATGAACTGACCTTGGCATCACTTCATGTCTCTCATGATTTTAAATCAAGACAGTGTGGTCTTCCTGTGCTGCTTAACATTTCCTGAAATCTGCCCTTTAGTAAAACCTAATATATGAAAGGATATTTCCTTTTCCTATAGTTGAAGCCTCAGTTGGATTCCCAGGGAGTGTACCCCTTGGTATTAAGAGCAAGGAAGACTCTGGATCCTTGGCTCTCAAGCAATGTTCCTAACCCCTGGAAAACAGAAGCAGGCCGTTTTTGGCAGTTCTCCGTTTGGGAAGAGTCCCTGAGCATAGTTGATATATCCATATGCATGACGTCTTATACACTCATCTGGTCCCTCTGTCCCTGCAGGTCCTACCCCTAGCCCGTGGACAGACCTTGAAATCAGGATCTTCCTGCATCAGTGGGAAGTGGTTGAACAGGACCTCGGCCACCCAGGCAAGAAGATCGAGAAGAAGACCAGCGCTGTTTTCCAGCGTCTCCATCAGATGGGCCTGGACAAGAGCTGGGACAGCTGTTTGGACCTGATGCTGAGCCTGCAGGACCTGCACAGGACTCTCTGTCATGAGAGCCCAAGGACTGTACCCTTGTTTTCTCCTTATGCAGAGGGCCTCTACAGGATCTTGGGCCACAAATGTCAGGGAGGCCCTGTCCCAGGTGAGTCTCTTCTGCACAGACTCTTTGGGTAGTGTAACTAGTGGCGCCAGCCGGCCTGGCCTTCATGAGCACAGAGCTGAGCAGACCAGGTAGGAAGTCCCCATTTCTCCAGGAGTGACCTCTGTGTGTCAGTCCAAGGCAATGGAAGTTGGACTTGCTCCTTGTTGACTGTGATTCAGGGCCGAGCCATTACTTATAGTGACTCAGGGAGAGTGAAGACACCATGTTTATGCTCTCTGTGTTTCTTCTTCTCTCAGGTGCTCAGTATGGATGGTCTGGTAACTGCCTGTCTTCCATGGTCCCTCAACCTCCAATGGTGATGCCATCTCCAGTATACCAGTTTTGGGATGATGTCATGTCTGTATCTTCTGGACAGCTCCATGGCAACCCATCCCTGATGATGTCCAGTCAGCATTCAATGTTTCCCAGCACAGAAGCCTTGAATGCTACCTATCCTTCGACAGTTTCACATGTCCTTCCCACCTGTCTCCCTGCCAATACCAACCTTCAGATGCCCTGGTCAACTTGTGATGACAGCTGACATCATCAGTGAGGAAATGTTGAGACTTTTTTCTCTCTAAGAGAACCTTCAGAATCATACAGCATTACATGGATACTCAATTTCTCTTCTCATTGGAAAGGACAATTTGAAATTAAATACATTTCTCTGACTTAACTCCCTTCTCATGTTCTATTCTTGTCACTTCAGTGGAGGATATATGTGTAGGAGGGAGGAGATGTGGCACTTAATGGTGGAGGTTCCATTTTGGCAGAACACCTTCTATCCACCCTCTCCCCTCGATGGTCACCAGACCCCTGACCCTGAGACTCCTCCTGCACAATGGGAATGTCCACGTCCCAGATACTACCTTTGCAGCTCTTTCATTTCCATGTGCTGTAGTTAGAGAACTAGTGGTCCGTGTTTCACAGACTCCAATTCTTCAGAATCCTGGGAAAACAGGTTCAAAATTGAGTTACATTTGTGTGGTGGATGTAATATTCATTGAGAGAATATGAAAACCTATCTAAATATTTGTTTCAAATACTAAAAGAATGTCTGTCAAGGAACATTGCCACCATTCAAAATTTGCAATGCATTCACAGGTGGAAGAAGGATTGTTATATGATGTTAACGTGAATCATAGCCTGAATAAATATGTACCGTGTTTGCCGTCCTACCTGGGATAGTTATATAACTTTAGGTGCAATTATAATCCACTCATTTTTTCATTTGCATATTAATTATGATATAAGGTGATATGATTGCAGGTCAGGTTGACATTATGATTGCCTCAACTTGACTACATGTAGAATTAACTAATGTCCTGAAATGTGTAGGCGTACTTCTGAGGAGTCTTTGGTTACTCACTTGACATGGGAAGTTCCTCTTCCATGGATCTGGATATCTGTGGTGTGTATTCTAGATCTTTGGAGTTTGAAAGACCAGATTCCCATGTGGGCCAGACCTGCTTGAAGCCTAGATCAAGGATAGCAAAGAAGGAAGTTTCTATTTGTGGCTGCTTGCTATTACCCTCAATAGTAAGGGCATCCCCTGACTGGCATTAGAGCAGTGGTTCTCCATGTTTTGTTCTTGATCCCTTTGTATTTAATGACCCCTTCACCGAGGTTGCTTAAGACTGTCCAAGATATCAAATAGTCACATTAAGATTCCTAACAGTATTAAAATTACGGTTATGTAGTAGCAATGAACCATTTTATGGTTGTAGGTCTGCACAACATGAGAAATTTTATTAAACAGTGGCAGCATAAGAATTTTGAAGCACTGCCTTTGAGACTACTTCGTTAAGATTCTGATATATACTGACGACCAGCTGAGCCACGCAGCCTCAGGATATAAACCAGACCTTGATTCTTTGACCTTCTGTTCTCAGGTGTCAGTTTTTTGATTAGCTTGACCACAGCCTATAAGTCATTCTTTAATTAATTTCTTTATACATATATTTATATATATATAAACATATATTATATAATAAATATATATATATATATATATAAAATGGCATGTCAAGCCCACCCATTGATTTTTCATTGTGATTATGTAATCTCCTAGCTTTCATTCAGTACCATTTATGACTCCTCGTTCTCTGTCTCGAATTCCAGTCTTTCAGGTTTTTTTCAAACATTTATTTATTATTATATGAAAGTACACTATAGCTTTCTTCAGACATACCAGAAGAGGACGTCAGATCTCATTATAGATGTTTGTGAACCACCATGTGGTAGCTGGGATTTGAACTCAGGACCTTTGGAAGAATAGTCAGTACTCTTAACCACTGAGCCATCTCTCCAGCCCAGTATTTCAGTTTTTAAAATATATGTGTAGTCAATAATTCTTAAATCAGAAGTCTATAATTCTTTTCTTCTGTTTATTCTTGCTCATGGGATCTCATTTTTGTATGTGTGTGCATATAATGAGTGTCCCTGGGAGCTGTGTAAAGATAAAGAAAAGTACAATTTTCTTGCTTCTGGAATACTTGCTTGAAGCTGCTTGCTGTTGACTATTTGCAGGTGGTGGATAAAGCTAGTTCTCTGTGAGGATTTGTAGACACCACTCCTGGCTTATAGAAACTTGAAACCTTAAGTCTCAGCTTGGGAGTATTTTGTCCAGCTGTTGATATGGTGTCAGGGTGCAAATCTCTGTGACTTCCGTGAAGACATCTGGGCAGCAAGTGTTGCGTCAGGAAGTGTTCGTGAACCCGAAAAGACCACCAAAGAGCAGTCTCCGAAATAATAGCATTAGGGTCTCTTTATTAAAAGCTTGGGCTTGGGCTCTTCTCTAACTCAGCCCTGACATAGCATAACAGGAGGAAAAGATGGAGCAGCCTCAAACCCTCAGCAGGACAAGTTCTTATAGGAAAACTGGAGCAAGTGAGGGGTCAGAGGGGTGTGCAGTTGGGCAAGCATCTCAGAGTGACTGTAAGCCGACAGGTGTGTGCTCTAAAGGAAGACCGTATGCAACCACAAACGGTCTGCAAGTACATCTGAAACAATCAGACTAATCTTTGATTAACTCTGCTAGGAAAATAATCTTTGCTGGGAAGCAGCTAGGGAGTGACCCTGGCCAAGGACAAGCTGTGGGGTCTGTTTTAGTTAGGGCTTTACTGCTGTGAACAGACACCATGACCAGGGGAAGTCTTATAGAGGACAACATTTAATTGAGGCTGACTTAAAGGTTCAGAGGTTCAGTCCTGTATCATCAAGGTAGGAACAATGCAGTCCAGGAACGATGAAAGACATGTTCTGACAACAAAACAACAACAACAAAAAAACAAACAATAAAAGTTCTCTGTAAGGGAAAAATATCTTTTCTGTATGTCAGAGTGGACCTGAGGCTTGCAGTGTAATGCAGAAAGAGGGGTCCTCCACCCGCACCCCCAGAAGCTTTCTCTTTTGGGGCTGAGATGGAGCACTAAAGCTTGTGTGTGCCAGGCAAGAGCTAACCACCACGCCACAGCCTCACCCCTCCTCCGACTGGAAACGCACAATGCTTGCATGTGATATTTAAAGTGTGTTAGACTATCCCAAACCTGAGACTTTTTTTTTTTGGTTTTTCGAGACAGGGTTTCTCTGTGTAGTCCTGGATGTCCTGAAACTCACTCTGTAAGCCAGGCTGGCCTTGAACTCAGATCTGCCTGCCTCTGCCTCCCAAGTTCTGGGACTTAAGGCATGTGCCACCACAGCCTCGCTAACTTAATTGTTCTTCACCGAACACATCTGCCCTCTTACATCACGCCATATGCTCTTAGGACTTCTGGTGAAGATCCATGGATTAATGCCAAGGGTCAAAAGAAAGACAGAAGAGCTCAAGAAAAAGGATTTTATTCAGGATTCTTTGAGTATTAAAAGCATCATTTCTACTGGAGGTATCTGTTTAACTGGGGAAAACCCCTTCACCAATTGGGTGGCAACACACAGGTTGAGAGCCGTTAACACAGGGTTCAGGACTGGCCGGAGCTGCAGACCCTATGTAAAGCAACAAGACCCCGAGAACCCAACACTGTGAGGCAGGAGTGTGAGCTCACGCCTGTAATTCCAGCCCCAGGAAGCAGAACTGTCATGAGGTCCGGGCCAGCCTGAGCTGCAGTGAGACCTTAACCCCAAACCACATATGAGCAACGTACCCCTCCCCTCGCTGGGCTTCTTCTCCTTATCCAGGCCAGGGTATGTCAGAGACACACACGCCAGCCTTTCCTCTCTTTTTCTTTTCTTTTTTGGATTCCATTTTATAAAAAACAAAACAAAACAAAAAAACACCACCAAAAACCACCCACCCACCCACCAACCCACCCAAACAACCAAAACCTAGCTCAGTAAATCCAAGCTTGTCAGGAATGTTGAGAACGTAAGCCCAGGTCTTGTTCTGTGACTGTTTTTGTTCCTTTCACATTTTTGGGTTCAGGGTCAGCTGATGTCTAAGAATCTAAATAAAGAGATATAATAAGAAGTAGCCAGGTAATGATGGCATACACTTTTAATCTCAGCACTCAGGAGGCACGGGCAGGTGGATCTCTGAGTTCAAGGCCAGCCTGGTCTACAGAGTAAGTTCCAAGACAGCCAGGGCTACACAGAGAAATCCTGTTTCAAAAAACCGAAACAAACTAAAATGTGCGCGTGCGCAGGCGCGCGCGCGCACACACACACACACACACACACACACACACACAATGTGTTACATGGTGCAAGATTAAGCATTAAATGTTTAATTCAACATTATATGTAAGTATACTAGTTATATATGAATATATGCATTTTTAATGTTTAGGAAAAATTTTCCATTAAATCAAAAGAAAAATAGTGTTGGTAAAAGCTGTTCATTCAAAGGCCAGAAAACATCTTTGTGGACTCTTGCCCATAGAGGTAATTTCTTTTTTTATTTATTTATTTACTTATTTATTCACTTTACATCCTGCTCCCTGCCCCTCCCAGTCCAGTCACTCCCTCCCACAGTCCTTCCCGCCCTGTCCACTCTTCTCCTCTGAGCACCTAGGAGCTCTGCTGGGTATCCCCCCACCATGTGTAATAGCCAGAGACTGAAAACAACCTAGATCTCTATTTTTATTACGTAAGTACAGAGCGGTTCCACACTGCTGTAAGGCGCAGGAAGCCCCGCCTCCAGGATACCGTACTTCAAATAGCAACACCATGCAAGACAAGTGTTTTCTTCTCACGGTCCGCATACTGACCCAAGAAGAATGCTGTGGGTAATGTCTCATTGCAAGATAGTTCTATAAATCAGTGACTTTTAAGGAGGTCATTCTTAGTCGGTATTGCTACCTATTGACTGAATAGGCCAGTTAGACTACGGCTAATCAAATAATATTGGCATTTTTGTGATCAGATTGCAAACAGAATTCAGTTTGTATGTGTGTTCGTATGTTTGAGAATGTTGCATGTACTATGCACATGTGTGCGGTATCTTCTTCAATGGTTCTCCACCTTTTCAAGGCAGGGGATCTCACTGAGGCTGAAGGTAGCCTATTTGGCTAGACTGGCCAGCCAACTCCAGAGCCCTCCTGTCTCTGCCTCCCCAGTGTCAGATTACAGGCACATGCCACTACAGCCCATCTTTTTCCCATTGGCTGCACCCCGCCCCCCCCCTTATAGGTCCTCATGCTATTCTCCCAACCCCCATCTTCAGATGTGAAAACTAGAAGAACTAGAACTAGATATATTTTGTCCTTGGGTATCTTAGTTTTACTTCATTGAGTCAGTGTCTTCTTTTTTGTTTTGTTTTTTTGGATTTTGTTTTTTTTTTTTTTTTTGAGACAGGGTTTCTCTGTATAGCCCTGGCTATCCTGGAACTCACTCTGTAGACCAGGCTGGGCTGGAAATCCTAAATCTGCCTACCTCTGCCTCCCAAGTGCTGGGATTAAAGGGATGCACCAACACTGCAGGGTGTGCTAGGCTTATTCTTAAAGATCTGCTTGCATTTCATTCTTGGGATTAAAGGTGTGTACTCCAAGGCCAGGCCTAAACTCTTCAAGGGCCCTGCCCCTCAAGACCAGATCAAAAGCCTGTTTCTTAGGGTTACTATATCTGTAACACAAGTGCGGCCTGCCCTCCATTTCTGGATTGATGTTCATTCCAGATTAAAACATCGAATTGTTCTTTATTCACATGAAAACACATCAATAAGCTTATCTGGGTGGAATCTTGCCCAGAGACCACCATCCCTCAATCTCATTATCTTCTGAATATGGCATTCAGCTGTATTCATTTTCCCTTCTGGTGACACGTTTGTGTTTGTTTTGTTTTGTTTTGTTTTGTTTTGTTTTGTTTTGTTTTGTTTGAGCCATAGTATTTGTATTTTCTTTATAAGTGTGCACTTCTTTGTCCTCATGGTCCTGATCATAGTAAACCAAAGAACAAAGTCTATGCTCATCGTTTTAAAGACTTCCTTTGTCAGTGCAATTGATCTCAGTCTCTTCAACTTACCCTCAGACAGACTCTTTGGACAAGGGCAAAGAGCAATTACAAGCTTCACCAAATATGAGAAAAACAGTCTCTAGGCACATTCTAACATTCCTCTCCCCTGTAACCTCTGGAGCCATGCCCTGCAGTTCAAACAACCATCACCAACACCAACCACATCCCTATCCTGATCCACGGAAGGCATTCCATGACTTTTCTGATCCACAGTCTACAAACTCAAAGTCCTCCAATCCACATTCCTTTAATTAAAAGTATGTTCAGGCCTATCCCAGCAATATCTCACTCCTGGTCCCAACTTCTGCCTCCTCTGTGTTGCCATTGCTGCAAAGAGACACCAGGATCAACAACTCTTAGAAAAGACAACATTCAATTGGGAATGACATAGGGGTTCTGAGGTTCAGCCCAATATCATCAAGGCAGGAATCATGGCAGCATCTAGGCAGACATGGTGGTACAGCACCTGAGAATTCTAGACCTTCATCAGAGGAAGCCAGGACTGCCTGTTTTCAGACAGCTAAGAAGAGGGTCTGAATACCCACTCCCACAGCGACATTCCTTCCAACAAGTCCAAGCCTATTCTAACAAGAGTACATCTCCCTCGGGTGCCATTCCCTGGGCCAAGCATATTCAAACCACCACACCTATAAGGAAGTAAATAAATCCCAGTAAAAGCTTCTTTTTAAGCAAGTTGGTGGTGGTGCACGCCTTTAATCCCAGCACTTGGGAGACAGAGGCAGGCAGATTTGTGAGTTCGAGGCCAGCCTGGTCTATAGAGTGAGTTCCAGGACAGCCAGGGTGATTCAGAGAAACCCTGTCTCAGGAAAAAAAATGTGCTTCTTTTTATAAAGTTATCTTAGTCATCACACCTCTCTCTCTCTCTCTCTCTCTCTCTCTCTCTCTCTTCTCTCTCCCTCTCTCCCTCTCTCTCTCTGTCTACAACATAAAGTACATATATGAGCACATTCTGTAAACACTGCTTTCAAATAATCTGAATGATATTTGCCTCATATCTAGGTTCTAATATCAAAAGCATAATTGCCAGGTGGTGGTGGTGCACGCCTTTAATCCCAGCACTTGGGAGGCAGAGGCAGGAGGATTTCTGAGTTTGAGCCCAGCCTGGTCTACAGAGTGAGTTCCAGGACAGACAGGGCTATACAGAGAAATCCTGTCTGGAAAAAACCAAATCCAAAAGCAAAAACAAAAACAAAAACAAAAAAAGAAACAACAAAACACCAAAAGTATAATTAAGGCTTAGTAGCTACCCTTGGTACTCATCCTAGGAAAGACACGAGATATTGGCCATCTAGGAAAGCTGTTCTGATACAGGGCTCACATCTTAATTCCTTAATATTGGACTTTGCTCAGCTGCTGTGTTTATGCATGGGCAAAAATCCCAAACCAGAATGGGGACATTAAGTCTTCCCTGTCACTCTCTGCAATTTGCTTGGAAAATTGTTTTCCAACTTCTTACTCTGAGGTAGTGAATGTAGGTGTCACTGAGGTGCTTTTCTGAACAGACCACAAATGGCTTATTTTCTGAGATCAAGAATGGACAAATGGGGGGCAGTGCTGCGGCATGCCTTTAATACCTGCACTTGGGAGGCGTGGCCTCTAGAGCTTGGTCTGAATTTTAGTGAGTTGAAGAATGCTCAGGAAGATGTGAATAAACAGTCTCCTAGAAGGACCTGAAGTTAATTGGCTTCGTGTCACTTTGTTTCTTTGATAGATTTCAGTGGAGGCTGTGGGTTCCTGTTATGAACCATAGGAGATCCTTATCCTGATCCTGGTTCTGTCCTCAGCATGTGAGCTGGGATTAAAGGCAATCCCTGACCCACCCTACCCTTAGAGCTCCATTGGTTCAGATTCAATCCAATTCAAGACCTATATAAAGACTCCATTTACACAGGAGTCTCACAGTTGAAGAAGTTCAGCGAAGAAAGCAGAGCTCTCTGTGTAGTGCAGACTCTTGTGAACACCAGGACACAGCTGGCCTCACTTTCGTCATTGTGTGCAGCAGAGGAAGCTCAGGAGAGAAAATGCCAGTGAGTTGTGTGAATTCACTCATGTTGTCTTTGGATAGCTGGGATACTTGTGCCTTAACATATGGTTAAACATGGTTGAGTCCCTTAAGTCTGAACCCATGTCTATGATTCGTAGAGGAACTAGAACTAGATATATTTTGTCCTTGGGTATCTTAGTTTTACTTCATTGAGTCAGTGTGTTCTTTTTTGTTTTGTTTTTTTGGATTTTGTTTTTTTTTTTTTTGAGACAGGGTTTCTCTGTATAGCCCTGGCTATCCTGGAACTCACTCTGTAGACCAGGCTGGGCTGGAAATCCTAAATCTGCCTACCTCTGCCTCCCAAGTGCTGGGATTAAAGGGATGCACCAACACTGCAGGGTGTGCTAGGCTTGTTCTTAAAGATCTGCTTGCATTTCATTTCTGGGATTAAAGGTGTGTCCTCCAAGGCCAGGCCTAAACTCTTCAAGGGCCCTGCCCCTCAAGACCAGATCAAAAGCCTGTTTCTTAGGGTTACTATATCTGTAACACAAGTGCGGCCTGCCCTCCATTTCTGGATTGATGTTCATTCCAGATTAAAACATCGAATTGTTCTTTATTCACATGAAAACAC
Organism: Apodemus agrarius; assembly: GCA_964023405.1. Classification (NCBI taxonomy): domain Eukaryota; kingdom Metazoa; phylum Chordata; class Mammalia; order Rodentia; family Muridae; genus Apodemus; species Apodemus agrarius. Next base: position 69,319,172 of record OZ030013.1, on the reverse strand, counting down.
ATCAATAAGCTTATCTGGGTGGAATCTTGCCCAGAGACCACCATTTTATTAATCTCATTACCTCCTGAATATGGCATTCAGCTGCATCATTTCCCCTTCTGGTGACACGTTTCTTTGTGTTTGTTTTGCTTTGTTTTGTTTTGTTTTGTTTTTTTTGTTTTGTTTGAGCCATAGTATTTGTATTTTCTTTATAAGTTTGCACTGCTTTGTCCTCATGGTCCTGATCACAGTAAACCAAAGAACAAAGTTTATGCTGGTCGTTTTGAAGACTTCCTTTGTCAGTGCAATTGATCTCAGTCTCTTCACCTTACCCTCAGACAGACTCTTTGGACAAGGGCAAAGAGCAACTACCAGCTTCACCAACTATGAGAAAAACAGTCTCTAGGCTCATCCTAACATTCCTCTCCTCTGTAACCTCTGGTGCCATGCCCTGCAGTTCAAACAACCATCACCAACACCAACCACATCCCTATCCTGATCCACGGAAGGCATTCCATGACTTTTCTGATCCACAGTCTACAAACTCAAAGTCCTCCAATCCACATTCCTTTAATTAAAAGTATGTTCAGGCCTATCCCAGCAATATCTCACTCCTGGTCCCAACTTCTGCCTTCCTTTGTGTTCCCACTGCTTCAAAGAGACACCAGTATCAACAACTCTTAGAAAAGACAACATTCAATTGGGAATGACATAGGGGTTCTGAGGTTCAGCCCAATATCATCAAGGCAGGAATCATGGCAGCATCTAGGCAGACATGGTGGTGTAGCACCTGAGAATTCTAGACCTTCATCAGAGGAAGCCAGGACTGCCTGTTTTCAGACAGCTAAGAAGAGGGTCTGAATACCCACTCCCACAGTGACATTCCTTCCCACAAGTCCAAGCCTATTCTTTTTTTTTTTTAATATACAAAGTTAACGCTTTTAATTAATGGCCCAGAATGATGTTGATATCATGAATGTACAAGACATGCAGATTTTTCCATATCCAAGATTCATTTGAAAGAAAGCACGGAAAAACGTAATTTCAAATGCTAGCAGCAATTTAGAGTGTGCAAACTGCAAATGATCTTAATGTGTATGTATTATACTTGAAATCATCTTGCAAACACAGCAAATGCTATTTCTTTTTTTTTTTGCGTTATTATTGTGTCATTTTTTTAGTTATTTTTATTTTCTATATTCTATGTTTACATTTCAAAGGCTTTCCCCTTTCCCAGTTCCTACCCACCATAGTTCCCATAGTTCTTCTCCCCCCCAACTATTCCCCAATCATTCCCCCTCCCCCCTCGGTTTCTTGATGCAATCTTTACATGCCCAGGGTCCTCTCCTTTCTTCTTCTTGGGAATCATTTGACTTGCTATTTGTGTCTTGAGTATTTAGTGCTTCTGGGCTCATTAATATCCACTTATCAATGATTGCATTTCATGTGCATTCTTTTGTGACTGGGTTCGCTCACTCAGGATGATATTTTCCAGGTCTAACCATTTACCTACAAATTGCATGAATTCATTATTTTTAATTGCTGAGTAGTATTCCATTGTATAAATATACCACATTTTCTGTATTCATTCCTCCTTTGAGGGATATTTGGGCTCGTTCCAATTTCTGGCTATTATAAACAAGGCTGCTATAAACATAGTGGAGCATGTGTTTTTATTGCATGCAGGGGAATCCTCTGGGTATATGCCCAGGAGTGGTATGCCAGGGTCCTCTGGGTGTGCCATGCCCAATTTTCTGAGGATCTGCCAAACTGATTTCCAGAGTGGTTTTACCATTTTGCAATCCCACCAACAGTGGAGGAGTGTTCCTCTTTCTCCACATCCTCGCCAGCACTTGTTGTCTCTTGAGTTTTTAATCTTAGCCATTCTGACTGGTGTGAGGTGGAATCTCAGGGTTGTTTTGATTTGCATTTCCCTGATGACTAATGATGTTGAACATCTCTTAAGGTGTTTCTCGGCCATCCGAATTTCTTCTGGTGAAAATTCTTTGTTTAGCTCTGTGCCCCATTTTTTGATAGGGTTATTTGGTTCTTTGCGGTCTAACTTCTTGAGTTCTTTGTATATATTGGATATTAGCCCTCTGTCGGATGTGGGGTTGGTGAAGATCTTTTCCCACTTTGTTGGTTGCCGTTTTGTCCTTCGGACAGTGTCCTTTGCTTTGCAGAAACTTTGTAATTTTATGAGGTCCCATTTGTCGATTCTTGATCTTAGTGCGTACGCTATTGGTGTTCTGTTCAGGAACTTTTCCCCTGTGCCCAAGTCCTCCAGGGTCTTCCCAAGTTTCTTTTCTAATAGTTTCAGTGTGTCTGGTTTTATGTGGAGGTCCTTGATCCACTTGGAGTTGATCTTAGTGCAAAGAGATAAGAGTGGGTCAATTCGCATTCTTCTGCATGTTGACCTCCAGTTGAACCAGCACCATTTGTTGAAAAGGCTATCTTTATTCCATCGGATGGTTGTGGCTCCTTTATCAAAGATCAAGTGACCATAAGTCTGTGGGTTAATTTCTGGGTCTTCAATCCTGTTCCATTGATCTGTTTGCGTGTTGCTATACCAATACCATGCAGTTTTTAACACAATTGCTCTGTAGTACTGCTTGAGGTCAGGGATATTGATTCCCCCAGAAGTCCTTTTATTGTTGAGAATAGTTTTAGCTATCCTGGGTTTTTTGTTGCTCCAGATGAATTTGAGAATTGCTCTTTCTAGATCTATGAAGAATTGAGTTGGGATTTTGATGGGGATTGCATTGAATCTGTATATTGCTTTTGGCAAGATGGCCATTTTTACTATATTGATCCTGCCAATCCAGGAGCAAGAAATATTTTTCCATCTTCTGAGGTCTTCTTCGATTTCTTTCTTCAAGGACTTGAAGTTCCTGTTGTACAGATCTTTCGCTTGTTTGGTTAGAGTTACGCCAAGATACTTTATGTTGTTTGTGGCTATTGTGAAGGGTGTTATTTCCCTAATTTCTTTCTCAGCCTGCTTGTCCTTTGAGTACAAGAAGGCTACTGACTTGCTTGAGTTAATTTTATAACCTGCCACTTTGCTGAAGTTGTTTATCAGCTGTAGAAGTTCTCTGGTGGAGTTTTTTGGGTCGCTTAAGTAAACTATCATATCGTCTGCAAATAATGATAGTTTGACTTCTTCCTTTCCAATTTGTATCCCTTTGACTTCCTTATGTTGTCTAATTGCTCTCGCTAGAACTTCAAGTACTATATTGAAAAGATATGGAGAGAGAGGGCAGCCTTGTCTAGTCCCTGATTTTAGTGGGAATGCTTCAAGTTTCTCTCAATTTATTTTGATGTTGGCTACTGGTTTGCTGTAGATTGCTTTTACTATGTTTAGGTATGGGCCTTGAATTCCTGCTCTTTCCAAGACTTTTAGCATGAAAGGATGCTGAATTTTGTCGAATGCTTTTTCAGCATCTAATGAGATGACCATGTGGTTTTTTTCTTTCAGTTTGTTTATGTAGTGGATTACATTGATGGATTTCCGTATATTGAACCATCCCTGCATCCCTGGGATGAAGCCTACTTGATCATGGTGGATGATCGTTTTGATGTGCTCTTGGATTCGGTTAGCAAGAATTTTATTTAGTATTTTTGCATCGATATTCATCAGAGAAATTGGCCTGAAGTTCTCTTTCTTTGTTGGATCTTTTTGTGGTTTAGGTATTAGCGTAATTGTGGCTTCGAAGAATGAGTTGGGCAGTGTCCCTTCTGTCTCTATTTTGTGGAATAGTTTGAAGAGTATTGGTGTTAAGTCTTCTTTGAAGGTCTGGTAGAATTCTGCACTAAAACCATCTGGTCCCGTACTTTTTTTGGTTGGGAGGCTTTCTATAACCCCTTCTATTTCTTTAGGGGTTATGGGACTATTTAGCTGGTCTACTTGATGCTGATTTAATTTTGGTATTTGATATCTGTCTAGGAAATCGTCCATTTCCTCCAGATTCTCCAGTTGTTTTGAGTATAGACCTTTGTAGTAGGATCTGATGATCTTTTGAATTTCCTCAGTTTCTGTTGTTATGTCTCCCTTTTCATTTCTAATTTTGTTAATTTGTATACTGTCTCTGTGTCCTTTGGTTAGTCTGGCTAAGGGTTTTTCTATCTTGTTGATTTTTTCAAAGAACCAACTCCTGGTCTTGTTGATTCTTTGTATGGTTCTCTTTGTTTCTATTTGATTGATTTCAGCCCTGAGTTTGATGATTTCTTGTCTTCTACTCCTCCTGGGTGAATTAACTTGTTTTTCTTCCAGGGCTTTAAGGTGTGCCGTTAAGCTGCTAGTGTATGCTCTCTCCAGTTTCTTTTTGGATGCACTAAATCTATGAGTTTTCCTCTTAGCACTGCTTTCATTGTGTCCCATAGATTTGGGTAGGTTGTACCTTCATTTTCATTGAATTCTAAAAAGTCTTTGATTTCTTTTTTTATTTCTTCCTTGACCAAGGTGTCATTGAGTAGAGTATTGTTCAGTTTCCATGTGTATGTGGGCTTTCTGTTGTTTTTGTTGCTATTGAAGACCACTCTTACTCCATGGTGATCTGATAGGAGGCATGGGATTAGCTCGATCTTCTTGTATTTGTTGACATCTGTCTTGTGACAGATTATATGGTCTATTTTGGAGAAGGTACCATGCGGTGCTGAGAAAAAGGTATATTCTTTAGCTTTAGGATGAAATGTTCTATATATATCTGTTAAATCCAATTGGTCCAGAGTTTCAATTAGTTTCACTGTGTCCCTGTTTAGTTTCTGCTTTCCTGATCGGTCCATTGAGGAGAGTGGGGTGTTGAAGTCACCCACAATTATTGTGTTAGGTGTAATGTGTGCTTTAAGCTTTAGTAAGGTTTCTTTTACAAAGGAGGGTGCCCTTGCATTTGGAGCATAGATGTTCAGTATTGAGAGCTCTTCCTGGTGGATTTTCCCTTTGGCCAGCAAGAAGTGACCTTCTGAGTCTCTTTGGATGATTTTAGGTTGAAAGTCAATTTTATCTGATATTAGAATGGCTACTCCAGCTTGTTTCCTGAGACCATTTGCTTGTAAAATTGTCCTCCAGCCTTTTACTCTAAGGCAGTGTTTGTCTTTAACACTGAGATGTGTTTCCTGTATGCAGCAAAATGTAGGGTCCTGTTTCCGTATCCAGTCTGTTATTCTATGTCTTTTTATTGGGGAATTGAGTCCATTGACGTTAAGAGATATTAAGGAATAGTAATTATTACCTCCAGACATTTTTGAAATTATATTTATTTATCTTATTTATTTTTTATATTTGAGAAGTTATCCTCTTTTGGGTTTGATGAGAGGAGGTTTCTATCTTGCTTCTTCCCGGGTGTAGTTTCTGTCCTTGTCTTGGTGTTTTCCCCCTATTATCCTTTGTAGGGCTGGATTTGTGGAGAGATATCTTGCAAATTTGGTTTTGTCATGGAATACCTTGATGTCTCCATCAATGGCAATTGAGAGTTTTGCTGGGTAAAGTAGTTTTGGCTGAAGTTTGTGTTCTCTTAGAGTTTGCATGATATCTGCCCAGGATCTTCTAGCTTTCATGGTCTCAGGTGAGAAGTCTGGTGTTATTCTGATAGGTTTTCCTTTATATGTTACTTGGCCTTTTTCTCTTGCTGCCTTTAGTATTCTTTCTTTGTTTATTACATTTGGAGTTTTGATTATTATGTGACGGGATGTATTTCTGTTCTGGTCCAGTCTGTTTGGGGTTCTATAGGCTTCTTGTATATTCATGGGCATCTCTCTCCTTAGGTTGGGGAAGTTTTCTTCCATAATTTTATAGAAGATATTAGCTGGCCCTTTAACTTGTAAATCTTCACTCTCGTCTATACCTATAATCCTTAGGTTTGGTCTTCTCATAGTGTCTTGGATTTCCTGGATGTTTTGGGTTACCACCTTTTTGCATTTAGTATTTTCTTTGACTGTTGAATCGATGGTTCCTATGGTATCTTCGGCTTCTGAGATTCTGTCTTCTATCTCTTGTATTCTATTGTTGATACTTGCGTCTATGGCCCCTGATTTCTTCCCCAGGTTTTCTATCTCCAATGTTGTCTCCCTCTGTGATTTCTTAGTTGTTTCTACTTCTGTTTTTAGTATCTGGATGGATGTGCTCAGATCTTTCGCTTGCTTGATTGTGTTTTCATGTATTTCTTTAATAGATTTTTGTGCTTCCTCTTTCATAGCTTCTACTTGTTGGCCCACATTCTTCTGTAGTTCTTTAAGTGACTTTTGTCTTTCTTCCTTATTGTCTTCTTCTCTTTGATCCATCTTCTCCTGCATTTCTTGAAGTGATTTTTGTATTTGCCTCGTAAAGGCTTCTAACTTTTGATCCATTTTCTCCTCTATTTCTTTACGAGATTTTTCTATGTGTTCAGCTACCAGCATCCTGACCAGTGATTTTATATCCAAGTCTTGTTTTTCTGGTGTTTTAGGGTATCCAGGGATTCCTGTTGTTGGAGAACTGGGTTCAGATGCTGTCATGTTGCCTTGATTTTTGTTAGTAACGTTCCTTCGTTTTCCTTTTGCCATCTGGTTATTTCTGGTTTTAGTTGGCCTTGTTGTCAGTGGCTGGTGTTTGAATCTCCTGTGAGGCTGGGCTCACCTGTTGTTTCTCTACTGGTGAATATGTGTGACTGCTGCTTTAAGGGATCATAAGCTGGCTGCCACCCATGCGATTGTAGCCCCTGTTGGAGTCTGTCTACCTGGGCTTCTCCAGCTGTGTCCTGGTTGCAAGGAACTCCGAGAGCCTAGCAGATCCCCCGTGAGGGTAGCCCTGGAAGGGGTGTTTACCTGGGCCTTTCCAGCTATGTCCTGGTTGCAATATGGAGGCCCGTTGCTACCGCTGGTCCAGGGGCCGGCGAGCTGGTTGCAGAACGCAGCCTAGGTGCTCACCAGAGGGCGGGGATGTCCCACAGAGCCTGGGCCTTTCCAGCTGTGTCCTGGTTGCAATATGGAGGCCCGCCACTACACCGCTGGTCTAGGGGCCAGCGAGCTGGTTGCAGAACGCAGCCTAGGTGCTCACCAGAGGGCGGGGATGTCCCACAGAGCCTGGGCCTTTCCAGCTGTGTCCTGGTTGCAATATGGAGGCTCGCCGCTACTGCTGGTCCAGGGGCCGGCGAGCTGGTTGCAGAAAGCAGGCTTGGTGCTCACCAGAGGGCTCGGGGATGTCCCACAGAGCCTAGGCGGGACTCCGCCTGCTTGGCTCTGAGACCCTAGCAGATACCCCCGTGAGTGTAGCCCTGGAAGGGGTGTTTACCTGGGCCTTTCCAGCTGTGTCCTGGTTGCAATATGGAGGCCCGCCACTACACCTCTGGTCTAGGGGCCAGCGAGCTGGTTGCAGAACACAGCCTAGGTGCTCACCAGAGGGCGGGGATGTCCCACAGAGCCTGGGCCTTTCCAGCTGTGTCCTGGTTGCAATATGGAGGCCCGCCGCTACTGCTGCTCCAGGGGCTGGCGAGCTGGTTGCAGAACGCAGCCCCAAGCCTATTCTAACAAGACTACATCTCCCTCGGGTGCCATTCCCTGGGCCAAGCATATTCAAACCACCACACCTATAAGGAGGTAAATAAATCCCAGTAAAAGCTTCTTTTTAAGCAGGTCGGTGGTGGTGCACGCCTTTAATCCCAGCACTTGGGAGACAGAGGCAGGCAGATTTGTAAGTTCAAGGCCAGCCTGGTCTACAGAGTGAATTCCAGGACAGCCAGGGTGATTCAGAGAAACCCTGTCTCAGGAAAAAAAATGTGCTTCTTTTTATAAAGTTATCTTAGTCATCACCTCTCTCTCTCTCTCTCTCTCTCTCTCTCTCTCTCTCTCTCTTCCTCTTTCTCTCTGTCTACAACATAAAGTACATATATGAGCACATTCTGTAAACACTGCTTTCAAATAATCTGAATGATATTTGCATCATATCTAGATTCTAATATCAAAAGCATAATTGCCAAGTGGTGGTGGTGCACGCCTTTAATCCCAGCACTTGGGAGGCAGAGGCAGGAGGATTTCTGAGTTCGAGCCCAGCCTGGTCTACAGAGTGAGTTCCGGGACAGACAGGGCTATACAGAGAAACCCTGTATGGAAAAAACCAAATCCAAAAACAAAAACAAAAACAAAAACAAAAAAAAGAAACAACAAAACACCAAAAGTATAATTAAGGCTTAGTAGCTACCCTTGGTACTCATCCTAGGAAAGACATGAGATATTGGCCATCTAGGAAAGCTGTTCTGATACAGGGCTCACATCTTAATTCCTTAATATTGGACTTTGCTCAGCTGCTGTGTTTATGCATGGGCAAAAATCCCAAACCAGAGTGGGGACATTAAGTCTTCCCTGTCACTCTATGCAATTTGCTTGAAAAATTGTTTTCCAACTTCTTACTCTGAGGTAGTGACTGTAGTTGTCACTGAGGTGCTTTTCTGAACAGACCACAAATGGCTTATTTTCTGAGATCAAGAATGGACAAATGGGGGGCAGTGCTGCAGCATGCCTTTAATACCTGCACTTGGGAGGCGTGGCCTCTAGAGCTTGGTCTGAATTTTAGTGAGTTGAAGAATGCTCAGGAAGATGTGAATAAACAGTCTCCTAGAAGGACCTGAAGTTAATTGGCTTCGTGTCACTTTGTTTCTTTGATAGTTTTCAGTGGAGGCTGTGGGTTCCTGTTATGAACCATAGGAGATCCTTATCCTGATCCTGGTTCTGTCCTCAGCATGTGAGCTGGGATTAAAGGCAATCCCTGACCCACCCTACCCTTAGGGCGCCATTGGTTCAGATTCAATCCAATTCAAGACCTATATAAAGACTCCATTTACACAGGAGTCTCACAGTTGAAGAAGTGCAGCGAAGGAAGCAGAGCTCTCTGTGTAGTGCAGACTCTTGTGAACACCAGGACACAGCTGGCCTCACTTTCGTCATTGTGTGCAGCAGAGGAAGCTCAGGAGAGAAAATGCCAGTGAGTTGTGTGAATTCACTCATGTTGTCTTTGGATAGCTGGGATACTTGTGCCTTAACATATGGCTAAACATGGTTGAGTCCCTTAAGTCTGAACCCATGTCTATGATTCGTAGAGGAACTAGAACTAGATATATTTTGTCCTTGGGTATCTTAGTTTTACTTCATTGAGTCAGGGTGTTCTTTTTTGTTTTGTTTTGTTTTGTTTTTTTGGATTTTGGTTTTTTTTTTTTTTTTTGAGACAGGGTTTCTCTGTATAGCCCTGGCTATCCTGGAACTCACTCTGTAGACCAGGCTGGGCTCGAAATCCTAAATCTGCCTACCTCTGCCTCCCAAGTGCTGGGATTAAAGGGATGCACCAACACTGCAGGGTGTGCTAGGCTTGTTTTTAAAGATCTGCTTGCATTTCATTTCTGGGATTAAAGGTGTGTCCTCCAAGGCCAGGCCTAAACTCTTCAAGGGCCCTGCCCCTCAAGACCAGATCAAAAGCCTGTTTCTTAGGGTTACTATATCTGTAACACAAGTGCGGCCTGCCCTCCATTTCTGGATTGATGTTCATTCCAGATTAAAACATCGAATTGTTCTTTATTCACATGAAAACACATCAATAAGCTTATCTGGGTGGAATCTTGCCCAGAGACCACCATTCCCTTAATCTCATTATCTGCTGAATATGGCATTCAGCTGTATTCATTTTCCCTTCTGGTGACACTTTTTTTTGTTTTTGTTTTTGTTTTTGTTTTTTGCTTGAGCCATAGTATTTGTATTTTCTTTATAAGTGTGGACTGCTTTGTTCTCATGGTCCTGATCACAGTAAACCAAAGAACAAAATTTATGCTGGTCGTTTTAAAGACTTCCTTTGTCAGTGCAATTGATCTCAGTCTCTTCACCTTACCCTCAGACAGACTCTTTGGACAAGGGCAAAGAGCAACTACAAGCTTCACCAACTATGAGAAAAACAGTCTCTAGGCTCATCCTAACATTCCTCTCCTCTGTAACCTCTGGAACCATGCCCTGCAGTTCAAACAACCATCACCAACACCAACCACATCCCTATCCTGATCCACCGAAGGCATTCCATGACTTTTCTGATCCACAGTCTACAAACTCAAAGTCCTCCAATCCACATTCCTTTAATTAAAAGTATGTTCAGGCCTATCCCAGCAATATCTCACTCCTGGTCCCACCTTCTGCCTTCCTTTGTGTTCCCACTGCTGCAAAGAGACACCAGGATCAACAACTCTTAGAAAAGACAACATTCAATTGGGAATGACATAGGGGTTCTGAGGTTCAGCCCAATATCATCAAGGCAGGAATCATGGCAGCATCTAGGCAGACATGGTGGTGTAGCACCTGAGAATTCTAGACCTTCATCAGAGGAAGCCAGGACTGCCTGTTTTCAGACAGCTAAGAAGAGGGTCTGAATACCCACTCCCACAGTGACATTCCTTCCAACAAGTCCAAGCCTATTCTAACAAGAGTACATCTCCCTTGGGTGCCATTCCCTGGGCCAAGCATATTCAAACCACCACACCTATAACGAGGTAAATAAATCCCAGTAAAAGCTTCTTTTTAAGCAGGTTGGTGGTGGTGCAGGCCTTTAATCCCAGCACTTGGGAGACAGAGGCAGGCAGATTTGTAAGTTCGAGGCCAGCCTGGTCTACAGAGTGAGTTCCAGGACAGCCAGGGTGATTCAGAGAAACCCTGTCTCAGGAAAAAAAATGTGCTTCTTTTTATAAAGTTATCTTAGTCATCACACCTCTCTCTCTCTCTCTCTCTCTCTCTCTCTCTCTCTCTCCCTCTTTCTCTGTCTACAACATAAAGTACATATATGAGCACATTCTGTAAACACTGCTTTCAAATAATCTGAATGATATTTGCATCATATCTAGATTCTAATATCAAAAGCATAATTGCCAGGTGGTGGTGGTGCACGCCTTTAATCCCAGCACTTGGGAGGCAGAGGCAGGAGGATTTCTGAGTTCGAGCCCAGCCTGGTCTACAGAGTGAGTTCCAGGACAGACAGGGCTATACAGAGAAACCCTGTATGGAAAAAACCAAATCCAAAAACAAAAACAAAAACAAAAACAAAAAAAGAAACAACAAAACACCAAAAGTATAATTAAGGCTTAGTAGCTACCCTTGGTACTCATCCTAGGAAAGACATGAGATATTGGCCATCTAGGAAAGCTGTTCTGATACAGGGCTCACATCTTAATTCCTTAATATTGGACTTTGCTCAGCTGCTGTGTTTATGCATGGGCAAAAATCCCAAACCAGAGTGGGGACATTAAGTCTTCCCTGTCACTCTATGCAATTTGCTTGGAAAATTGTTTTCCAACTTCTTACTCTGAGGTAGTGACTGTAGTTGTCACTGAGGTGCTTTTCTGAACACCCACAAATGGCTTATTTTCTGAGACCAAGAATGGACAAATGGGGGCAGTTCTTTGACACGCCTTTAATCCCCCACTTGGGAGGCATGGCCTCTAGAGCTTGGTCTGAATTTTAGTGAGTTGAAGAATGCTCAGGAAGATGTGAATAAACAGTCTCCTAGAAGGACCTGAAGTTAATTGGCTTCGTGTCACTTTGTTTCTTTGATAGTTTTCAGTGGAGGCTGTGGGTTCCTGTTATGAACCATAGGAGATCCTTATCCTGATCCTGGTTCTGTCCTCAGCATGTGAGGTGGGATTAAAGGCAATCCCTGACCCACCCTACCCTTAGGGCGCCATTGGTTCAGATTCAATCCAATTCAAGACCTATATAAAGACTCCATTTACACAGGAGTCTCACAGTTGAAGTGCAGCGAAGGAAGCAGAGCTCTCTGTGTAGTGCAGACTCTTGTGAACACCAGGACACAGCTGGCCTCACTTTCGTCATTGTGTGCAGCAGAGGAAGCTCAGGAGAGAAAATGCCAGTGAGTTGTGTGAATTCACTCATGTTGTCTTTTGATAGCTGGGATACTTGTGCCTTAACATATGGCTAAACATGGTTGAGTCCCTTAAGTCTGAACCCATGTCTATGATTCGTAGAGGAACTAGAACTAGATATATTTTGTCCTTGGGTATCTTAGTTTTACTTCATTGAGTCAGTGTGTTCTTTTTTGTTTTGTTTTGTTTTGTTTTGTTTTTTTGGATTCTGTTTTTTGTTTTTTTTTTTTTTTTTTGTTTTTTTTTTTTTTTTTGAGACAGGGTTTCTCTGTATAGCCCTGGCTATCCTGGAACTCACTCTGTAGACCAGGCTGGGCTTGAACCCCCGAAATCTGCCTGCCTCTGCCACCCAGAGTGTTGGGATTACAGGCGTGTGCCAAGCTTCCCCCCCCCCCCCCCCGCTGAGTCAGTGTCTCATTATCCAAGGCTAGCACACAACCATCTGTGTGGCCTAGAACGATGCAGAACTTCTGGGAATTCCCATCCATCCACAACCATGGTTTGTGATAGAGGATGGGAAAGTATAGTTTCACACAGTTTTGTGATGACTTTTTATGTTTGAAGCACAGCTGGAGTTTATTAGGAGATTTTGAACGGAATTTTTTTCCTCCCCCAGAAAATGGGAAGAGATTGACCGGGAGAGAGAGGCTGTGGTCTTGTCAATTGACAGGAGCTTCTGTTTCTTATCTTCCATTGATTAAAGGCACCCGTTCTGTTCATTCTAGACGCTCCTTGTTTTACCTTCACAGGCCTGCTGTCCTATTCTGTGAGAATGGACCAGCTCCAGTGGAGGAGGAAGAGTTCACAGCTTAGCTCATGCAACAGGAGACTGGTCCCTGAGGCCTTTCACGGCTAGGAGACAGGGATTCCTGTAGCATGAACCTGTGTTAATATATAATGCATTCATCTCTGCACAGAGAGAGGACAATCAAATCCAAAGTGTGAGAAACACTCAAGAAGCCAATCGGAGAAGGAAGCCGAGGCAGGAAGGCCGAAGGTCCTCAGGTATTCAGAGTCAAATCCCTGCTAAACCCTGAACTCTGCTCTCATATTTCTTTGGCCTGTGACTATGAGTAGATGCAAGAGCCCTGAGGTGGACATCTGTGGCAAGCATAGCCTGGCTCCGGGAGGTCCCTGCTGTCTGCCTGTCTCCCAGAAGAGCCATCAGCTCTGAGTGTCTCCATGTGTGGATGTGGTTTTGAGTCTCTGCAGGCACAACCTTCCCTGGTAGCACTAATGCTGGGCATCCTGTTGTATTCTGAGACAATGTCCCTAAATCTGCAGACACCTAATCTGTCCCAGTGAGTGTCCTTCTGACTGTTGAGAGCAGGGTAGGTGTTGTCACAGGGCTGGAAGGACAGTGTCCATACTCACTTGATAACTGACTGCAGGCATTGTGGCCAAGCAATGTGCAGCAAGAATCTCTGAGAAAAGCTGACGTGGTTGTGTGTATGACCTTTGATATCCCCATTCCGTCCCTCCGTCCCTTCAGATAGCCCATGGATTGAGCCTGAAATCTGGATGTTCCTGCAAGAGTGGGAAGTGGTGGAATATAACATGGGGCACCCAGGCAAGAAAATGTTCCAGAAGGCCAAGTCCCTTAGAAGGCGCCTCTCTGAGCGGGGTCTGAGGAAGAGCTGGAAGAGCTGCCTTGATCTGATGCTGCAGATGAAGGACCTGCATGAAACCCTCTGTCATGAGAGGCCACGGCCTGACCCCTTGTTTTCTCCTTATGCATGGCACCTGTTCAAGATCTTGGGCCACAGCTCCCAGAGAGGCCATGTCCCAGGTGAGTCTCTTGTGTAGAAAAGGCTTCATGTCCCAGAGCGTAGCATCAGCTGGGGATAGAGCAGAGCACAGAATTGAGGCAAGTCCTTTTCCCATAGGCCTTTACTCACATAGCAGTCTGTTCTGTGTGTCTAACTTCCTCAGTCCCCCTCTCGACAATGGAATGTGGACTTGTTCTTAGGTGACTCTGACTCAGAGGCCAGGCAAGTACTTTGAGTACCTCAGGGAAGGAGAGGGGGGCCATGCTTATGCTCTCTCCCTTTCTCCTCCTTTCAGGTCCTTGGTATGATGGGTGTGGTTCGCACCCTGCAGACCACACACCTTACCTGTGCATTCGTGGAGCTGACTCTCCAGGTATGGGCCTTGGGATTATCACATCCATCCACCAACTGGAAAGCTTACTAGACTCTCATCACTCATGATGGCAAAGGGGGATAGACTGATTTCCAGTTGGCATGACTGAGAGGCCAATCTTCTTTTACATTACTACCTCTTGTAAGTTTGGACTGCATGTGTTTGTGTGATGGATATTATATCATGTTAGGCACAATTCTGACGTAGTTAATCATACAATGCATTGGCCATTCCTCCTTGGATGGTTATATCACATTGTCATTGAATACTGGTTATGGCTTCATTTGGAAATTAGGCATGACCTAAGGAGACATCATTGTAAGCATTTGACTGGAGGTTGGCTGTTCATGGGAGGTCTTTGTTGTCAAGTTGATTCCATCTTAGTTGCAATGTAACAAATCAAAGAAAAATTCCGTTTGGCTCTGGTTTTAAGTTTAACTCACAAGAAGTGAATTGAAGAAGTGAAGATATTTAGCTACTGTGTGAATCTGGCATGCCACGCCTTTAATTCCAGCCCTCGGGAGGGGGGGGCAGAGGGAAGCAGAGCAGTATGATGTCCTAGAGACTTTGGCTTGTTTTTTTTGTTTGTTTGTTTGTTTTTTGTTTTTTTTAAAGTTGTATTTGTTATTATATTACGAACACAGTGTCTGTCCTCAGATACACCAGAAGAGGGCATCAGATCTCATTACAGATGGTTGTGAGCCACCTTGTGGTTGCTGGGATTTGAGCTCAGGACCTTTGGAAGAGAGATGGGTGCTCTTAACCGCTGAGCCATGTGTCCAGGCTGGAGACTTTGGTCTTAACGTTAGTGAGTTGTGGGATGGCCAGCAGTATGGAAGGAAACCCCATGCTCTAAAAGTGACTTAATGAACTGACCTTGGCATCACTTCATGTCTCTCATGATTTTAAATCAAGACAGTGTGGTCTTCCTGTGCTGCTTAATATTTCCTGAAATCTGCCCTTTAGTAAAACCTAACATATGAAAGGATATTTCCTTTTCCTATAGTTGAAGCCTCAGTTGGATTCCCAGGGAGTGTACTCCTTGGTATTAAGAGCAAGGTAGACTCTGGATCCTTGGCCCTCAAGCAATGTTCCTAACCTCTGGAAAACAGAAGCAGGCCGTTTTTGGCAGTTCACCGTGTGGGAAGAGTCCCTGAGCATAGTTGATATATCCATATGCATGACGACTGATACACTCATCTGGTCCCTCTGTCCCTGCAGGTCCTACCCCTAGCCCTTGGACAGACCTTGAAATCAGGATCTTCCTGCAGCAGTGGGAAGTGGTTGAACAGGACCTCGGCCACCCAGGCAAGAAGATCGAGAAGAAGACCAGCGCTGTTTTCCAGTGTCTCCATCAGATGGGCCTGGACAAGAGCTGGGACAGCTGTTTGGACCTGATGCTGAGCCTGCAGGACCTGCACAGGACTCTCTGTCATGAGAGCCCAAGGACTGTACCCTTGTTTTCTCCTTATGCAGAGGGCCTCTACAGGATCTTGGGCCACAAATGTCAGGGAGGCCCCGTCCCAGGTGAGTCTCTTCTGCACAGACTCTTTGGGTAGTGTAACTAGTGGCGCCAGCCGGCCTGGTCTTCATGAGCACGGAGCTGAGCAGACCAGGTAGGAAGTCCCCATTTCTCCAGGAGTGACCTCTGTGTGTCAGTCCAAGGCAATGGAAGGTGGACTTGCTCCTTGTTGACTGTGATTCAGGGCCGGGCCATTACTTATAGTGACTCAGGGAGAGTGAAGACACCATGTTTATGCTCTCTGTGTTTCTTCTCTCAGGTGCTCAGTATGGATGGTCTGGTAACAGCCTGTCTTCCATGGTCCCTCAACCTCCAATGGTGATGCCATCTCCAGTATACCAGTTTTGGGATGATGTCATGTCTGTATCTTCTGGACAGCTCCATGGCAACCCATCCCTGATGATGTCCAGTCAGCATTCAATGTTTCCCAGCACAGAAGCCTTGAATGCTACCTATCCTTCGACAGTTTCACATGTCCTTCCCACCTGTCTCCCTGCCAATACCAACCTTCAGATGCCCTGGTCAACTTGTGATGACAGCTGACATCATCAGTGAGGAAATGTTGAGACTTTTTTCTCTCTAAGAGAACCTTCAGAATCATACAGCATTACATGGATACTCAATTTCTCTTCTCATTGGAAAGGACAATTTGAAATTAAATACATTTCTCTGACTTAACTCCCTTCTCATGTTCTATTCTTGTCACTTCAGTGGAGGATATATGTGTAGGAGGGAGGAGATGTGGCACTTAATGGTGGAGGTTCCATTTTGGCAGAACACCTTCTATCCACCCTCTCCCCTCGATGGTCACCAGACCCCTGACCCTGAGACTCCTCCTGCACAATGGGAATGTCCACGTCCCAGATACTACCTTTGCAGCTCTTTCATTTCCATGTGCTGTAGTTAGAGAACTAGTGGTCCGTGTTTCACAGACTCCAATTCTTCAGAATCCTGGGAAAACAGGTTCAAAATTGAGTTACATTTGTGTGGTGGATGTAATATTCATTGAGAGAACATGAAAACCTATCTAAATATTTGTTTCAAATACTAAAAGAATGTCTGTCAAGGAACATTGCCACCATTCAAAATTTGCAATGCATTCACAGGTGGAAGAAGGATTGTTATATGATGTTAACGTGAATCATAGCCTGAATAAATATGTACTGTGTTTGCCATCCTACCTGGGATAGTTATATAACTTTAGGTGCAATTATAATCCACTCATTTTTTCATTTGCAAATTAATTATGATATGAGGTGATATGATTGCAGGTCAGGTTGACATTATGATTGCCTCAACTTGACTACATGTAGAATTAACTAATGTCCTGAAATGTGTAGGCGTACTTCTGAGGAGTCTTTGGTTACTCACTTGACATGGGAAGTTCCTCTTCCATGGATCTGGATATCTGTGGTGTGTATTCTAGATCTTTGGAGTTTGAAAGACCAGATTCCCATGTGGGCCAGACCTGCTTGAAGCCTAGATCAAGGATAGCAAAGAAGGAAGTTTCTATTTGTGGCTGCTTGCTATTACCCTCAATAGTAAGGGCATCCCCTGACTGGCATTAGAGCAGTGGTTCTCCATTTTTTGTTCTTGATCCCTTTGTATTTAATGACCCCTTCACCGAGGTTGCTTAAGACTGTCCAAGATATCAAATAGTCACATTAAGATTCCTAACAGTATTAAAATTACGGTTATGTAGTAGCAATGAACCATTTTATGGTTGTAGGTCTGCACAACATGAGAAATTTTATTAAACAGTGGCAGCATAAGAATTTTGAAGCACTGCCTTTGAGACTACTTCGTTAAGATTCTGATATATACTGACGACCAGCTGAGCCACTCAGCCTCAGGATATAAACCAGACCTGGATTCTTTGACCTTCTGTTCCCAGGTGTCAGTTTTTTGATTAGCTTGACCACAGCCTATAAGTCATTCTTTAATTAATTTCTTTATACATATATTTATATATATATAAACATATATTATATAATAAACATATATATATATATATATATATATATATATATATATATAATGGCATGTCAAGCCCACCCATTGATTTTTCATTGTGATTATGTAATCTCCTAGCTTTCATTCAGTACCATTTATGACTCCTCGTTCTCTGTCTCGAATTCCAGTCTTTCAGGTTTTTTTCAAACATTTATTTATTATTATATGAAAGTACACTATAGCTTTCTTCAGACATACCAGAAGAGGACGTCAGATCTCATTATAGATGTTTGTGAACCACCATGTGGTAGCTGGGATTTGAACTCAGGACCTTTGGAAGAATAGTCAGTACTCTTAACCACTGAGCCATCTCTCCAGCCCAGTATTTCAGTTTTTAAAATATATGTGTAGTCAATAATTCTTAAATCAGAAGTCTATAATTCTTTTCTTCTGTTTATTCTTGCTCATGGGATCTCATTTTTGTATGTGTGTGCATATAATGAGTGTCCCTGGGAGCTGTGTAAAGATAAAGAAAAGTACAATTTTCTTGCTTCTGGAATACTTGCTTGAAGCTGCTTGCTGTTGACTATTTGCAGGTGGTGGATAAAGCTAGTTCTCTGTGAGGATTTGTAGACACCACTCCTGGCTTATAGAAACTTGAAACCTTAAGTCTCAGCTTGGGAGTATTTTGTCCAGCTGTTGATATGGTGTCAGGGTGCAAATCTCTGTGACTTCCGTGAAGACATCTGGGCAGCAAGTGTTGCGTCAGGAAGTGTTCGTGAACCCCAAAAGACCACCAAAGAGCCGTCTCCGAAATAATAGCATTAGGGTCTCTTTATTAAAAGCTTGGGCTTGGGCTCTTCTCTAACTCAGCCCTGACATAGCATAACAGGAGGAAAAGATGGAGCAGCCTCAAACCCTCAGCAGGACAAGTTCTTATAGGAAAACTGGAGCAAGTGAGGGGTCAGAGGGGTGTGCAGTTGGGCAAGCATCTCAGAGTGACTGTAAGCCGACAGGTGTGTGCTCTAAAGGAAGACCGTATGCAACCACAAACGGTCTGCAAGTACATCTGAAACAATCAGACTAATCTTTGATTAACTCTGCTAGGAAAATAATCTTTGCTGGGAAGCAGCTAGGGAGTGACCCTGGCCAAGGACAAGCTGTGGGGTCTGTTTTAGTTAGGGCTTTACTGCTGTGAACAGACACCATGACCAGGGGAAGTCTTATAGAGGACAACATTTAATTGAGGCTGACTTAAAGGTTCAGAGGTTCAGTCCAGTATCATCAAGGTAGGAACAGGGCAGCATCCAGGCAGACATGGTACGGAAGAAGCTAAGAGTTCTACATCTCCATCTGAAGGCTGCTAGCAGAATACTGGCTTCCAGACAGCTAGGAGTGGGGTCTTTTGTTTGTTTGTCGAGACAGGGTTTCTCAGTGTAGCCCTGGCTGTCCTGGAACTCACTCTGTAGACCAGGCTGGCCTCAAACTCAGAAATCCTCCTGCCTCTGCCTCCCAAGTGCTGGGATTAAAGGTGTGTGCCACCACCCCCTGACTAGGAGTGGAGTCTTAAAGCCCATGCCCACAGTGACATATCTACTTCAACAAGGCCAAGTCCTGCTCCAACAAGGCCACACCTCCAAATAGTGCCACTCCCTGGACTAGCATATACACACCATCACATTCCACTCCCTGGCTCCCTTAGGCTTGTTCAAACACATAAGTCTTTGGGAGTTATACCTAGCCATAGCATAATAATAATAAAAAAAACATTTAATCCAACTTCCAAAGTCCCCATAGTCTGTAGCAGTATCAAAAATGTTAAAAGTCCAAAGTTCAAAGTCTCTTCTGAGATGCATCCGATCACTTAATTGTAATCCCTGGATCAAGACAGGAAACCAACTGGGCAAACTCCAAACTTTGCCATCTCCATGTCTAATGCCAAAGCAGTTTTCAGATCTCCAACTCCTTTTTCATCTTTGTTGACTGCAACGAACTTCTTTCTCCTGGGCTGGTTCCACTCCCTGTTAGCAGTTTTCCTCCGCAGATAGCCCATGGCTGTGGCATCTTGAATATCTTGGGGTATCCAAGGCAACTTCAATGTTACAGCTTCTTGTTTCAGTGTCTAGGATCCACACATGTTCTTCTGGGTTCCTCCAAAGTGTGGGCATCACTTCTCCAGCTCTGCCCTCTGTAGCACTCTAAGCTCAGGTTGATCCACTCCATTACCACTGCTGTTCTTGGTGATCATCACATGGCAGTGGCATCTCCAATACACTGGGGTCTTCTGCTGCAGCTAGACTTCACCAATAGCCTCTCATAGGCTCTCTTCATGGTGCCAAGCCTCAATTCCTTTGCATGACACCTTCAGTCCTAGGCCATCAACTTCAACTGAGGCCTTCCATGACCTCTCACAGTACCAAGCCTCAGCTACTCTTCATGACCTCTTTATGCCTTCAAAACTAGTACCACCTGGGTGACTCTTACACATTACTAAGTACAGTTGCTGAAGGAGGTACAA
Organism: Apodemus agrarius; assembly: GCA_964023405.1. Classification (NCBI taxonomy): domain Eukaryota; kingdom Metazoa; phylum Chordata; class Mammalia; order Rodentia; family Muridae; genus Apodemus; species Apodemus agrarius. The sequence goes on along the minus strand of OZ030013.1, from coordinate 69,299,182 downwards.
CCTTGGCTATCTCTGGAACACAGTTCCTTTGTGCTCTCAGAAAACACTTCCCAGAAGGTTTCACCTCAGTGATACTGGTCTCTTCTTAATAACCACTAATTTCTATTCTCCAACTAACCAGCATCAATTGTCCCAGTAACCCCTCCTATTCCTGACTTTAATGTTAGAGCCACATTGAAGTGGGAACTCCTAGTTTCTTTGGAAAGTTAGTTATGTTAAATGATGTTTCATTGGGTCACAGAGGTGAAATGATGTCGTTCTGAAGTGAACACAGGTGAGAGGCTCTTTTGCTGGAGCAGACACAGGTGAAAGGATGATGTGATATAGCAAATGAGTGAAAGGACCTGTGAGGTCAGACTCTAATGAGATCCCACTCACAGTGGGGATGAGCCCTGAACAGTGGTTTGGTGTGTTCTGTGTTACTGTTCTTCGCTAAGTATAAACAAGTATTGGTTTGCCTTCCATAGCGTTATTGAGGCATTCCTTGTAGTAATGATGCCACTGAGAGAATCTTGCCCAAGAAATGCTATCTATATTCCTGGGCCAGTTTTCCACCTCTGTGGGCTGTCTTCATGCTAGTTGGCATGTCTTGCAGTTTCTTCAGGACTGGGTTGTCGCGTCTGGTTTTTGCCTGGTGTCTGCTTGAGTAGAGGACTGGTCTGCAGCAACTGAATCCTCTTTGGTGTTTGCTACAGGACTGAACCGCTGCCAAAGAAGATTGAGCTGGATCCCAAAACACTATTGATGAACAACTCCACTTCCCTCATATCCTAATACATTTTCTCTTCAACTACATCTGTCTGGGTGGGCTAGAGGTGAGATTGAACCATTATTAATAATAGGTTACAAGACAATTGATGCTTAATTTGGTCACTTGGCCAAAGCCACAGAATCCTGTTGCTGGCTGGCGCTGGAACATGCCCCCCACCTTGTTCTATTACATTGTCACCAGCTTTCTGTTTTCCAGCTCCTTTATTGCCTAAGCTTGGTTGTTCTGGAACTTGATTTTGAAGTCAGAAATCTGCATGCCTGTCTCCTAAACACTGGGATTAAAGGTATGCTCCTCCAAGCTTTGATTTAAGTTTTTCTTCATCTAGAGCTTGCTCTGTTCTAGGCTGGCCTTGAACTCAGAGATCTGCTTGTCTTTGCCCCCTGGAATTAAAGGCTTGTACTACCATGCCTGGACCTAAATTTAGTTGGGTGGAATCTTGCCCCAAGGTCACTACCTTAATTAAATTTAATATCCTTGAACAGAGAATTCAGCTCCATTTCACTTCCTGATGTCCCTTTAATACTCAAACTATATATTTTGTAATTTTCCTTTCTCAGTTTTTCTATGTTTGTTCAAAATGCTCTTTGTCACTTAACCAGAGAACAAAATGTTAGGCTTTTTTGAAACTTCCTTTGTCCATACAATAAACATAAATCTCTTTACCTTAGCCCTAGGTAGTCTCTTGAGACAATGGTAAAAAGTAGTCATATTCTTCACCAAAACATCACAAAAACAGTCTCTCAGCCACATATTAAAGTTCTTCTCCACTGAAACCTCTTGAGCTATTAGGCCTACACAGTTCAAATGACCCTCAGCACCGCTGTTTTCCATATTCCTTCAAGGCTGGTCCATTAAGCCCCACTGAAAACATTCCATGGCTTTCCAAATTCAAAATCTCCAATCCACACTCTTTCAAACACAAATATGGCAAGGTCTATCACAGCAATGCGCCACTCCTGGTACCAACTAGGGCCCTTCCTGGTGCATGGGTGCAGCTTGGGTTCTACTGCAGGTCAAGTTCTTAGGCTTTTTTCTTTAAGGTGCAAAAATACTCAATAAAATTCTCCCAAACTAAATCCAAGAATGCATCAAAACCATCATTCACTACCATCAAGTGGGCTTCATCCCAGGGATGGAGGTTGGTTCAGTATGAAAATCATTAATGTAATCCACTATCAAAACAAACTAAAAAATCACATCATCATCTCATTAGATGTTGACAAAGCATTTGACAAAATACAATACTCCTTCATGTTGAAAGTATTGGAGAGATCAGGAATTCAAGGCCTATACCAAAATACAATAAAAGCAGCATACAGCCATCCAACAGCCAATATCAAATTAAATGGAGAGACACTCTAAGCAATCCCACTAAAATCACGGACAAGACAAGGAAGATCCCCATGTCTATCCAATATAGTACTCAAAGCTCCAGCTAGAGCAATCAGACAACAAAGGGAGGGGATACGAATTAGCAAAGAAGTCACTATTTTCAGATGATAGTATCCACAAGCAACCCCCAAAATTCTACGAGAGAACTTCTATAGCTTATAAATAACTTCAGCAAAGTGGCCAGATATAAAATGACCTCAAATACATCAGTCAGTAGCCTTCCTTTATACAAATGATAAACAGGCTGAGAAAGAAATTAGAGAAACAACACCCTTCACAATAGTCACAAATAATATAAAATTTTCTTGGAGGTAACTCTAACCAAAAAAGTGAAAGATCTGTATGACAAGAACTTCAGGTCTCTCAAGAAAGAAATCGATGAAGACCTCAGAAAATGCAGAAATCTCCTGTGATCATGGATTGGTAGAATTAAAATAGTAAAAATGGCCATCCTACCAAAAGCAATCTACAGATTCAACGCAATCTCCATCAAAATCCCAACACAATTCTTCAAAGACATGGAAAGAGCAATTCTCATATTCATTCCAAAACAACAACAACAACAAAAACCAAAAAAAAAAAAAAAAAAAACAAACCCAGAATAGTGAAAACCATTCTGAACAATAAAAGAACTTCTGGGGGAATCATCATCCCTGACCTCAGGTTACACTACAGAGCAATAGTGAAAAAGCTGCATAGCACTGGTTCAGAGACAGACAGGTTCATCAGTGGAATAGAATTGAAGACCCAGAAATAAAACCACTCCCTTACAGACACTTGATCTTTGACAAAGAAGCCAAAATTATACAATGGAAAAAAAGAAAGCATCTTCAATAAATGGTGCTGGTATAACTGGCAGTCTATATGTAGAAAAATGAAAATAGATCCATATTTGTCACCTTGCACAAAACTTAAGTCCAAGTAGATCAAGAACCTCTACAGAAAACCAGATACACTGAATCTAGTAGAAGAGAAAGCAGGAAAGAGCCTAAAACTCATTGGCACAGGGGGAAATTTCCTAAACAGAACTCCAATGGCTTAGGCTCTAAGATCAAGAATTGATAAGTGGGACATCATGAAACTGGAAAGCTTCTGTAAGGCAAAGGATATCGTCAATAAGACAAAGCAGCAACCTACAGATTGGGAAAAAAATCTTCACTAACCCCACATCCCATAGAGGGTTAATATCTAAAATATATAAAGACCTCAAGAAAAAAGCTAACCACCAAAGAACCAAAACAACCCAATCAAAAAATGGGATATAGATCTAAACAGAGAATTCACAACAGAGGAATCTTGAATGGCTGAGAAGCACTTAAAGAAATGTTCAAAGTCCTTAGTGATCAGGGAAATGCAAATCAAAATGACCCTGAGATTCTACCTTAAACCAATCAGAATGGCTAAGATCAAAAGCTCAGGTGACAGCAGATGCTGGCAAGGATGTGGAGAAAAAGGAACCCTCCTCCATTGCTGGTGGGATTGCAAACTGGTATTATCACTCTAGAAATCAATCTGGAGGTTCCAAAGAAAATTGGAAACAGATCTACCTGAAGACCCAGCTATATTGCTCTTGGAAATATATGCAAAAGATGCCCCATCATGCCACAGGGGCACGTGTTTCACTATGTTCATAGCAGTCTTATTTGTGATAGTCAGAATCTGCAAACAACCCAGATGTCCCACAACAGAAGAATGGATACAGAAAACGTGGTTCATTTACACAATCTACTTGGCTATTAAGAATAAGGGCATCATGAGTTTTGCAGGCAAATGGATGGAACTATAAAATATCATCCTGAGTGAGGTAACTCAGACCCAAAGGACATGCATGGTATGTACTCACTAATAAGTGGATATTAGCCAAAAAAGTACAGAATACCCAGGATACAATACACAGAACTCAAGAAGGTTAACAAGCCATAGGGCCCAACTGAGGATATCTCACTCCCACTTGGGAGGGAGACAAGAAAGTAATCATGGGGTGGGGAGGGAGAGACCTAGGTGGAAGAGGGGACAGGGAGGGCAAGAGGGGACCATGATCAGGTATTGGGGTGGGGAAAACAGGACTGAAGTCCTGAGGGCCAGCAGAAAAATCGAAAATAGGCAACCTTGGGAGGTAGGAGGTGGGGGGGGACCCTCTAGAATGTACCAGAGACCTGGGAGGTGACAGACTCTCAGGACTCAAATGGAGGGACCTTGGATGAAGTGCTCTACAGTGGGGAGGGGGGACTTGTAGAGTCCACCTGCAGTGGAAAGACAGGACATCATGTGGAGGGATGGGGTTGCCATCCCATGATCAAAAGCTCTGACACAGAATTGTTCCTGTCTGAAGGAACTGCAGGGACAAAAATGGAGCAAAACATGAGAGAAAGGAGGTCCAGTGACAGGCCCAAGTTGGGATCCAGTTCAGGCGGAGTCCCCAAGGCCTGACACTATCACTGATGCTATGGTGTGCTTATAGACAGGAGCCTAGCATGGCTGTCATCCAAGAGGCCCAACAAGCAGCTGAAAGAGTCAGATGCAGATTCTAGCACCCAACCAATGGACAGAAGCGGATGGATCCCTGTGTTTGAATTAGGAAAAGGCTGAAAGAAGCTGAGGAGGATGGCTGCCCCATGGGAAGAACAGCAGTTTTAACTGACCAGGATTCCTGAGATCTCTCAGACATTGAACCACCAACCAGGCAGCATACAGCATCTCAAGTGAGGCCCCTGACACATACACAGCAGAGGACTGCCTGGTCTGGCATCAGTGAGAGAAGACGCACCTAACCCTCAAGGGACTTCAGGCCCCAGGGAGTGGGGCAGTCTGGTGATTTGGGTGTGGGGGTGTGTGGGGACATCCTCTTGGAGATGGGGATGGGGTGGGGTGGGAGGATAATGTATGGGATGAGGAGTGGTCAGATGGCAGCCTGGGAGGGTGATAAAGACTGGACTATACAAAAGGATTAAAGAATTAAAAAAAAGATGAAGGCCAATCCCAAAAATAGGTTTGGCCTCTCACAAGATCTCTGCCCACCCAGTACCAAGAATCATCACAGAGAATTGTCCTGCAATCCTTCAAGAGGAGCTTTCTAATTCCCTTTCCTCTGAGTTTTAAGCAGCCTCCTTTGGGATGCTAGCATGTTGGACTCTTTGGAGGAGCCCCGGCCTATACACTTGGCTCCTTGGGTGCTGGTGTCCTATGATGTCACGCTCAAAAGTTGATCCTAAATTACCCTGTTTTCATCCATTGTTCACAGTGACCTTGACCAATTTGTAATTCCCTCCAGACTGTAGTAATGGGTTCCACCCCTTGACTTGCACAGGCCTAACCCAGCCTCTCCTTTTGCTTCCCTCAAGTGGCCGAACTGTGACCAACCAGCTTCCCACACCTGCCTCTATGCCGTCCTTGACTGTTGGCATGTCTTTCTCCCCAAGGTGGACACTATCCCTCTGAAATGGTACATCAGCATAAACCCTTTCTCGCTAAGTAGCTTTTGTCAGGTGATTTTATTATAGCCACAGAAAAGTAACTAGGGTAGGATCTCTCGATTGGATAATGTGGCACTCAGAGTTATAATCTTTCCTCTTAGGACCGCTTTCACCATGTCTCACAGGTTTGGGTATATTGTGTTTACATTTTGATTTAAAGAATTTATTTTTTTTTATTTCTTCGATGACCTAGTCATCATTCAGTAGTGTGTAAATTATTTATTGGTTTTTCAAGACAATTTTTCTCAGTGTAGCCTTGGCTGTCCTGGAATTCACTCTGGAGACCAGGGTAGCCTCGAACTCACAGAAGTTTTCCTGCCTCTGACTCTGGAATTCTGGGATGAAAGGCAATGTAGCAATTTAATCTCCATGAATATTCAGGAGTTTCTCTTGCTGTGGTTTTGAAGTTTTATTTCATTGTGAATAGACAATACAGAAATCATCCCAGTTTCCCTTTATTTGTTAAGATTTGCTTTATGTTCTAACATATAACCAAATTTAGGGAAAGTTCTGTGGTCTGCTGAGAAAAATAGTATATTCTGCAGTGCTTGGATGGAATGTTCTGTAGATATGTATTAAGTCTGTTTGACCTATGATGCTGTTTAATTCAGGTCTTCCTTCCTTCCTTCCTTCCTTCCTTCCTTCCTTCCTTCCTTTCTTTCTTTCTTTCTTTCTTTCTTTCTTTCTTTCTTTCTTCCTTTCTTCCTTTCCTTCTTGCCTGGATAACCTGTTGACTGATAAAAGTGAGATGTTCATGGTTATTGTGCTGAAGTTAATCTGTTACTTTATCTGCAGTAGTATTTTTTTGTTCTTGTTGTTAAATTAGGCACACCCATGTTCAATGTTTATGTTTAGAATCATAATGTACTCTTGATGTGTGGGTCACTCACCAAGTGGTACAAAGAGACCATTTTTATCTCTTAATTTACCTTGTCAGAGGACAGAAGTCAGCATCCTGTGTCCTGCTTCCAATGCTTGGATACATTTTCTATCCTTCCATATCAAGGCATCATTTGTCTTTTGTGCTGAGGTGTTTCTAAATGAGACCCAACCCAGTCTGCTAGTCTGGGTTTTTGATCAGGAAATTGAGACTATCAGTATTTAAAGCTATTTTTGAGAAGTGTGTATTATTTCCTGTCATTTCTTGTTTTTTGTAGTGTTTGGTGTTCTGTTTATCCTCTTCCGTTTAACTTTTATTCAAGAGTGGTTTGTTCTTCCCTGTGGCAGTGAATGGTTAGCTTCTCTCTTCATTCCAAAGAATCCTTTCAGTTCTCTTTTGTAGAACTGGTTCAGTGGTCATGTGGTCAGGAATCCCGTGTTCAAAATAGAAAGCTTTCTTTTCTCCTTCAACTATAGCTGGTATTTTATTGTTTTTGTTGTCTGCCTCAACTCCTGAAATGCTGGAATTAAAAGCATGAGCTATCACATCTAGCTTTATTTATTTTTAATTGAGGTTGTTGTTGTTGCTGCTGCTGCTGCTTTAGTTGCTGGTGGTGGTGGTGGTGGTGGTGGTGGTGGTGGTGGTGGTGGTGGTGGTGGTGGCGGTGGCAGCGGTGGCGTGTGGGCATGCAAGTGTATGTGTTATTTACAGAGTTCTGTGTGAGGAATTATTTACAGGAACATGTGCTCCTTACCAGTGCCACAAGTGACTCCATTTTGACCAGGATAATTTCCCTCCATGTCTTAGAACAATTTTCTGTGATGAAACTGGTTAACCTATCTTGTGCTAAGCTTTGATTTGGCTTAGTCATCCCTCGAGGAGAGAGGCCCCTCCTGTTTGATCTGATCCCATGTTGTATGTGTGTGCATGTTTGCAAACAGATATTCAAGGAGAGAATGTCAAAAACCTTTTTATTCGTGGCCAAATTTAAGAGACTGGGAATTCTAGAGAGTTCTAGAAGGAAAGGCTCTTAGGCTGAGTTTACCTAAGTCTGTTATGAAGACAGCTGAGGATCAGGGCGCATCACAGAATAGGCGCAGAAAGCAGGTGAAGTGTAGGACAGGTGGCGAGTGCTGTAAAATGCTCTCTTCGGGGCATGGCGTGGCATTTCGTAGCAGAATTTCAACATACAGAGGCTATACAGCTTTACAATGAGAGGATTGCTAAGTAAGTCACAGACACACAGAGAAGCCAGCAGTGCAGCACAGCCCTGAGCGTTTGCTTTATAGCAGAATCCAGAATCTTCAAAGCATGTAGACCTTTTACACTTTTGCTTGAAAATAGTATCGGTGGTTACAAGTAGACATTACCTGGTGCACACATGTGATAGCTCTCCTTAAGCATTAAAAGGATTCCAGCTCAAATAGAAACTTAACTGATCAGATTGTGTTTAAAAAAAAAAAAGGCCCGACAAAATGAACAGGAAACACGGAATATTAAATATCTTTTGGTTTCTCTGTTCTGTGGTCCGTCGGGACATATCTTATAGAGTGCAAAGCTTAAAAACCGAAAAGGCGGGCTGGAGAGATGGCTCAGCGGTTAAGAGCACTGACTGCTTTTCCAAAGGTCCTGAGTTCAATTCCCAGCAACCACATGGTGGCTCACAACCATCTGTAATGAGACCTGACACCTTCTTCTGGAGTGTCTGAAGACAGCTACAGTGTACTTACATATAATAATAAAGAAATCTTTAAAAAACCTGAAAAGGCTGGTGTCATTGAAGTTAATATTGTCGATATTGAAAACCCTTCCAGACCTGTGTATGCGCCTATTTCAGACAATTATTCTAGCTGCATTAAAATAATACTAGAAGGCGGTGTGCCAAAGCAGGACATCACCCACCTGGCCCTCTGTATCTTTTTGCCTCTGGTTGTGCCTGAGCTATGCCCTTCAAAACTAATTGGTAAAGGTGAGTGGGTGCTTCCCTGGGTGCAAGAGCCAGGGTAGAGGAGGTAGGAAATGAAGAAATTCTTTCCTGGGGGAGGTATCATTTCCAGACTGTCCTGGAACTATGTAACCACAGGAAGAAACTTTCTATCCTTATTTTAAGATGATAAAACTGTTGTTCTGGAAACCTGCTCAAGAGATCTATTAATACAAATATTATACCCACTAGTAATTTAAACATTGGCCACCTGTTGTTACTGATTTTTAGAAAATGCTTATTTTCAGTTACAATGCAGTCCAGGAAAGATGAAAGACATGTTCTGGCAACAAAACAACAACAACAAAAAAACAAACAATAAAAGTTCTCTGTAAGGGAAAAATATCTTTTCTGTATGTCAGAGTGGACCTGAGGCTTGCAGTGTAATGCAGAAAGAGGGGTCCTCCACCCGCACCCCCAGAAGCTTTCTCTTTTGGGGCTGAGACGGAGCACTAAAGCTTGTGTGTGCCAGGCAAGAGCTAACCACCACGCCACAGCCTCACCCCTCCTCCGACTGGAAACGCACAATGCTTGCACGTGATATTTAAAGTGTGTTAGACTATCCCAAAGCTGAGACTTTTTTTTTTTTTTTTTTTTTTTTTGGTTTTTCGAGACAGGGTTTCTCTGTGTAGTCCTGGCTGTCCTGAAACTCACTCTGTAAGCCAGGCTGGCCTCGAACTCAGATCTGCCTGCCTCTACCTCCCAAGTTCTGGGACTTAAGGCATGTGCCACCACAGACTGGCTAACTTAATTGTTCTTCACCGAACACATCTGCTCTCTTACATCATGCCATATGCTCTTAGGACTTCTGGTGAAGATCCATGGATTAATGCCAAGGGTCAAAAGAAAGACAGAAGAGCTCAAGAAAAAGGATTTTATTCAGGATTCTTTGAGTATTAAAAGCATCATTTCTACTGGAGGTATCTGTTTAACTGGGGAAAACCCCTTCACCAATTGGGTGGCAACACACAGGTTGAGAGCCGTTAACACAGGGTTCAGGACTGGCCGGAGCTGCAGACCCTATGTAAAGCAACAAGACCCCGAGAACCCAACACTGTGAGGCAGGAGTGTGAGCTCACGCCTGTAATTCCAGCCCCAGGAAGCTGAACTGTCATGAGGTCCGGGCCAGCCTGAGCTGCAGTGAGACCTTGACCCCAAACCACATATGAGCAACGTACCCCTCCCCTCGCTGGACTTCTTCTACTTATCCAGGCCAGGGTATGTCAGAGACACACACGCCAGCCGTTCCTCTCTTTTTCTTTTCTTTTTTGGATTCCATTTTATAAAAAACAAAACAAAACAAAAAAACACCACCAAAAACCACCCACCCACCCACCCACCAACCAACCAAAACCTAGCTCAGTAAATCCAAGCTTGTCAGGAATGTTGAGAATGTAAGCCCAGGTCTTGTTCTGTGACTGTTTTTGTTCCTTTCACATTTTTGGGTTCAGGGTCAGCTGATGTCTAAGAATCTAAATAAAGAGATATAATAAGAAGTAGCCAGGTAATGATGGCATACACTTTTAATCTCAGCACTCAGGAGGCACGGGCAGGTGGATCTCTGAGTTCAAGGCCAGCCTGGTCTACAGAGTGAGTTCCAAGACAGCCAGGGCTACACAGAGAAATCCTGTTTCAAAAAACCGAAACAAACTAAAATGCGCGCGTGTGCGCGCACACACATACACACACACACACACACACACACAAACACAAACACGCACACACACACACGATGTGTTACATGGTGCAAGATTAAACATTAAATGTTTAATTCAACATTATATGTAAGTATACTAGTTATATATGAATATATGCATTTTTAATGTTTAGGAAAAATTTTCCATTAAATCAAAAGAAAAATAGTGTTGGTAAAATCTGTTCATTCAAAGGCCAGAAAACATCTTTGTGGTCTCCTGCCCATAGAGGTAATTTCTTTTTTTATTTATTTATTTACTTATTTATTCACTTCACATCCTGCTCCCTGCCCCTCCCAGTCCAGTCACTCCCTCCCACAGTCCTTCCCACCCTGTCCACTCTTCTCCTCTGAGCACCTAGGAGCTCTGCTGGGTATCCCCCCACCATGTGTAATATCCAGAGACTGAAAACAACCTAGATCTCTATTTTTATTACTTAAGTACAGAGCGGTTCCACACTGCTGTAAGGTGCAGGAAGCCCCGCCTCCAGGATACCATACTTCAAATAGCAACACCATGCAAGACAAGTGTTTTCTTCTCACGGTCCGCATACTGACCCAAGAAGAATGCTGTGGGTAATGTCTCATTGCAAGATAGTTCTATAAATCAGTGACTTTTAAGGAGGTCATTCTTAGTCGATATTGCTACCTATTGACTGAATAGGCCAGTTAGACTACGGCTAATCAAATAATATTGGCATTTTTGTGATCAGATTGCAAACAGAATTCAGTTTGTATGTGTGTTTGTATGTTTGAGAATGTTGCATGTACTATGCACATGTGTGCGGTATCTTCTTCAATGGTTCTCCACCTTTTCAAGGCAGGGGATCTCACTGAGGCTGAAGGTAGCCTATTTGGCTAGACTGGCCAGCCAACTCCAGAACCCTCCTGTCTCTGCCTCCCCAGTGTCAGATCACAGGCACATGCCACTACAGCCCATCTTTTCCCCATTGGCTGCACCCCGCCCCCCCTTTCAGGTCCTCATGCTATTCTCCCAACCCCCATCTTCAGATGTGAAAACTAGAAGAACTAGAACTAGATATATTTTGTCCTTGGGTATCTTAGTTTTACTTCATTGAGTCAGTGTGTTCTTTTTTGTTTTGCTTTGTTTTGTTTTTTTGGATTTTGTTTTTTTTTTTTTTTTTGAGACAGGGTTTCTCTGTATAGCCCTGGCTATCCTGGAACTCACTCTGTAGACCAGGCTGGGCTGGAAATCCTAAATCTGCCTACTTCTGCCTCCCAAGTGCTGGGATTAAAGGGATGCACCAACACTGCAGGGTGTGCTAGGCTTGTTCTTAAAGATCTGCTTGCATTTCATTCCTGGGATTAAAGGTGTGTACTCCAAGGCCAGGCCTAAACTCTTCAAGGGCCCTGCCCCTCAAGACCAGATCAAAAGCCTGTTTCTTAGGGTTACTATATCTGTAACACAAGTGCGGCCTGCCCTCCATTTCTTGATTGATGTTCATTCCAGATTAAAACATCGAATTGTTCTTTATTCACATGAAAACACATCAATACGCTTATCTGGGTGGAATCTTGCCCAGAGACCACCATTCCCTTAATCTCATTATCTCCTGAATATGGCATTCAGCTGCATTCATTTCCTTTTCTGGTGACACGTTTCTTTGTGTTTGTTTTGTTTTGTTTTGTTTTGTTTTGTTTTGTTTGAGCCATAGTATTTGTATTTTTTTTATAAGTTTGCACTGCTTTGTCCTCATGGTCCTGATCATAGTAAACCAAAGAACAAAGTCTATGCTGGTCATTTTAAAGACTTCCTTTGTCAGTGCAATTGATCTCAGTCTCTTCACCTTACCCTCAGACAGACTCTTTGGACAAGGGCAAAGAGCAACTACAAGCTTCACCAACTATGAGAAAAACAGTCTCTAGGCACATCCTAACATTCCTCTCCTCTGTAACCTCTGGAGCCATGCCCTGCAGTTCAAACAATCATCACCAACACCAACCACATCCCTATCCTGATCCACCGAAGGCATTCCATGACTTTTCTGATCCACAGTCTACGAACTCAAAGTCCTCCAATCCACATTCCTTTAATTAAAAGTATGTTCAGGCCTATCCCAGCAATATCTCACTCCTGGTCCCAACTTCTGCCTTCCTTCGTGTTCCCACTGCTGCAAAGAGACACCAGGATCAACAACTCTTAGAAAAGACAACATTCAATTGGGAATGACATAGGGGTTCTGAGGTTCAGCCCAATATCATCAAGGCAGGAATCATGGCAGCATCTAGGCAGACATGGTGGTGTAGCACCTGAGAATTCTAGACCTTCATCAGAGGAAGCCAAGACTGCCTGTTTTCAGACAGCTAAGAAGAGGGTCTGAATACCCACTCCCACAGTGACATTCCTTCCAACAATTCCAAGCCTATTCTAACAAGACTATATCTCCCTCGGGTGCCATTCCCTGGGCCAAGCATATTCAAACCACCACACCTATAAAGAGGTAAATAAATCCCAGTAAAAGCTTCTTTTTAAGCAGGTTGGTGGTGGTGCACGCCTTTAATCCCAGCACTTGGGAGACAGAGGCAGGCAGATTTGTAAGTTCGGGGCCAGCCTGGTTTACAGAGTGAGTTCCAGGACAGCCAGGGTGATTCAGAGAAACCCTGTCTCAGGGAAAAAAAAGTGCTTCTTTTTATAAAGTTATCTTAGTCATCACACCTCTCTCTCTCTCTGTCTCTGTCTCTGTCTCTCTCTCTCTCTCTCTCTCTTCCTCTTTCTCTCTGTCTACAACATAAAGTACATATATGAGCACATTCTGTAAACACTGCTTTCAAATAATCTGAATGAAATTTGCATCATATCTAGGTTCTAATATCAAAAGCATAATTGCCAGGTGGTGGTGGTGCACGCCTTTAATCCAAGCACTTGGGAGGCAGAGGCAGGAGGATTTCTGAGTTCGAGCCCAGCCTGGTCTACAGAGTGAGTTCCACGACAGACAGGGCTATACAGAGAAACCCTGTCTGGAAAAAACCAAATCCAAAAACAAAAACAAAAACAAAAAAAGAAACAACAAAACACCAAAATTATAATTAAGGCTTAGTAGCTACCCTTGGTACTCATCCTAGGAAAGACATGAGATATTGGCCATATAGCAAAGCTGTTCTGATACAGGGCTCACATCTTAAGTCCTTAATATTGGACTTTGCTCAGCTGCTGTGTTTATGCATGGGCAAAAATCCCAAACCAGAGTGGGGACATTAAGTCTTCCCTGTCACTCTATGCAATTTGCTTGGAAAATTGTTTTCCAACTTCTTACTCTGAGGTAGTGACTGTAGTTGTCACTGAGGTGCTTTTCTGAACACCCACAAATGGCTTATTTTCTGAGATCAAGAATGGACAAATGGGGGCAGTTCTTCGGCACGCCTTTAATCCCGCACTTGGGAGGCGTGGCGTCTAGAGCTTGGTCTGAATTTTAGTGAGTTGAAGAATGCTTAGGAAGATGTGAATAAACAGTCTCCTAGAAGGACCTGAAATTAATTGGCTTCGTGTCACTTTGTTTCTTTGATAGTTTTCAGTGGAGGCTGTGGGTTCCTGTTATGAACCATAGGAGATCCTTATCCTGATCCTGGTTCTGTCCTCAGCATGTGAGGTGGGATTAAAGGCAATCCCTGACCCACCCTACCCTTAGGGCGCCATTGGTTCAGATTCAATCCAATTCAAGACCTATATAAAGACTCCATTTACACAGGAGTCTAACAGTTGAAGAAGTTCAGCGAAGGAAGCAGAGCTCTCTGTGTAGTGCAGACTCTTGTGAACACCAGGACACAGCTGGCCTCACTTTCGTCATTGTGTGCAGCAGAGGAAGCTCAGGAGAGAAAATGCCAGTGAGTTGTGTGAATTCACTCATGTTGTCTTTGGATAGCTGGGATACTTGTGCCTTAACATATGGCTAAACATGGTTGAGTCCCTTAAGTCTGAACCCATGTCTATGATTCGTAGAGGAACTAGAACTAGATATATTTTGTCCTTGGGTATCTTAGTTTTACTTCATTGAGTCAGTGTCTTCGTTTTTGTTTTGTTTTGTTTTTTGTTTTTTTTTTTTTTTTTGATTTTTTTTTTTTTGATTTTTTTTTTTTTTTGAGACAGGGTTTCTCTGTATAGCCCTGGCTATCCTGGAACTCACTCTGTTGACCAGGCTGGGTTTGAACCCCCGAAATCTGCCTGCCTCTGCCACCCAGAGTGTTGGGATTATAGGTGTGTGCCATCCGTGCCCCTCCCCCCCCAGGCTGAGTCAGTGTCTCATTATCCAAGGCTAGCACACAACCATCTGTGTGGCCAAGAACGATGCAGAACTTCTGGGAATTCCCATCCATCCACAACCATGGTTTGTGATAGAGGAATGGAAAGTATAGTTTCACACAGTTTGTGTGATGACTTTTTATGTTTGAAGCACAGCTGGAGTTTATTAGGAGATTTTGAACGGAATTTTTTTCCTCCCCCAGAAAATGGGAAGAGATTGACCGGCAGAGAGAGGCTGTGGTCTTGTCAATGGACAGGAGCTTCTGTTTCTTACCTTCCATTGATTAAAGGCACCCGTTCTGTTCATTCTAGATGCTCCTTGTTTTACCTTCACAGGCCTGCTGTCCTATTCCGTGAGAAAGGACCAGCTCCAGTGGAGGAGGAATAGTTCCTGGCATAGCGCAAGCAACAGGAGACTGGTCCCTGAGGCCTTTCACGGCTAGGAGACAGGGATTCCTGTAGCATGAACCTGTGTTAATATATAATGCATTCATCTCTGCACAGAGAGAGGACAATCAAATCCAAAGTGTGAGAAACACTCAAGAAGCCAATCGGAGAAGTAGGCCGAGGCAGGATGGCCAAAGGTTCTCAGGTATTCAGAGTCAAATCCCTGCTAAACCCTGAACTCTGCTCTCATATTTCTTTGGCCTGTGACTGTGAGTAGATGCATGAGCCCTGAGGTGGACATCTGTGGCAAGCATAGCCTGGCTCCGGGAGGTCCCTGCTGTCTGCCTGTCTCCCAGAAGAGCCATCAGCCCTGAGTGCCTCCATGTGTGGATGTGGTTTTGAGTCTATGCAGGCACAACCTTCCCTGGTAGCACTAATGCTGGGCATCCTGTTGTATTCTGAGACAATGTCCCTAAATCTACAGACACCTAATCTGTCCCAGTGAGTGTCCTTCTGACTGTTGAGAGCAGGGTAGGTGTTGTCACAGGGCTGGAAGGACAGTGTCCATACTCACTTGATAACTGACTGCAGGCATTGTGGCCAAGCAATGTGCAGCAAGAATCTCTGAGAAAAACTGACATGGTTGTATGTATGACCTTTGATATCCCCATGCCGTCCCTCCGTCCCTTGCAGGTCCTTCAGATAGCCCATGGATTGAGCCTGAAATCTGGATGTTCCTGCAAGAGTGGGAAGTGGTGGAATATAACATGGGGCACCCAGGCAAGAAAATGTTCCAGAAGGCCAAGTCCCTTAGAAGGCGCCTCTCTGAGCGGGGTCTGAGGAAGAGCTGGAAGAGCTGCCTTGATCTGATGCTGCAGATGAAGGACCTGCATGAAACCCTCTGTCATGAGAGGCCACGGCCTGACCCCTTGTTTTCTCCTTATGCATGGCACCTGTTCAAGATCTTGGGCCACAGCTCCCAGAGAGGCCATGTCCCAGGTGAGTCTCTTGTGTAGAAAAGGCTTCATGTCCCAGAGCGTAGCATCAGCTGGGGATAGAGCAGAGCACAGAATTGAGGCAAGTCCTTTTCCCATAGGCCTTTACTCACATAGCAGTCTGTTCTGTGTGTCTAACTTCCTTAGTCGCCCCCTCGACAATGGAATGTGGACTTGTTCTTAGGTGACTCTGACTCAGAGGCCAGGCAAGTAGTTTGAGTACCTCAGGGAAGGAGAGGGGGGCCATGCTTATGCTCTCTCCCTTTCTCCTCCTTTCAGGTCCTTGGTATGATGGGTGTGGTTCGCACCCTGCAGACCACACACCTTACCTGTGCATTGGTGCAGCTGACTCTCCAGGTATGGGCCTTGGGATTATCACATCCATCCACCAACTGGAAAGCTTACTAGACTCTCATCACTCATGATGGCAAAGGGGGATAGACTGATTTCCAGTTGGCATGACTGAGATGCCAATCTTCTTTTACATTACTACCTCTTGTAAGTTTGGACTGCATGTGTTTGTGTGAGGGATATTATATCATGTTAGGCACCATTCTGACGTAGTTAATCATACAATGCATTGGCCATTCCTCCTTGGTTGGTTATATCACATTGTCATTGAATACTGGTTATGGCTTCATTTGGAAATTAGGCATGACCTAAGGAGACATCATTGTAAGCATTTGACTGGAGGTTGGCTGTTCATGGGAGGTCTTTGTTGTCAAGTTGATTCCATCTTAGTTGCAATGTAACAAATCAAAGAAAAATTCCGTTTGGCTCTGGTTTGAAGTTTAACTCACAAGAAGTGAATTGAAGAAGTGAAGATATTTAGCAACTGTGTGAATCTGGCATGCCACGCCTTTAATTCCAGCCCTCAGGAGGGGGAGCCGGAGGAGAGCAGAGCAGTATGATGTCCTAGAGACTTTGGCTTGTTTTTTTTTTTTGTTTGTTTGTTTTTTTTTTTTTAAGTTGTATTTGTTATTATATTAAGAACACAGTGTCTGTCCTCAGATACACCAGAAGAGGGCATCAGATCTCATTACAGATGGTTGTGAGCCACTTTGTGGTTGCTGGGATTTGAGCTCAGGACCTTTGGAAGAGAGATGGGTACTCTTAACCGCTGAGCCATATCTCCAGGCTGGAGACTTTGGTCTTAACGTTAGTGAGTTGTGGGATGGCCAGCAGTATGGAAGGAAACCCCATGCTCTAAAAGTGACTTAATGAACTGACCTTGGCATCACTTCATGTCTCTCATGATTTTAAATCAAGACAGTGTGGTCTTCCTGTGCTGCTTAATATTTCCTGAAATCTGCCCTTTAGTAAAACCTAACATATGAAAGGATATTTCCTTTTCCTATAGTTGAAGCCTCAGTTGAATTCCCAGGGAGTGTATGCCTTGGTATTAAGAGCAAGGTAGACTCTGGATCCTTGGCTCTCAAGCAATGTTCCTAACCTCTGGAAAACAGAAGCAGGCCGTTTTTGGCAGTTTACCGTGTGGGAAGAGTCCCTGAGCATAGTTGATATATCCATATGCATGACGTCTTATACACTCATCTGGTCCCTCTGTCCCTGCAGGTCCTACCCCTAGCCCTTGGACAGACCTTGAAATCAGGATCTTCCTGCAGCAGTGGGAAGTGGTTGAACAGGACCTCGGCCACGCAGGCAAGAAGATCGAGAAGAAGACCAGCGCTGTTTTCCAGCGTCTCCATCAGATGGGCCTGGACAAGAGCTGGGACAGCTGTTTGGACCTGATGCTGAGCCTGCAGGACCTGCACAGGACTCTCTGTCATGAGAGCCCAAGGACTGTACCCTTGTTTTCTCCTTATGCAGAGGGCCTCTACAGGATCTTGGGCCACAAATGTCAGGGAGGCCCCGTCCCAGGTGAGTCTCTTCTGCACAGACTCTTTGGGTAGTGTAACTAGTGGCGCCAGCCGGCCTGGCCTTCATGAGCACAGAGCTGAGCAGACCAGGTAGGAAGTCCCCATTTCTCCAGGAGTGACCTCTGTGTGTCAGTCCAAGGCAATGGAAGTTGGACTTGCTCCTTGTTGACTGTGATTCAGGGCCGAGCCATTACTTATAGTGACTCAGGGAGAGTGAAGACACCATGTTTATGCTCTCTGTGTTTCTTCTTCTCTCAGGTGCTCAGTATGGATGGTCTGGTAACTGCCTGTCTTCCATGGTCCCTCAACCTCCAATGGTGATGCCATCTCCAGTATACCAGTTTTGGGATGATGTCATGTCTGTATCTTCTGGACAGCTCCATGGCAACCCATCCCCGATGATGTCCAGTCAGCATTCAATGTTTCCCAGCACAGAAGCCTTGAATGCTACCTATCCTTCGACAGTTTCACATGTCCTTCTCACCTGTCTCCCTGCCAATACCAACCTTCAGATGCCCTGGTCAACTTGTGATGACAGCTGACATCATCAGTGAGGAAATGTTGAGACTTTTTTCTCTCTAAGAGAACCTTCAGAATCATACAGCATTACATGGATACTCAATTTCTCTTCTCATTGGAAAGGACAATTTGAAATTAAATACATTTCTCTGACTTAACTCCCTTCTCATGTTCTATTCTTGTTACTTCAGTGGAGGATATATGTGTAGGAGGGAGGAGATGTGGCACTTAATGGTGGAGGTTCCATTTTGGCAGAACACCTTCTATCCACCCTCTCCCCTCGATGGTCACCAGACCCCTGACCCTGAGACTCCTCCTGCACAATGGGAATGTCCACGTCCCAGATACTACCTTTGCAGCTCTTTCATTTCCATGTGCTGTAGTTAGAGAACTAGTGGTCCGTGTTTCACAGACTCCAATTCTTCAGAATCCTGGGAAAACAGGTTCAAAATTGAGTTACATTTGTGTGGTGGATGTAATATTCATTGAGAGAATATGAAAACCTATCTAAATATTTGTTTCAAATACTAAAAGAATGTCTGTCAAGGAACATTGCCACCATTCAAAATTTGCAATGCATTCACAGGTGGAAGAAGGATTGTTATATGATGTTAACGTGAATCATAGCCTGAATAAATATGTACCGTGTTTGCCATCCTACCTGGGATAGTTATATAACTTTAGGTGCAATTATAATCCACTCATTTTTTCATTTGCAAATTAATTATGATATGAGGTGATATGATTGCGGGTCAGGTTGACATTATGATTGCCTCAACTTGACTACATGTAGAATTAACTAATGTCCTGAAATGTGTAGGCGTACTTCTGAGGAGTCTTTGGTTACTCACTTGACATGCGAAGTTCCTCTTCCATGGATCTGGATATCTGTGGTGTGTATTCTAGATCTTTGGAGTTTGAAAGACCAGATTCCCATGTGGGCCAGACCTGCTTGAAGCCTAGATCAAGGATAGCAAAGAAGGAAGTTTCTATTTGTGGCTGCTTGCTATTACCCTCAATAGTAAGGGCATCCCCTGACTGGCATTAGAGCAGTGGTTCTCCATGTTTTGTTCTTGATCCCTTTGTATTTAATGACCCCTTCACCGAGGTTGCTTAAGACTGTCCAAGATATCAAATAGTCACATTAAGATTCCTAACAGTATTAAAATTACGGTTATGTAGTAGCAATGAACCATTTTATGGTTGTAGGTCTGCACAACATGAGAAATTTTATTAAACAGTGGCAGCATAAGAATTTTGAAGCACTGCCTTTGAGACTACTTCGTTAAGATTCTGATATATACTGACGACCAGCTGAGCCACGCAGCCTCAGGATATAAACCAGAACTGGATTCTTTGACCTTCTGTTCCCAGGTGTCAGTTTTTTGATTAGCTTGACCACAGCCTATAAGTCATTCTTTAATTAATTTCTTTATACATATATATATATAAACATATATTATATAATAAACATATATATATATATATAATGGCATGTCAAGCCCACCCATTGATTTTCCATTGTGATTATGTAATCTCCTAGCTTTCATTCAGTACCATTTATGACTCCTCGTTCTCTGTCTCGAATTCCAGTCTTTCAGGTTTTTTTCAAACATTTATTTATTATTATATGAAAGTACACTATAGCTTTCTTCAGACATACCAGAAGAGGACGTCAGATCTCATTATAGATGTTTGTGAACCACCATGTGGTGGCTGGGATTTGAACTCAGGACCTTTGGAAGAATAGTCAGTACTCTTAACCACTGAGCCATCTCTCCAGCCCAGTATTTCAGTTTTTAAAATATATGTGTAGTCAATAATTCTTAAATCAGAAGTCTATAATTCTTTTCTTCTGTTTATTCTTGCTCATGGGATCTCATTTTTGTATATATATAAACATATATTATATAATAAACATATATATATATATATATATATATATATATATATATATAATGGCATGTCAAGCCCACCCATTGATTTTCCATTTCCATTTGTATGTGTGTGCATATAATGAGTGTCCCTGGGAGCTGTGTAAAGATAAAGAAAAGTACAATTTTCTTGCTTCTGGAATACTTGCTTGAAGCTGCTTGCTGTTGACTATTTGCAGGTGGTGGATAAAGCTAGTTCTCTGTGAGGATTTGTAGACACCACTCCTGGCTTATAGAAACTTGAAACCTTAAGTCTCAGCTTGGGAGTATTTTGTCCAGCTGTTGATATGGTGTCAGGGTGCAAATCTCTGTGACTTCCGTGAAGACATCTGGGCAGCAAGTGTTGCGCCAGGAAGTGTTCGTGAACCCCAAAAGACCACCATAGAGCCGTCTCCGAAATAATAGCATTAGGGTCTCTTTATTAAAAGCTTGGGCTTGGGCTCTTCTCTAACTCAGCCCTGACATAGCATAACAGGAGGGAAAGATGGAGCAGCCTCAAACCCTCAGCAGGACAAGTTCTTATAGGAAAACTGGAGCAAGTGAGGGGTCAGAGGGGTGTGCAGTTGGGCAAGCATCTCAGAGTGACTGTAAGCCGACAGGTGTGTGCTCTAAAGGAAGACCGTATGCAACCACAAACGGTCTGCAAGTACATCTGAAACAATCAGACTAATCTTTGATTAACTCTGCTAGGAAAATAATCTTTGCTGGGAAGCAGCTAGGGAGTGACCCTGGCCAAGGACAAGCTGTGGGGTCTGTTTTAGTTAGGGCTTTACTGCTGTGAACAGACACCATGACCAGGGGAAGTCTTATAGAGGACAACATTTAATTGAGGCTGACTTAAAGGTTCAGAGGTTCAGTCCTGTATCATCAAGGTAGGAACAATGCAGTCCAGGAAAGATGAAAGACATGTTCTGACAACAAAACAACAACAAAAAAAAACAAACAATAAAAGTTCTCTGTAAGGGAAAAATATCTTTTCTGTATGTCAGAGTGGACCTGAGGCTTGCAGTGTAATGCAGAAAGAAGGGTCCTCCACCCGCACCCCCAGAAGCTTTCTCTTTTGGGGCTGAGACGGAGCACTAAAGCTTGTGTGTGCCAGGCAAGAGCTAACCACCACGCCACAGCCTCACCCCTCCTCCGACTGGAAACGCACAATGCTTGCACGTGATATTTAAAGTGTTTTAGACTATCCCAAACCTGAGACTTTTTTTTTTTTGGTTTTTCGAGACAGGGTTTCTCTGTGTAGTCCTGGCTGTCCTGAAACTCACTCTGTAAGCCAGGCTGGCCTTGAACTCAGATCTGCCTGCCTCTGCCTCCCAAGTTCTGGGACTTAAGGCATGTGCCACCACAGCCTCGCTAACTTAATTGTTCTTCACCGAACACATCTGCCCTCTTACATCACGCCATATGCTCTTAGGACTTCTGGTGAAGATCCATGGATTAATGCCAAGGGTCAAAAGAAAGACAGAAGAGCTCAGGAAAAAGGATTTTATTCAGGATTCTTTGAGTATTAAAAGCATCATTTCTACTGGAGGTATCTGTTTAACTGGGGAAAACCCCTTCACCAATTGGGTGGCAACACACAGGTTGAGAGCCGTTAACACAGGGTTCAGGACTGGCCGGAGCTGCAGACCCTATGTAAAGCAACAAGACCCCGAGAACCCAACACTGTGAGGCAGGAGTGTGAGCTCACGCCTGTAATTCCAGCCCCAGGAAGCTGAACTGTCATGAGGTCCGGGCCAGCCTGAGCTGCAGTGAGACCTTGACCCCAAACCACATATGAGCAACGTACCCCTCCCCTCGCTGGACTTCTTCTACTTATCCAGGCCAGGGTATGTCAGAGACACACACGCCAGCCGTTCCTCTCTTTTTCTTTTCTTTTTTGGATTCCATTTTATAAAAAACAAAACAAAACAAAAAAACACCACCAAAAACCACCCACCCACCCACCCACCCACCCAACCAAAACCTAGCTCAGTAAATCCAAGCTTGTCAGGAATGTTGAGAACGTAAGCCCAGGTCTTGTTCTGTGACTGTTTTTGTTCCTTTCACATTTTTGGGTTCAGGGTCAGCTGATGTCTAAGAATCTAAATAAAGAGATATAATAAGAAGTAGCCAGGTAATGATGGCATACACTTTTAATCTCAGCACTCAGGAGGCACGGGCAGGTGGATCTCTGAGTTCAAGGCCAGCCTGGTCTACAGAGTGAGTTCCAAGACAGCCAGGGCTACACAGAGAAATCCTGTTTCAAAAAACCGAAACAAACTAAAATGCGCGCGTGTGCGCGCACACACATACACACACACACACACACACAAACACAAACACGCACACACACACACGATGTGTTACATGGTGCAAGATTAAACATTAAATGTTTAATTCAACATTATATGTAAGTATACTAGTTATATATGAATATATGCATTTTTAATGTTTAGGAAAAAATTTCCATTAAATCAAAAGAAAAATAGTGTTGGTAAAATCTGTTCATTCAAAGGCCAGAAAACATCTTTGTGGTCTCCTGCCCATAGAGGTAATTTCTTTTTTTATTTATTTATTTACTTATTTATTCACTTCACATCCTGCTCCCTGCCCCTCCCAGTCCAGTCACTCCCTCCCACAGTCCTTCCCACCCTGTCCACTCTTCTCCTCTGAGCACCTAGGAGCTCTGCTGGGTATCCCCCCACCATGTGTAATAGCCAGAGACTGAAAACAACCTAGATCTCTATTTTTATTACGTAAGTACAGAGCGGTTCCACACTGCTGTAAGGCGCAGGAAGCCCCGCCTCCAGGATACCATACTTCAACTAGCAACACCATGCAAGACAAGTGTTTTCTTCTCACGGTCCGCATACTGACCCAAGAAGAATGCTGTGGGTAATGTCTCATTGCAAGATAGTTCTATAAATCAGTGACTTTTAAGGAGGTCATTCTCAGTCGATATTGCTACCTATTGACTGAATAGGCCAGTTAGACTATGGCTAATCAAATAATATTGGCATTTTTGTGATCAGATTGCAAACAGAATTCAGTTTGTATGTGTGTTCGTATGTTTGAGAATGTTGCATGTACTATGCACATGTGTGCGGTATCTTCTTCAATGGTTCTCCACCTTTTCAAGGCAGGGGATCTCACTGAGGCTGAAGGTAGCCTATTTGGCTAGACTGGCCAGCCAACTCCAGAACCCTCCTGTCTCTGCCTCCCCAGTGTCAGATCACAGGCACATGCCACTACAGCCCATCTTTTCCCCATTGGCTGCACCCCGCCCCCCCTTTCAGGTCCTCATGCTATTCTCCCAACCCCCATCTTCAGATGTGAAAACTAGAAGAACTAGAACTAGATATATTTTGTCCTTGGGTATCTTAGTTTTACTTCATTGAGTCAGTGTGTTCTTTTTTGTTTTGTTTTGTTTTGTTTTTTTGGATTTTGTTTTTTTTTTTTTTTGAGACAGGGTTTCTCTGTATAGCCCTGGCTATCCTGGAACTCACTCTGTAGACCAGGCTGGGCTGGAAATCCTAAATCTGCCTACTTCTGCCTCCCAAGTGCTGGGATTAAAGGGATGCACCAACACTGCAGGGTGTGCTAGGCTTGTTCTTAAAGATCTGCTTGCATTTCATTCCTGGGATTAAAGGTGTGTACTCCAAGGCCAGGCCTAAACTCTTCAAGGGCCCTGCCCCTCAAGACCAGATCAAAAGCCTGTTTCTTAGGGTTACTATATCTGTAACACAAGTGCGGCCTGCCCTCCATTTCTTGATTGATGTTCATTCCAGATTAAAACATCGAATTGTTCTTTATTCACATGAAAACACATCAATACGCTTATCTGGGTGGAATCTTGCCCAGAGACCACCATTCCCTTAATCTCATTATCTCCTGAATATGGCATTCAGCTGCATTCATTTCCTTTTCTGGTGACACGTTTCTTTGTGTTTGTTTTGTTTTGTTTTGTTTTGTTTTGTTTTGTTTTGTTTGAGCCATAGTATTTGTATTTTCTTTATAAGTTTGCACTGCTTTGTCCTCATGGTCCTGATAATAGTAAACCAAAGAACAAAGTCTATGCTGGTCGTTTTAAAGACTTCCTTTGTCAGTGCAATTGATCTCAGTCTCTTCACCTTACCCTCAGACAGACTCTTTGGACAAGGGCAAAGAGCAATTACAAGCTTCACCAAATATGAGAAAAACAGTCTCTAGGCACATTCTAACATTCCTCTCCTCTGTAACCTCTGGAGCCATGCCCTGCAGTTCAAACAACCATCACCAACACCAACCACATCCCTATCCTGATCCACCGAAGGCATTCCATGGCTTTTCTGATCCACAGTCTACAAACTCAAAGTCCTCCAATCCACATTCCTTTAATTAAAAGTATGTTCAGGCCTATCCCAGCAATATCTCACTCCTGGTCCCAACTTCTGCCACCTCTGTGTTGCCATTGCTGCAAAGAGACACCAGGATCAACAACTCTTAGAAAAGACAACATTCAATTGGGAATGACATAGGGGTTCTGAGGTTCAGCCCAATATCATCAAGGCAGGAATCATGGCAGCATCTAGGCAGACATGGTGGTGCAGCACCTGAGAATTCTAGACCTTCATCAGAGGAAGCCAGGACTGCCTGTTTTCAGACAGCTAAGAAGAGGGTCTGAATACCCACTCCCACAGCGACATTCCTTCCAACAAGTCCAAGCCTATTCTAACAAGACTACATCTCCCTCGGGTGCCATTCCCTGGGCCAAGCATATTCAAACCACCACACCTATAAGGAGGTAAATAAATCCCAGTAAAAGCTTCTTTTTAAGCAAGTCCGAGGTGGTGCATGCCTTTAATCCCAGCACTTGGGAGACAGAGGCAGGCAGATTTGTGAGTTCGAGGCCAGCCTGGTCTATAGAGTGAGTTCCAGGACAGCCAGGGTGATTCAGAGAAAGCCTGTCTCAGGAAAAAAAAATGTGCTTCTTTTTATAAAGTTATCTTAGTCATCACACCTCTCTCTCTCTCTCTCTCTCTCTCTCTCTCTCTCTGTCTCTCTCTCTCTTTCTCTCCCTCTTTCTCTCTGTCTACAACATAAAGTACATATATGAGCACATTCTGTAAATACTGCTTTCAAATAATCTGAATGATATTTGCATCATATCTAGGTTCTAATATCAAAAGCATAATTGCCAGGTGGTGGTGGTGCACGCCTTTAATCCAAGCACTTGGGAGGCAGAGGCAGGAGGATTTCTGAGTTCGAGCCCAGCCTGGTCTACAGAGTGAGTTCCAGGACAGACAGGGCTATACAGAGAAACCCTGTCTGGAAAAAACCAAATCCAAAAACAAAAACAAAAACAAAAAAAGAAACAACAAAACACCAAAAGTATAATTAAGGCTTAGTAGCTACCCTTGGTACTCATCCTAGGAAAGACATGAGATATTGGCCATCTAGGAAAGCTGTTCTGATACAGGGCTCACATCTTAAGTCCTTAATATTGGACTTTGCTCAGCTGCTGTGTTTATGCATGGGCAAAAATCCCAAACCAGAATGGGAACATTAAGTCTTCCCTGTCACTCTATGCAATTTGCTTGGAAAATTGTTTTCCAACTTCTTACTCTGAGGTAGTGACTGTAGGTGTCACTGAGGTGCTTTTCTGAACAGACCACAAATGGCTTATTTTCTGAGATCAAGAATGGACAAATGGGGGGCAGTGCTGCGGCATGCCTTTAATACCTGCACTTGGGAAGCGTGGCCTCTAGAGCTTGGTCTGAATTTTAGTGAGTTGAAGAATGCTCAGGAAGATGTGAATAAACAGTCTCCTAGAAGGACCTGAAATTAATTGGCTTCGTGTCACTTTGTTTCTTTGATAGTTTTCAGTGGAGGCTGTGGGTTCCTGTTATGAACCATAGGAGATCCTTATCCTGATCCTGGTTCTGTCCTCAGCATGTGAGGTGGGATTAAAGGCAATCCCTGACCCACCCTACCCTTAGAGCGCCATTGGTTCAGATTCAATCCAATTCAAGACCTATATAAAGACTCCATTTACACAGGAGTCTCACAGTTGAAGAAGTGCAGCGAAGGAAGCAGAGCTCTCTGTGTAGTGCAGACTCTTGTGAACACCAGGACACAGCTGGCCTCACTTTCGTCATTGTGTGCAGCAGAGGAAGCTCAGGAGAGAAAATGCCAGTGAGTTGTGTGAATTCACTCATGTTGTCTTTGGATAGCTGGGATACTTGTGCCTTAACATATGGCTAAACATGGTTGAGTCCCTTAAGTCTGAACCCATGTCTATGATTCGTAGAGGAACTAGAAATAGATATATTTTGTCCTTGGGTATCGTAGTTTTACTTCATTGAGTCAGTGTGTTCTTTTTTGTTTTGTGTTGTTTTGTTTTGGTTTTTTTTTTTGGATTTTGTTTTTTTTTTTTTTGAGACAGGGTTTCTCTGTATAGCCCTGGCTATCCTGGAACTCACTCTGTAGACCAGGCTGGGCTGGAAATCCTAAATCTGCCTACTTCTGCCTCCCAAGTGCTGGGATTAAAGGGATGCACCAACACTGCAGGGTGTGCTAGGCTTGTTCTTAAAGATCTGCTTGCATTTCATTCCTGGGATTAAAGGTGTGTACTCCAAGGCCAGGCCTAAACTCTTCAAGGGCCCTGCCCCTCAAGACCAGATCAAAAGCCTGTTTCTTAGGGTTACTATATCTGTAACACAAGTGCGGCCTGCCCTCCATTTCTGGATTGATGTTCATTCCAGATTAAAACATCGAATTGTTCTTTATTCACATGAAAACACATCAATAAGCTTATCTGGGTGGAATCTTGCCCAGAGACCACCATTCCCTTAATCTCATTATCTCCTGAATATGGCATTCAGCTGCATTCATTTCCTTTTCTGGTGACACGTTTCTTTGTGTTTGTTTTGTTTTGTTTTGTTTTGTTTTGTTTTGTTTTGTTTTGTTTTGTTTTGTTTGAGCCATAGTATTTGTATTTTCTTTATAAGTTTGCACTGCTTTGTCCTCATGGTCCTGTTCATAGTAAACCAAAGAACAAAGTCTATGCTGGTCGTTTTAAAGACTTCCTTTGTCAGTGCAATTGATCTCAGTCTCTTCACCTTACCCTCAGACAGACTCTTTGGACAAGGGCAAAGAGCAATTACAAGCTTCACCAAATATGAGAAAAACAGTCTCTAGGCACATCCTAACATTCCTCTCCTCTGTAACCTCTGGATCCATGCCCTGCAGTTCAAACAATCATCACCAACACCAACCACATCCCTATCCTGATCCACCGAAGGCATTCCATGACTTTTCTGATCCACAGTCTACAAACTCAAAGTCCTCCAATCCACATTCCTTTAATTAAAAGTATGTTCAGGCCTATCCCAGCAATATCTCACTCCTGGTCCCAACTTCTGCCTTCCTTCGTGTTCCCACTGCTGCAAAGAGACACCAGGATCAACAATTCTTAGAAGAGCCAACATTCAATTGGGAATGACATAGGGGTTCTGAGGTTCAGCCCAATATCATCAATGCAGGAATCATGGCAGCATCTAGGCAGACATGGTGGTGTAGCACCTGAGGATTCTATACCTTCATCAGAGGAAGCCAAGACTGCCTGTTTTCAGACAGCTAAGAAGAGGGTCTGAATACCCACTCCCACAGTGACATTCCTTCCAACAAGTCCAAGCCTATTCGAACAAGACTATATCTCCCTCGGGTGCCATTCCCTGGGCCAAGCATATTCAAACCACCACACCTATAAGGAGGTAAATAAATCCCAGTAAAAGCTTCTTTTTAAGCAGGTTGGTGGTGGTGCACGCCTTTAATCCCAGCACTTGGGAGACAGAGGCAGGCAGATTTGTAAGTTCGGGGCCAGCCTGGTTTACAGAGTGAGTTCCAGGACAGCCAGGGTGATTCAGAGAAACCCTGTCTCAGGGAAAAAAAAGTGCTTCTTTTTATAAAGTTATCTTAGTCATCACACCTCTCTCTCTCTCTGTCTCTGTCTCTCTCTCTCTCTGTCTCTCTCTCTCTCTCTCTCTCTTCCTCTTTCTCTCTGTCTACAACATAAAGTACATATATGAGCACATTATGTAAACACTGCTTTCAAATAATCTGAATGAAATTTGCATCATATCTAGGTTCTAATATCAAAAGCATAATTTCCAGGTGGTGGTGGTGCACGCCTTTAATCCAAGCACTTGGGAGGCAGAGGCAGGAGGATTTCTGAGTTCGAGGCCAGCCTGGTCTACAGAGTGAGTTCCAGGACAGACAGGGCTATACAGAGAAACCCTGTCTGGAAAAAACCAAATCCAAAAACAAAAACAAAAACAAAAAAAGAAACAACAAAACACCAAAAGTATAATTAAGGCTTAGTAGCTACCCTTGGTACTCATCCTAGGAAAGACATGAGATATTGGCCATCTAGGAAAGCTGTTCTGATACAGGGCTCACATCTTAAGTCCTTAATATTGGACTTTGCTCAGCTGCTGTGTTTATGCATGGGCAAAAATCCCAAACCAGAGTGGGGACATTAAGTCTTCCCTGTCACTCTATGCAATTTGCTTGGAAAATTGTTTTCCAACTTCTTACTCTGAGGTAGTGACTGTAGTTGTCACTGAGGTGCTTTTCTGAACACCCACAAATGGCTTATTTTCTGAGATCAAGAATGGACAAATGGGGGCAGTTCTTCGGCATGCCTTTAATCCCGCACTTGGGAGGCGTGGCGTCTAGAGCTTGGTCTGAATTTTAGTGAGTTGAAGAATGCTCAGGAAGATGTGAATAAACAGTCTCCTAGAAGGACCTGAAATTAATTGGCTTCGTGTCACTTTGTTTCTTTGATAGTTTTCAGTGGAGGCTGTGGGTTCCTGTTATGAACCATAGGAGATCCTTATCCTGATCCTGGTTCTGTCCTCAGCATGTGAGGTGGGATTAAAGGCAATCCCTGACCCACCCTACCCTTAGGGCGCCATTGGTTCAGATTCAATCCAATTCAAGACCTATATAAAGACTCCATTTACACAGGAGTCTCACAGTTGAAGAAGTGCAGCGAAGGAAGCAGAGCTCTCTGTGTAGTGCAGACTCTTGTGAACACCAGGACACAGCTGGCCTCACTTTCGTCATTGTGTGCAGCAGAGGAAGCTCAGGAGAGAAAATGCCAGTGAGTTGTGTGAATTCACTCATGTTGTCTTTGGATAGCTGGGATACTTGTGCCTTAACATATGGCTAAACATGGTTGAGTCCCTTAAGTCTGAACCCATGTCTATGATTCGTAGAGGAACTAGAAATAGATATATTTTGTCCTTGGGTATCGTAGTTTTACTTCATTGAGTCAGTGTGTTCTTTTTTGTTTTGTGTTGTTTTGTTTTTTTGGATTTTGTTTTTTTTTTGAGACAGGGTTTCTCTGTATAGCCCTGGCTATCCTGGAACTCACTGTGTAGACCAGGCTGGGCTTGAACCCCGGAAATCTGCCTGCCTCTGCCACCCAGAGTGTTGGGATTACAGGCGTGTGCCAACCGTGCTCCGCCCCCCAGGCTGAGTCAGTGTCTCATTATCCAAGGCTAGCACACAACCATCTGTGTGGCCAAGAACGATGCAGAACTTCTGGGAATTCCCATCCATCCACACCCATGGTGTGTGATAGAGGGGGAAAGTATAGTTTCACACAGTTTGTGTGATGACTTTTTATGTTTGAAGCACAGCTGGAGTTTATTAGGAGATTTTGAAAGAAATTTTTTTCCTCCCCCAGAAAATGGGAAGAGATTGACCGGGAGAGAGAGGCTGTGGTCTTGTCAATCGACAGGAGCTTCTGTTTCTTACCTTCCATTGATTAAAGGCACCCGTTCTGTTCATTCTAGACGCTCCTTGTTTTACCTTCACAGGCCTGCTGTCCTATTCCGTGAGAATGGACCAGCTCCAGTGGAGGAGGAAGAGTTCCTGGCATAGCACAAGCAACAGGAGACTGGTCCCTGAGGCCATTCACAGCTAGGAGACAGGGATTCCTGTAGCATGAACCTGTGTTAATATATAATGCATTCATCTCTGCACAGAGAGAGGACAATCAAATCCAAAGTGTGAGAAACACTCAAGAAGCCAATCGGAGAAGGAGGCCGAGGCAGGAAGGCCGAAGGTCCTCAGGTATTCAGAGTCAAATCCCTGCTAAACCCTGAACTCTGCTCTCATATTTCTTTGGCCTGTGACTGTGAGTAGATGCAAGAGCCCTGAGGTGGACATCTGTGGCAAGCATAGCCTGGCTCCGGGAGGTCCCTGCTGTCTGCCTGTCTCCCAGAAGAGCCATCAGCTCTGAGTGTCTCCATGTGTGGATGTGGTTTTGAGTCTATGCAGGCACAACCTTCCCTGGTAGCACTAATGCTGGGCATCCTGTTGTATTCTGAGACAATGTCCCTAAATCTGCAGACACCTAATCTGTCCCAGTGAGTGTCCTTCTGACTGTTGAGAGCAGGGTAGGTGCTGTAACAGGCTTGGCAGACATTGTCCATGATCACGTGATAGCTGACTGCAGGCATTGTGGCCAAGCAATGTGCAGCAGGAATCCCTGAGAAAAGGTGACGTTGTTGTGTTAGACCTTTGACATCCCCATGCCGTCCCTCCGTCCCTTGCAGGTCCTTCAGATAGCCCATGGATTGAGCCTGAAATCTGGATGTTCCTGCAAGAGTGGGAAGTGGTGGAATATAACATGGGGAACCCAGGCAAGAAAATGTTCCAGAAGGCCAAGTCCCTTAGAAGGCGCCTCTCTGAGAGGGGTCTGAGGAAGAGCTGGAAGAGCTGCCTTGATCTGATGCTGCAGATGAAGGACCTGCATGAAACCCTCTGTCATGAGAGGCCACGGCCTGACCCCTTGTTTTCTCCTTATGCATGGCACCTGTTCAAGATCTTGGGCCACAGCTCCCAGAGAGGCCATGTCCCAGGTGAGTCTCTTGTGTAGAAAAGGCTTCATGTCCCAGAGCGTAGCATCAACTGGGGATAGAGCAGAGCACAGAATTGAGGCAAGTCCTTTTCCCATAGGCCTTTACTCACATAGCAGTCTGCTCTGTGTGTCTAACTTCCTCAGTCCCCCTCTTGACAATGGAATGTGGACTTGTTCTTAGGTGACTCTGACTCAGAGGCCAGGCAAGTACTTTGAGTACCTCAGGGAAGGAGAGGGGGGCCATGCTTATGCTCTCTCCCTTTCTCCTCCTTTCAGGTCCTTGGTATGATGGGTGTGGTTCGCACCCTGCAGACCACACACCTTACCTGTGCATTGGTGCAGCTGACTCTCCAGTTATGGGCCTTGGGATTATCACATCCATCCACCAACTGGAAAGCTTACTAGGCTCTCATCACTCATGATGGCAAAGGGGGATAGACTGATTTCCAGTTGGCATGACTGAGATGCCAATCTTCTTTTACATTACTACCTCTTGTAAGTTTGGACTGCATGTGTTTGTGTGAGGGATATTATAGCATGTTAGGCACAATTCTGACGTAGTTAATCATACAATGCATTTGCCATTCCTCCTTGGATGGTCATATCACATTGTCATTGAATACTGGTTATTGCTTCATTTGGAAATTAGGCATGACCTAAGGAGACATCATTGTAAGCATTTGACTGGAGGTTGGCTGTTCATGGGAGGTCTTTGTTGTCAAGTTGATTCCATCTTAGTTGCAATGTAACAAATCAAAGAAAAATTCCGATTGTCTCTGGTTTGAAGTTTAACTCACAAGAAGTGAAGTGAAGAAGTGAAGATATTTAGCAACTGTGTGAATCTGGCATGCCACGCCTTTAATTCCAGCCCTCGGGA
This sequence comes from Apodemus agrarius, assembly GCA_964023405.1. Classification (NCBI taxonomy): domain Eukaryota; kingdom Metazoa; phylum Chordata; class Mammalia; order Rodentia; family Muridae; genus Apodemus; species Apodemus agrarius. The sequence continues at coordinate 69,267,241 of OZ030013.1, read as the reverse complement.
GGGGGAGCCGGAGGAGAGCAGAGCAGTATGATGTCCTAGAGACTTTGGCTTGTTTTTTTTTGTTTGTTTGTTTGTTTTTTTTTTTAAAGTTGTATTTGTTATTATATTAAGAACACAGTGTCTGTCCTCAGACACACCAGAAGAGGGCACCAGATCTCATTACAGATGGTTGTGAGCCACCTTGTGGTTGCTGGGATTTGAGCTCAGGACCTTTGGAAGAGAGATGGGTGCTCTTAACCGCTGAGCCATATCTCCAGGCTGGAGACTTTGGTCTTAACGTTAGTGAGTTGTGGGATGGCCAGCAGTATGGAAGGAAACCCCATGCTCTAAAAGTGACTTAATGAACTGACCTTGGCATCACTTCATGTCTCTCATGATTTTAAATCAAGACAGTGTGGTCTTCCTGTGCTGCTTAATATTTCCTGAAATCTGCCCTTTAGTAAAACCTAACATATGAAAGGATATTTCCTTTTCCTATAGTTGAAGCCTCAGTTGGATTCCCAGGGAGTGTATGTCTTGGTATTAAGAGCAAGGTAGACTCTGGATCCTTGGCTCTCAAGCAATGTTCCTAACCTCTGGAAAACAGAAGCAGGCCGTTTTTGGCAGTTCACCGTGTGGGAAGAGTCCCTGAGCATAGTTGATATATCCATATGCATGACGTCTTATACACTCATCTGGTCCCTCTGTCCCTGCAGGTCCTACCCCTAGCCCTTGGACAGACCTTGAAATCAGGATCTTCCTGCAGCAGTGGGAAGTGGTTGAACAGGACCTCGGCCACCCAGGCAAGAAGATCGAGAAGAAGACCAGCGCTGTTTTCCAGCGTCTCCATCAGATGGGCCTGGACAAGAGCTGGGACAGCTGTTTGGACCTGATGCTGAGCCTGCAGGACCTGCACAGGACTCTCTGTCATGAGAGCCCAAGGACTGTACCCTTGTTTTCTCCTTATGCAGAGGGCCTCTACAGGATCTTGGGCCACAAATGTCAGGGAGGCCCCGTCCCAGGTGAGTCTCTTCTGCACAGACTCTTTGGGTAGTGTAACTAGTGGTGCCAGCCGGCCTGGCCTTCATGAGCACAGAGCTGAGCAGACCAGGTAGGAAGTCCCCATTTCTCCAGGAGTGACCTCTGTGTGTCAGTCCAAGGCAATGGAAGGTGGACTTTCTCCTTGTTGAGTGTGATCCAGGTTCGGGCCATTACTTATAGTGACTCAGGGAGAGTGAAGACACCATGTTTATGCTCTCTGTGTTTCTTCTTCTCTCAGGTGCTCAGTATGGATGGTCTGGTAACTGCCTGTCTTCCATGGTCCCTCAACCTCCAATGGTGATGCCATCTCCAGTATACCAGTTTTGGGATGATGTCATGTCTGTATCTTCTGGACAGCTCCATGGCAACCCATCCCTGATGATGTCCAGTCAGCATTCAATGTTTCCCAGCACAGAAGCCTTGAATGCTACCTATCCTTCGACAGTTTCACATGTCCTTCTCACCTGTCTCCCTGCCAATACCAACCTTCAGATGCCCTGGTCAACTTGTGATGACAGCTGACATCATCAGTGAGGAAATGTTGAGACTTTTTTCTCTCTAAGAGAACCTCAGAATCATACAGCATTACATGGATACTCAATTTCTTTTCTCATTGGAAAGGACAATTTGAAATTAAATACATTTCTCTGACTTAACTCCCTTCTCATGTTCTATTCTTGTCACTTCAGTGGAGGATATATGTGTAGGAGGGAGGAGATGTGGCACTTAATGGTGGAGGTTCCATTTTGGCAGAACACCTTCTATCCACCCTCTCCCCTCGATGGTCACCAGACCCCTGACCCTGAGACTCCTCCTGCACAATGGGAATGTCCACGTCCCAGATACTACCTTTGCAGCTCTTTCATTTCCATGTGCTGTAGTTAGAGAACTAGTGGTCCGTGTTTCACAGACTCCAATTCTTCAGAATCCTGGGAAAACAGGTTCAAAATTGAGTTACATTTGTGTGGTGGATGTAATATTCATTGAGAGAATATGAAAACCTATCTAAATATTTGTTTCAAATACTAAAAGAATGTCTGTCAAGGAACATTGCCACCATTCAAAATTTGCAATGCATTCACAGGTGGAAGAAGGATTGTTATATGATGTTAACGTGAATCATAGCCTGAATAAATATGTACTGTGTTTGCCATCCTACCTGGGATAGTTATATAACTTTAGGTGCAATTATAATCCACTCATTTTTTCATTTGCAAATTAATTATGATATGAGGTGATATGATTGTAGGTCAGGTTGACATTATGATTGCCTCAACTTGACTACATGTAGAATTAACTAATGTCCTGAAATGTGTAGGCGTACTTCTGAGGAGTCTTTGGTTACTCACTTGACATGGGAAGTTCCTCTTCCATGGATCTGGATATCTGTGGTGTGTATTCTAGATCTTTGGAGTTTGAAAGACCATATTCCCATGTGGGCCAGACCTGCTTGAAGCCTAGATCAAGGATAGCAAAGAAGGAAGTTTCTATTTGTGCCTGCTTGCTATTACCCTCAATAGTAAGGGCATTCCCTGACTGGCATTAGAGCAGTGGTTCTCCATTTTTTGTTCTTGATCCCTTTGTATTTAATGACCCCTTCAACGAGGTTGCTTAAGACTGTCCAAGATATCAAATAGTCACACTAAGATTCCTAACAGTATTAAAATTACGGTTATGTAGTAGCAATGAACCATTTTATGGTTGTAGGTCTGCACAACATGAGAAATTTTATTAAACAGTGGCAGCATAAGAATTTTGAAGCACTGCCTTTGAGACTACTTCGTTAAGATTCTGATATATACTGACGACCAGCTGAGCCACGCAGCCTCAGGATATAAACCAGACCTGGATTCTTTGACCTTCTGTTCCCAGGTGTCAGTTTTTTGATTAGCTTGACCACAGCCTATAAGTCATTCTTTAATTAATTTCTTTATACATATATTTATATATATAAACATATATTATATAATAAACATATATATATATATATATATATATATATATATATATATATATAATGGCATGTCAAGCCCACCCATTGATTTTCCATTGTGATTATGTAATCTCCTAGCTTTCATTCAGTACCATTTATGACTCCTCGTTCTCTGTCTCGAATTCCAGTCTTTCAGGTTTTTTTCAAACATTTATTTATTATTATATGAAAGTACACTATAGCTTTCTTCAGATATACCAGAAGAGGACGTCAGATCTCATTACAGATGTTTGTGAACCACCATGTGGTGGCTGGGATTTGAACTCAGGACCTTTGGAAGAATAGTCAGTACTCTTAACCACTGAGCCATTTCTCCAGCCCAGTATTTCAGTTTTTAAAATATATGTGTAGTCAATAATTCTTAAATCAGAAGTCTATAATTCTTTTCTTCTGTTTATTCTTGCTCATGGGATCTCATTTTTGTATGTGTGTGCATATAATGAGTGTCCCTGGGAGCTGTGTAAAGATAAAGAAAAGTACAATTTTCTTGCTTCTGGAATACTTGCTTGAAGCTGCTTGCTGTTGACTATTTGCAGGTGGTGGATAAAGCTAGTTCTCTGTGAGGATTTGTAGACACCACTCCTGGCTTATAGAAACTTGAAACCTTAAGTCTCAGCTTGGGAGTATTTTGTCCAGCTGTTGATATGGTGTCAGGGTGCAAATCTCTGTGACTTCCGTGAAGACATCTGGGCAGCAAGTGTTGCGCCAGGAAGTGTTCGTGAACCCCAAAAGACCACCAAAGAGCCGTCTCCGAAATAATAGCATTAGGGTCTCTTTATTAAAAGCTTGGGCTTGGGCTCTTCTCTAACTCAGCCCTGACATAGCATAACAGGAGGGAAAGATGGAGCAGCCTCAAACCCTCAGCAGGACAAGTTCTTATAGGAAAACAGGAGCAAGTGAGGGGTCAGAGGGGTGTGCAGTCGGGCAAGCATCTCAGAGTGACTGTAAGCCGACAGGTGTGTGCTCTAAAGGAAGACCGTATGCAACCACAAACGGTCTGCAAGTACATCTGAAACAATCAGACTAATCTTTGATTAACTCTGCTAGGAAAATAATCTTTGCTGGGAAGCAGCTAGGGAGTGACCCTGGCCAAGAACAAGCTGTGGGGTCTGTTTTAGTTAGGGCTTTACTGCTGTGAACAGACACCATGACCAGGGGAAGTCTTATAGAGGACAACATTTAATTGAGGCTGACTTAATGGTTCAGAGGTTCAGTCCCGTATCATCAAGGTAGGAACAGGGCAGCATCCAGGCAGACATGGTACGGAAGAAGCTAAGAGTTCTACATCTCCATCTGAAGGCTGCTAGCAGAATACTGGCTTCCAGACAGCTAGGAGTGGGGTCTTTTGTTTGTTTGTCGAGACAGGGTTTCTCAGTGTAGCCCTGGCTGTCCTGGAACTCACTCTGTAGACCAGGCTGGCCTCAAACTCAGAAATCCTCCTGCCTCTGCCTCCCAAGTGCTGGGATTAAAGGTGTGTGCCACCACCCCCTGACTAGGAGTGGAGTCTTAAAGCCCATGCCCACAGTGACATATCTACTTCAACAAGGCCAAGTCTGCTCCAACAAGGCCACACCTCCAAATAGTGCCAATCCCTGGACTAGCATATACACACCATCACATTCCACTCCCTGGCTCCCTTAGGCTTGTTCAAACACATAAGTCTTTGGGAGTTATACCTAGCCATAGCATAATAATAATAATAATAATAATAATAATAATAATAATAATAAAACATTTAATCCAACTTCCAAAGTCCCCATAGTCTGTAGCAGTATCAAAATGTTAAAAGTCCAAAGTTCAAAGTCTCTTCTGAGATGCATCCGATCACTTAATTGTAATCCCTGGATCAAGACAGGAAACCAACTGGGCAAACTCCAAACTTTGCCATCTCCATGTCTAATGCCAAAGCAGTTTTCAGATCTCCAACTCCTTTTTCATCTTTGTTGACTGCAACGAACTTCTTTCTCCTGGGCTGGTTCCACTCCCTGTTAGCAGTTTTCCTCCGCAGATAGCCCATGGCTGTGGCATCTTGAATATCTTGGGGTATCCAAGGCAACTTCAATGTTACAGCTTCTTGTTTCAGTGTATAGGATCCACACATGTTCTTCTGGGTTCCTCCAAAGGGTGGGCATCACTTCTCCAGCTCTGCCTTCTGTAGCACTCTAAGCTCAGGTTGATCCACTCCATTACCACTGCTGTTCTTGGTGATCATCACATGGCAGTGGCATCTCCAATACACTGGGGTCTTCTGCTGCAGCTAGACTTCACCAATAGCCTCTCATAGGCTCTCTTCATGGTGCCAAGCCTCAATTCCTTTGCATGACACCTTCAGTCCTAGGCCATCAACTTCAACTGAGGCCTTCCATGACCTCTCACAGTACCAAGCCTCAGCTACTCTTCATGACCTCTTTATGCCTTCAAAACTAGTACCACCTGGGTGACTCTTACACATTACTAAGTACAGTTGCTGAAGGAGGTACAACCTTGGCTATCTCTGGAACACAGTTCCTTTGTGCTCTCAGAAAACACTTCCCAGAAGGTTTCACCTAAGTGATACTGGTCTCTTCTTAATAACCACTAATTTCTATACTCCAACTAACCAGCATCAATTGTCCCAGTAACCCCTCCTATTCCTGACTTTAATGTTAGAGCCACATTGACGTGGGAATTCCTAGTTTCTTTGGAAAGTTAGTTATGTTAAATGATGTTTCATTGGGTCACAGAGGTGAAATGATGTCGTTCTGAAGTGAACACAGGTGAAAGGCTCTTTTGCTGGAGCAGACACAGGTGAAAGGATGATGTGATATAGCAAATGAGTGAAAGGACCTGTGAGGTCAGACTCTAATGAGATCCCACTCACAGTGGGGATGAGCCCTGAACAGTGGTTTGGTGTGTTCTGTGTTACTGTTCTTCGCTAAGTATAAACAAGTATTGGTTTGCCTTCCATAGCGTTATTGAGGCATTCCTTGTAGTAATGATGCCACTGAGAGAATCTTGCCCAAGAAATGCTATCTATATTCCTGGGCCAGTTTTCCACCTCTGTGGGCTGTCTTCATGCTAGTTGGTATGTCTTGCAGTTTCTTCAGGACTGGGTTGTCGCTTCTGGTTTTTGCCTGGTGTCTGCTTGAGTAGAGGACTGGTCTGCAGCAACTGAATCCTCTTTGGTGTTTGCTACAGGACTGAACCGCTGCCAAAGAAGATTGAGCTGGATCCCAGAACACTATTGATGAACAACTCCACTTCCCTCGTATCCTAATACATTTCTCTTCAACTACATCTGTCTGGTGTGGGCTAGAGGTGAGATTGAACCATTATTAATAATAGGTTACAAGACAATTGATGCTTAATTTGGTCACTTGGCCAAAGCCACAGAATCCTGTTGCTGGCTGGCGCTGGAACATGCCCCCCACCTTGTTCTATTACATTGTCACCAGCTTTCTGTTTTCCAGCTCCTTTATTGCCTAAGCTTGGTTGTTCTGGAACTTGATTTTGAAGTCAGAAATCTGCATGCCTGTCTCCTAAACACTGGGATTAAAGGTATGCTCCTCCAAGCTTTGATTTAAGTTTTTCTTCATCTAGAGCTTGCTCTGTTCTAGGCTGGCCTTGAACTCAGAGATCTGCTTGTCTTTGCCCCCTGGAATTAAAGGCTTGTACTACCATGTCTGGACCTAAATTTAGTTGGGTGGAATCTTGCCCCAAGGTCACTACCTTAATTAAATTTAATATCCTTGAACAGAGAATTCAGCTCCATTTCACTTCCTGATGTCCCTTTAATACTCAAACTATATATTTTGTAATTTTCCTTTCTCAGTTTTTCTATGTTTGTTCAAAATGCTCTTTGTCACTTAACCAGAGAACAAAATGTTAGGCTTTTTTGAAACTTCCTTTGTCCATACAATAAACATAAATCTCTTTACCTTAGCCCTAGGTAGTCTCTTGAGACAATGGTAAAAAGTAGTCATATTCTTCACCAAAACATCACAAAAACAGTCTCTCAGCCACATATTAAAGTTCTTCTCCACTGAAACCTCTTGAGCTATTAGGCCTACACAGTTCAAATGACCCTCAGCACTGCTGTTTTCCATATTCCTGCAAGGCTGGTCCATTAAGCCCCACTGAAAACATTCCATGGCTTTCCAAATCCAAAATCTCCAATCCACACTCTTTCAAACACAAACATGGCAAGGTCTATCACAGCAATGCGCCACTCCTGGTACCAACCAGGGCCCTTCCTGGTGCATGGGTGCAGCTTGGGTTCTACTGCAGGTCAAGTTCTTAGGCTTTTTTCTTTAAGGTGCAAAAATACTCAATAAAATTTTCCCAAACTAAATCCAAGAATGCATCAAAACCATCATTCACTACCATCAAGTGGGCTTCATCCCAGGGATGGAGGTTGGTTCAGTATGAAAATCATTAATGTAATCCACTATTAAAACAAACTAAAAAAATCACATCATCATCTCATTAGATGTTGACAAAGCATTTGACAAAATACAATACTCCTTCATGTTGAAAGTATTGGAGAGATCAGGAATTCAAGGCCTATACCAAAATACAATAAAAGTAGCATACAGCCATCCAACAGCCAATATCAAATTAAATGGAGAGACACTCTAAGCAATCCCACTAAAATCACGGACAAGACAAGGAAGATCCCCATGTCTATCCAATATAGTACTCAAAGCTCCAGCTAGAGCAATCAGACAACAAAGGGAGGGGATACGAATTAGCAAAGAAGTCACTATTTTCAGATGATAGTATCCACAAGCAACCCCCAAAATTCTATGAGAGAACTTCTATAGCTTATAAATAACTTCAGCAAAGTGGCCAGATATAAAATGACCTCAAATACATCAGTCAGTAGCCTTCCTTTATACAAATGATAAACAGGCTGAGAAAGAAATTAGAGAAACAACACCCTTCACAATAGTCACAAATAATATAAAATTTTCTTGGGGGTAACTCTAACCAAAAAAGTGAAAGATCTGTATGACAAGAACTTCAGGTCTCTCAAGAAAGAAATCGATGAAGACCTCAGAAAATGCAGAAATCTCCTGTGATCATGGATTGGTAGAATTAAAATAGTAAAAATGGCCATCCTACCAAAAGCAATCTACAGATTCAACGCAATCTCCATCAAAATCCCAACACAATTCTTCAAAGACATGGAAAGAGCAATTCTCATATTCATTCCATAACAACAACAACAACAACAACAACAACAACAACAAAAACCAAAAAAAAAAAAACAAACCCAGAATAGTGAAAACCATTCTGAACAATAAAAGAACTTCTGGGGGAATCATCATCCCTGACCTCAGGTTACACTACAGAGCAATAGTGAAAAAGCTGCATAGCACTGGTTCAGAGACAGACAGGTTCATCAATGGAATAGAATTGAAGACCCAGAAATAAAACCACTCCCTTACAGACACTTGATCTTTGACAAAGAAGCCAAAATTATACAATGGAAAAAAAAGAAAGCATCTTCAATAAATGGTGCTGGTATAACTGGCAGTCTATATGTAGAAAAATGAAAATAGATCCATATTTGTCACCTTGCACAAAACTTAAGTCCAAGTAGATCAAGAACCTCTACATAAAACCAGATACATTGAATCTAGTAGAAGAGAAAGCAGGAAAGAGCCTGGAACTCATTGGCACAGGGGGAAATTTCCTAAACAGAACTCCAATGGCTTAGGCTCTAAGATCAAGAATTGATAAGTGGGACATCATGAAGCTTCTGTAAGGCAAAGGATATCGTCAATAAGACAAAGCAGCAACCTACAGATTGGGAAAAAAATCTTCACTAACCCCACATCCCATAGAGGGTTAATATCTAAAATATATAAAGACCTCAAGAAAAAAGCTAACCACCAAAGAACCAAAACAACCCAATCAAAAAATGGGATATAGATCTAAACAGAGAATTCACAACAGAGGAATCTTGAATGGCTGAGAAGCACTTAAAGAAATGTTCAAAGTCCTTAGTGATCAGGGAAATGCAAATCAAAATGACCCTGAGACTCTACCTTAAACCAATCAGATGGCTAAGATCAAAAGCTCAGGTGACAGCAGATGCTGGCAAAGATGTGGAGAAAAAGGAACCCTCCTCCATTGCTGGTGGGATTGCAAACTGGTATTATCACTCTAGAAATCAATCTGGAGGTTCCGAAGAAAATTGGAAACAGATCTACCTGAAGACCCAGCTATATTGCTCTTGGAAATATATGCAAAAGATGCCCCATCATGCCACAGGGGCACGTGTTTCACTATGTTCATAGCAGTCTTATTTGTGATAGTCAGAATCTGCAAACAACCCAGATGTCCCACAACAGAAGAATGGATACAGAAAATGTGGTTCATTTACACAATCTACTTGGCTATTAAGAATAAGGGCATCATGAGTTTTGCAGGCAAATGGATGGAACTATAAAATATCATCCTGAGTGAGGTAACTCAGACCCAAAAGGACATGCATGGTATGTACTCACTAATAAGTGGATATTAGCCAAAAAAGTACAGAATACCCAATACACAATACACAGAACTCAAGAAGGTTAACAAGCCATAGGGCCTAAGTGAGAATATCTCACTCCCACTTGGGAGGGAGACGAGAAAGTAATCATGGGATGGGGAGGGAGAGACCTGGGTGGAAGAGGGGACAGGGAGGGCAAGAGGGGACCATGATCAGGTATTGGGGTGGGGGAAACAGGACTGAAGTCCTGAGGGCCAGCAGAAAAATCGAAAATAGGCAACCTTGGGAGGTAGGAGGTATGTGGGGGGGGGACCCTCTAGAATGTACCAGAGACCTGGGTGGTGACAGACTCTCAGGACTCAAATGGAGGGACCTTGGATGAAGTGCTCTACAGTGGGGAGGGGGAACTTGTAGAGTCCACCTGCAGTGGAAAGACAGGACATCATGTGGAGGGATAGGGTTGCCATCCCATGATCAAAAGCTGTGACACAGAATTGTTCCTGTCTGAAGGAACTGCAGGGACAAAAATGGAGCAAAACATGAGAGAAAGGAGGTCCAGTGACAGGCCCAAGTTGGGATCCTGTTCAGGCAGAGTCCCCAAGGCCTGACACTATCACTGATGCTATGGTGTGCTTATAGACAGGAGCCTAGCATGGCTGTCATCCAAGAGGCCCAACAAGCAGCTGAAAGAGTCAGATGCAGATACTAGCACCCAACCAATGGACAGAAGCGGATGGATCCCTGTGTTTGAATTAGGAAAAGGCTGAAAGAAGCTGAGGAGGATGGCTGCCCCATGGGAAGAACAGCAGTTTTAACTGACCAGGATTCCTGAGATCTCTCAGACATTGAACCACCAACCAGGCAGCATACAGCATCTCAAGTGAGGCCCCTGACACATACACAGCAGAGGACTGCCTGGTCTGGCATCAGTGAGAGAAGACGCACCTAACCCTCAAGGGACTTCAGGCCCCAGGGAGTGGGGCAGTCTGGTGATTTGGGTGTGGGGGTGTGTGGGGACATCCTCTTGGAGATGGGGATGGGGTGGGGTGGGAGGATAATGTATGGGATGAGGAGTGGTCAGATGGCAGCCTGGGAGGGTGATAAAGACTGGACTATATAAAAGGATTAAAGAATTAAAAAAAAAAAAAAGATGAAGGCCAATCCCAAAAATAGGTTTGGCCTCTCACAAGATCTCTGCCCACCCAGTACCAAGAATCATCACAGAGAATTGTCCTGCAATCCTTCAAGAGGAGCTTTCTAATTCCCTTTCCTCTGAGTTTTAAGCAGCCTCCTTTGGGATGCTAGCATGTTGGACTCTTTGGAGGAGCCCCGGCCTATACACTTGGCTCCTTGGGTGCTGGTGTCCTATGATGTCACGCTCAAAAGTTGATCCTAAATTACCCTGTTTTCATCCATTGTTCACAGTGACCTTGACCAATTTGTAATTCCCTCCAGACTGTAGTAATGGGTTCCACCCCTTGACTTGCACAGGCCTAACCCAGCCTCTCCTTTTGCTTCCCTCAAGTGGCCGAACTGTGACCAACCAGCTTCCCACACCTACCTCTATGCCGTCCTTGACTGTTGGCATGTCTTTCTCCCCAAGGTGGACACTATCCCTCTGAAATGGTACATCAGCATAAACCCTTTCTTTTGTCAGGTGATTTTATTATAGCCACAGAAAAGTAACTAGGGTAGGATCTCTCGATTGGATAATGTGGCACTCAGAGTTACAATCTTTCCTCTTAGGACCGCTTTCACCATGTCTCACAGGTTTGGGTATATTGTGTTTACATTTTGATTTAAAGAATTTATTTTTTTTATTTCTTCGATGACCTAGTCATCATTCAGTAGTGTGTAAATTATTTATTGGTTTTTCAAGACTATTTTTCTCAGTGTAGCCTTGGCTGTCCTGGAATTCACTCTGGAGACCAGGGTAGCCTCGAACTCACAGTTTTCCTGCCTCTGACTCTGGAATTCTGGGATGAAAGGCAATGTAGCAATTTAATCTCCATGAATATTCAGGAGTTTCTCTTGCTGTGGATTTGAAGTTTTATTTCATTGTGAATAGACAATACAGAAATCATCCCAGTTTCCCTTTATTTGTTAAGATTTGCTTTATGTTCTAACATATAACCAAATTTAGGGAATGTTCTGTGGTCTGCTGAGAAAAATAGTATATTCTGCAGTGCTTGGATGGAATGTTCTGTAGATATGTATTAAGTCTGTTTGACCTATGATGCTGTTTAATTCAGGTCTTCCTTCCTTCCTTCCTTCCTTCCTTCCTTCCTTCCTTCCTTCCTTCCTTTCTTTCTTTCTTTCTTTCTTTCTTTCTTTCTTTCTTCCTTTCTTCCTTTCCTTCTTGCCTGGATAACCTGTTGACTGATAAAAGTGAGATGTTCATGGTTATTGTGCTGAAGTTAATCTGTTACTTTATCTGCAGTAGTATTTTTTTGTTCTTGTTGTTAAATTAGGCACACCCATGTTCAATGTTTATGTTTAGAATCATAATGTACTCTTGATGTGTGGGTCACTCACCAAGTGGTACAAAGAGACCATTTTTATCTCTTAATTTACCTTGTCAGAGGACAGAAGTCAGCATCCTGTGTCCTGCTTCCAATGCTTGGATACATTTTCTATCCTTCCATATCAAGGCATCATTTGTCTTTTGTGCTGAGGTGTTTCTAAATGAGACCCAACCCAGTCTGCTAGTCTGGGTTTTTGATCAGGAAATTGAGACTATCAGTATTTAAAGCTATTTTTGAGAAGTGTGTATTATTTCCTGTCATTTCTTGGTTTTTGTAGTGTTTGGTGTTCTGTTTATCCTCTTCCGTTTAACTTTTATTCAAGAGTGGTTTGTTCTTCCCTGTGGCAGTGAATGGTTAGCTTCTCTCTTCATTCCAAAGAATCCTTTCAGTTATCTTTTGTAGAGCTGGTTCAGTGGTCATGTGGTCAGGAATCCTGTGTTCAAAATAGAAAGCTTTCTTTTCTCCTTCAACTATAGCTGGTATTTTATTGTTTTTGTTGTCTGCCTCAACTCCTGAAATGCTGGGATTAAAAGCATGAGCTATCACATCTAGCTTTACTTATTTTTAATTGAGGTTGTTGTTGTTGCTGCTGCTGCTGCTTTAGTTGCTGGTGGTGGTGGTGGCAGTGGTGGCAGCGGCGGCGTGTGGGCATGCAAGTGTATGTGTTATTTACAGAGTTCTGTTTGAGGAATTATTTACAGGAACATGTGCTCCTTACCAGTGCCACAAGTGACTCCATTTTGACCAGGATAATTTCCCTCCATGTCTTAGAACAATTTTCTGTGATGAAACTGGTTAACCCATCTTGTGCTAAGCTTTGATTTGGCTTAGTCATCCCTCGAGGAGAGAGGCCCCTCCTGTTTGATCTGATCCCATGTTGTATGTGTGTGCATGTTTGCAAACAGATATTCAAGGAGAGAATGTCAAAAACCTTTTTATTCGTGGCCAAATTTAAGAGACTGGGAATTCTAGAGAGTTCTAGAAGGAAAGGCTCTTAGGCTGAGTTTACCTAAGTCTGTTATGAAGACAGCTGAGGATCAGGGCGCATCACAGAATAGGCGCAGAAAGCAGGTGAAGTGTAGGACAGGTGGCGAGTGCTGTAAAATGCTCTCTTCGGGGCATGGCGTGGCATTTCGTAGCAGAATTTCAACATACAGAGGCTATACAGCTTTACAATGAGAGGATTGCTAAGTAAGTCACAGACACACAGAGAAGCCAGCAGTGCAGCACAGCCCTGAGCGTTTGCTTTATAGCAGAATCCAGAATCTTCAAAGCATGTAGACCTTTTACACTTTTGCTTGAAAATAGTATCGGTGGTTACAAGTAGACATTACCTGGTGCACACATGGGATAGCTCTTCTTAAGCATTAAAAGGATTTCAGCTCAAATAGAAACTTAACTGATCAGATTGTGTTTTTAAAAAAAAAGGCCCGACAAAATGAACAAGAAACACGGAATATTAAATATCTTTTGGTTTCTCTGTTCTGTGGTCCATTAGGACATATCTTATAGAGTGCAAAGCTTAAAAACTGAAAAGGCGGGCTGGAGAGATGGCTCAGCGGTTAAGAGCACTGACTGCTTTTCCAAAGGTCCTGAGTTCAAATCCCAGCAACCACATGGTGGCTCACAACCATCTGTAATGAGACCTGACACCTTCTTCTGGAGTGTCTGAAGACAGCTACGGTGTACTTACATATAATAATAAAGAAATCTTTAAAAAACCTGAAAAGGCTGGTGTCATTGAAGTTAATATTGTCGATAGTGATAACCCTTCCAGACCTGTGTATGCGCCTTTTTCAGACAATTATTCTAGCTGCATTAAAAGAATACTAGAAGGCGGTGTGCCAAAGCAGGACATCACCCACCTGGCCCTCTGTATCTTTTTGTCTCTGGTTGTGCCTGAGCTATGCCCTTCAAAACTAATTGGTAAAGGTGAGTGGGTGCTTCCCTGGGTGCAAGAGCCAGGGTAGAGGAGGTAGGAAATGAAGAAATTCTTTCCTGGGGGAGGTATCATTTCCAGACTGTCCTGGAACTATGTAACCACAGGAAGAAACGTTCTATCCTTATTTTAAGATGATAAAACTGTTGTTCTGGAAACCTGCTCAAGAGATCTATTAATACAAATATTTTACCCACTCGTAATTTAAACATTGGCCACTTGTTGTTACTGATTTTTAGAAAATGCTTATTTTCAGTTACAATGCAGTCCATGAAAGATGAAAGACATGTTCTGGCATATATATATATATTTTGTAAAGATAAGAGCAAAGTTGAGATTTACACATGAATATTTTCTAATATCATACTCTGTAGAAGCAATTCACCCTTTTAAGCAACATAAAATTCCCAACTGGCCCAAAAGAGTCTTAATAAAATGTTCTCTGTGCTGGGTGGTGGTGGTGCACGCCTTTAATCCCAGCACTTGGGAGGCAGAGGCAGTTGGATTTCTGAGTTCGAGGCCAGCCTGGTCTCCAGAGTGAGTTCCAGGACAGCCAGGGCTACACAGAGAAACCCTGTCTCGAAAAAAACAAAAAAACAAAACAACAACAACAAAAAAACAAACAATAAAAGTTCTCTGTAAGGGAAAAATATCTTTTCTGTATGTCAGAGTGGACCTGAGGCTTGCAGTGTAATGCAGAAAGAGGGGTCCTCCACCTGCACCCCCAGCAGCTTTCTCTTTTGGGGCTGAGACGAAGCACTAAAGCTTGTGTGTGCCAGGCAAGAGCTAACCACCACGCCACACCCTCACCCCTCCTCCGACTGGAAACGCACAATGCTTGCACGTGATATTTAAAGAGTGTTAGACTATCCCAAACCTGAGACTTTTTTTTTTTTTTTGGTTTTTCGAGACAGGGTTTCTCTGTGTAGTCCTGGATGTCCTGAAACTCACTCTGTAAGCCAGGCTGGCCTTGAACTCAGATCTGCCTGCCTCTGCCTCCCAAGTTCTGGGACTTAAGGCATGTGCCACCACAGCCTCGATAACTTAATTGTTCTTCACCGAACACATCTGCCCTCTTACATCACGCCATATGCTCTTAGGACTTCTGGTGAAGATCCATGGATTAATGCCAAGGGTCAAAAGAAAGTCAGAAGAGCTCAGGAAAAAGGATTTTATTCAGGATTCTTTGAGTATTAAAAGCATCATTTCTACTGGAGGTATCTGTTTAACTGGGGAAAACCCCTTCACCAATTGGGTGGCAACACACAGGTTGAGAGCCGTTAACACAGGGTTCAGGACTGGCCGGAGCTGCAGACCCTATGTAAAGCAACAAGACCCCGAGAACCCAACACTGTGAGGCAGGAGTGTGAGCTCACGCCTGTAATTCCAGCCCCAGGAAGCAGAACTGTCATGAGGTCCGGGCCAGCCTGAGCTGCAGTGAGACCTTGACCCCAAACCACATATGAGCAACGTACCCCTCCCCTCGCTGGGCTTCTTCTCCTTATCCAGGCCAGGGTATGTCAGAGACACACACGCCAGCCTTTCCTCTCTTTTTCTTTTCTTTTTTGGATTCCATTTTATAAAAAACAAAACAAAACAAAAAAACACCACCAAAAACCACCCACCCACCCACCCACCCAACCAACCAACCAAAACCTAGCTCAGTAAATCCAAGCTTGTCAGGAATGTTGAGAACGTAAGCCCAGGTCTTGTTCTGTGACTGTTTTTGTTCCTTTCACATTTTTGGGTTCAGGGTCAGCTGATGTCTAAGAATCTAAATAAAGAGATATAATAAGAAGTAGCCAGGTAATGATGGCATACACTTTTAATCTCAGCACTCAGGAGGCACGGGCAGGTGGATCTCTGAGTTCAAGGCCAGCCTGGTCTACAGAGTGAGTTCCAAGACAGCCAGGGCTACACAGAGAAATCCTGTTTCAAAAAACCGAAACAAACTAAAATTCGCGCGCGCGCGCGCGCGCACACACACACACACACACACACACACACACACAATGTGTTACATGGTGCAAGATTAAACATTAAATGTTTAATTCAACATTATATGTAAGTATACTAGTTATATATGAATATATGCATTTTTAATGTTTAGGAAAAAAATTTCCATTAAATCAAAAGAAAAATAGTGTTGGTAAAATCTGTTCATTCAAAGGCCAGAAAACATCTTTGTGGACTCCTGCCCATAGAGGTAATTTCTTTTTTTATTTATTTATTTACTTATTTATTCACTTTACATCCTGCTCCCTGCCCCTCCCAGTCCAGTCACTCCCTCCCACAGTCCTTCCCACCCTGTCCACTCTTCTCCTCTGAGCACCTAGGAGCTCTGCTGGGTATCCCCCCACCATGTGTAATAGCCAGAGACTGAAAACAACCTAGATCTCTATTTTTATTACGTAAGTACAGAGCGGTTCCACACTGCTGTAAGGCGCAGGAAGCCCCGCCTCCAGGATACCATACTTCAACTAGCAACACCATGCAAGACAAGTGTTTTCTTCTCACGGTCCGCATACTGACCCAAGAAGAATGCTGTGGGTAATGTCTCATTGCAAGATAGTTCTATAAATCAGTGACTTTTAAGGAGGTCATTCTTAGTCGATATTGCTACCTATTGACTGAATAGGCCAGTTAGACTACGGCTAATCAAATAATATTGGCATTTTTGTGATCAGATTGCAAACAGAATTCAGTTTGTATGTGTGTTCGTATGTTTGAGAATGTTGCATGTACTATGCACATGTGTGCGGTATCTTCTTCAATGGTTCTCCACCTTTTCAAGGCAGGGGATCTCACTGAGGCTGAAGGTAGCCTATTTGGCTAGACTGGCCAGCCAACTCCAGAGCCCTCCTGTCTCTGCCTCCCCAGTGTCAGATCACAGGCACATGCCACTACAGCCCATCTTTTTCCCATTGGCTGCACCCTGCCCCCCCTTTCAGGTCCTCATGCTATTCTCCCAACCCCCATCTTCAGATGTGAAAACTAAGTACTCCTCCAGAAGTCAACTGTGGATAAGCACAGGGCTTACATACCGTAACATTTATTTTAGTCCAACTTGCAGAACTCAGAAAAGCATCCACACCCACCCAAGACTGCGAAGAACTCAGGAAGCATCCACAGTCACTAGTGACTGAATATTGGCTCTTGGGTGACTACTAGTGCTTTTTTTTTTTTTTTTTAACGAGAACCAAGATTTCTCTCTGAATGCTCTTAGCATGGGCTTTTCCCTATGACCCTTCTCTCCAAAGAGCTACATCCTGCCCCCTAAGCCAAAAGACTCCATGTGCCGAGCCAGCATTTATGTATCTAGAATTTTCCAAAGGATTTAACTGTGGTCCAGGCTCCATATGGAAAGTCGATGTATTTTAAACATCAGCGATTGCTCAGTGAACAGCCTGCAGAATGAACTACTGAGCTATGTATGCGCGTGCAAGGCTGAGTGTAGACATTACTTTCTACCCCCCCCCAACACTGGAGACAGAAAACGTGTGGAGTGCAGTCCCAAATTAACCATCAGTTTGACGTATAAGAAGAAATGAAATGGGAAAATACGTGATGTTTGCTGAATAAGAATGAAAACTCCTAGCGGAGGCGGAGGGAGGCAGGCCTGGCACAGCCGCTGCTCATCCACTTATAGAAAAGGAGCCCCAGCGGAGCCCCACCGACTGCAGCCAGTGGCATGCACTGCAGGGAGAGTTCTGCCCTCTCCCTGGCCAGCCCATGTACATAAATAGCCTCCCTGGAGGACTGGACTCAAGTGGGTGGAAAACAGCCGACGCCCCACAATCAGCCACACCTTCTTACACAGGGAGTAAAATCAAGACAGTTTTATTTACACTTTAGAAAGCAAAGAGTCGCAAAAAAAAAAAAAAAGAAAAGAAAAGAAAAGAAAAGAAAAAACAAAACCAAAAAAGAAAAAACAAACAAACAAACAAAAAAATGGTCCAGGAGCTTGAAGTGTTTTATTTTGTACTTTCTTTTCAGTGTAGATCATCAGTGATTCATCTGCATAAACATTTTTCCTGGTAACAGTAGTGAGCCTCCGAGTCAGAAACTTTAAAACTTCAAGTACTTAAAACGCACGTGAATTCCCGCAAGTTTTATCTATCATACATCCTCACAGTGATTAATTTCTCATCTAGACATCCTCACAGTGATTAGTCGGCTGCCATGGAAGGTGAATTTGTTTCAAAGGCAAGGAAAATCTTAACTCATTAAACATCTCCCTGATCAGTAATCATTTTAACAGTACTATTTTTTTTTTTTAATGAAAGGCAAAAATATGTGTATGTCGGAGGAGGGGGCGTAAATACTTTCACCATCCAGGCTAAGCACAAAATGTCATCAAAGAAATAAATGAACACCTCCGGCATGCCTGCCACGCCTCCATCTTCCTCCTCGGTTAAAGGGCTTTCCAGGGTCCCTGCATCTCCACCTGCCTCTACCAGGAACGCCTGTGGCCCTGTCCCACGGAACCAGCACAGGAGGACAACTGCTCTCTGTCGCTTTGTCCTACAGCCTGCAGTCCTGGAGTTCCCATGCAATTCCAGAAGCTCAGGCGACACTAGATAGGTTCCCTCTAAATCTTTTTTTAGTACCGTTTGGCAAATATCCCAAAATGAAATCCAACTCTAAGTTAAAAGTCTCAAACGGAGATAGAGCGTAAGTGCCTCTGACTCTCTGGGCTGCCCCGGGAGAGCGGAGGACTGGAAACCCAACTGTCCGCCCACGGAAGGGCTGCTAACACCTGCTGCCTCGTCACCACAGAATAGTAACTGCCACGAAGGAGCCGGACAAGAGCAAACACGCTGGGAGCATCTTCAGAAGCCAACAACCCTGCCCCCCACCTCGATCTCAGACACACTGGTGTCACCCCCACCCTATCCCACAGCGACAAGAACAGCAAGCATTAAAACCAGACCGATCCGGTTTGTTCAGTGTTTCCCTCAGGGGACTCCAGTGCTGTCAGATTTTTTTTTCTCCCTCTTCCTACCTGTTGATTTGAAATGCTTTTTGGTTTTCTTTGGTTTCTAAGGAGGAAAGAGAAGGTTTATAAAGGGATCTGGAGAGACTATGGCTAGATGGCCAAGTCACCCGGTCTGGCACGCCCGCTGCTGGACTTGCTGGACCTTCCTGGGTCCAGAAGGACCAACGGTGGGGAGTGCATCTCCACTGTGGTAGCCAAGGCTTGCTCCGCCTCCTCTGGCGTCACCACCAAGGCACTTTCTTCCTCTAAGCTGCTGCCACTGCTGTCAGTGAGCCCCTTGCGGCCATCAGGGCTGGACGCTGCTGTAGAGGGCTTGCTGGCCGGAGTCTGCAGCTCTGCCACTCTGCTGCTGGCCCCGTTCTGCTCTGTCGTCAGGTGGTGGCCATTGCAGTGCTTGACCGGGTGGCCTCTGCCTTGCGCATCATTTAGGGTCACCACTGTGAAGTCTGCTGGTGGTAGTGGGGCCCCAGGAAACCCCGCAGCCTTTGCCTGTACTGTGGGATGGGCAGGGTGTGTGTGATAAGGTGGGAACCCAATGGAGACGCTGGGCGGGCCAGAGCTGGTGGCCGCCGGTAGGGGGTCCAAGGGCTTGTGCCTGG